>SJYX01012395.1:31-21434 GCA_006410675.1 Oreotragus oreotragus
CTGTAAAAGCAGTGCTGAGGGGAAAGTTCATAGCAATACAGGCATACCTCAAGAAACAAGAAAAAAGTCAAATAAATAAACTAACTCTACACCTAAAGCAACTAGAAAAGGAAGAAATGGAGAATCCCAGAGTTAGTAGAAGGAAAGAAGCCATGCCTACCTTAGAGTTAGCCTTTTAAAACCTTTGTTTAAACTATTGTAGTCTCCTTATTCCAATTCATATGTTCTGTCTTCATTGTATACTAGTTCTCTGTGATACTATGAATAAATAAGGGGTGTGGTTTAAAGTTTTTATAGGATTAAAGTTTATATTCTCCTAAATAAATCACTGCAGATGGTGACTGCAGCCATGAAATTAAAAGACACTTACTCCTTGGAAGAAAAGTTATGACCAACCTAGATAGCATATTCAAAAGCAGAGATATTACTTTGCCAACAAAGGTTTAGTCAAGGCTATGGTTTCTCCAGTGGTCATGTATGGATGTGAGAGTTGGACTGTGAAGAAAGCTGAGCAACAAAGAATTGATGCTTTTGAGCTGTGGTGTTGGAGAAGACTCTTGAGAGTCCCTTGGACTGCAAGGAGATCCAACCAGTCCATTCTGAAGGAGATCAGCCCTGGGATTTCTTTGGAAGGAATGATGCTAAAGCTGAAACTCCAGTACTTTGGCCACCTCATGCAAAGAGTTGACTCATTGGAAAAGACTCTGATGCTGGGAGGGATTAGGGCAGGAGTGAGTCCCTTGGACTGCAAGGAGATCCAACCAGTCCATTCTGAAGGAGATCAGCCCTGGGATTTCTTTGGAAGGAATGATGCTAAAGCTGAAACTCCAGTACTTTGGCCACCTCATGCAAAGAGTTGACTCATTGGAAAAGACTCTGATGCTGGGAGGGATTAGGGCAGGAGGAGAAGGGGACGACAGAGGATGAGATGGGTGGATGACATCACTGACTCGATAGACGTGAGTCTGAGTGAACTCTGGGAGTTGGTGATGGACACGGAGGCCTGGCGTGCTGCCATTCATGGAGTTGCAAAGAGTTGGACACGACTGAGTGACTGAACTGAACTGAAATAAGGTCACTAAAATTAATATATATTTTATGGTCTTTCAAATAAATAATACAAAATAGAAAAAACTTGTAAAAGAAACAAGTCTAGTCTTTGCGAAGACTTTCTGATGATTTTTTTTCACATTTCTCTAGAACTAGAAAGGGCCTGGGCAACTGAAAATGTGATATTATTAATAAGTAGTGAAATTAAGAAGGCTTCCCAAAGTGGCTCCTATGTTGGGTGCATATATATTTATAATTGTTATATCTTCTTCTTGGATTGATCCTTTGATCATTTAGACGTGAGTCTGAGTGAACTCCGGGAGTTGGTGATGGACAGGGAGGCCTGGTGTGCTGCGATTCATGAAGTCGCAAAGAGTCGGACATGACTGAGCGACTGAACTGAACTGATGTTGATGAGAATTCAGGACTTAAGTCTAAGCCTCTCTTTCTGTGTCAGACACTGGCCCAAACTTTGGGAAAGGAGAGATGAGTAAAATATTCACTGAAAGCCTTCCTATTGCAATGCAGTAAGTGCTGAACAGTAAGACTGCACAGAGTACTGCAGGAACCTATGGAACGAGCCCCAAACTCAACCTGTGCAATTCTAGAAAAGCTTCCAGAAGGAGTTGATCTCTGTCTGAGTGCTGCAAGAGTAGTACTTTAGCCAGAGAAGGGAGTTCCTGCCAAGGAAAATAGCAAGTGTGAAATAAACATCTAGAGATCAAGAAGTTTGGTGTGACCGGACATAGGATAGTTCTTTTCAGTAACTGTACTAATGATTGTGTCTTGGAAAATGAAGAAAAGACTAAATGACTATCATTTAGTCAAAAACTAAATGATAATGTTTTATTGTGCCCTCTCAACAGCAGGGAGGCTATGTGCATGTGACAGAATGAAATCAAGTGGCCTGGAATGCTCTTCTTGGCTGATCTGTACATTTTCTGCCCTATAAGAGAGTTTGTGTGTATGTTAAGTCACTTCAGCCGTGTCCAACTTTTTGGGAACCTATGAACTGTAGCCCCCCAGGCTTCCCTGTCCGTGGGATTCTCCAGGCAAGAATACTGGCGTGAAAAAAAAAAAAAANGACAGAATGAAATCAAGTGGCCTGGAATGCTCTTCTTGGCTGATCTGTACATTTTCTGCCCTATAAGAGAGTTTGTGTGTATGTTAAGTCACTTCAGCCGTGTCCAACTTTTTGGGAACCTATGAACTGTAGCCCCCCAGGCTTCCCTGTCCGTGGGATTCTCCAGGCAAGAATACTGGCGTGAAAAAAAAAAAAAAGAATACTGGAGTGGGTTGCCATGCCCTCCTCCAAGGAAACTTCCCAAGCCAGGGATTGAACCTGCGTCTTTTAAGTCTCCTGCGTTGGCAGGCGAGTTCGTTACGGTTAACACCACCTGAGAAGCCAGTAAGAGAGTTTACATAAAACAAAATTAATATCCCACAATTGCTTGGGTGTATTCTTTCATTCTGCAGAATATTACTGAGTACTTACTCTAGTCTAGGAACGCTACCCGGTGATGAGGACACAACTCTCTAGTGTTCTAAGGGAAGACAGACTTAATAATGCTATTCTCCAGTGTGACCAGAGAGCTAGAGCAATTCAGCTGTTTTACGAGCCCCATAATCAGGTACTTAGCCTCAACCTGATATTGAGGCTTAAAAACTTCCAACTCTGCTACTGTACCGCTCACTCACAGGAGTTAACCTTGTTTTTTCTACTTCAGAGGAAACTAAAACCATTAGATGAGAACGTCCTCAACTTCCTACTAGCAAGCCTACAGAACTGACCTGTACCTGTACCCAGAGTGATAGGGAGCTCAAGAATAGACGTGAGCCAAGCAAATGGGATGAAACAACTCCAGGCAAGAGGGAGCAGCACGTGCAAGGGCAGTGTGAGCACAAAACATGTTGTGAATGCCCGGAGCATAGAGAGAGCAAGGAGGAGAGCAGCACGCTAGGAAACTAGAGAAGTAAAGATACTATGTAGAATCTTCTAAGCAACACCGAGGTGAGTCTGGCCCAAGGACAATGGAAAGCCATTGGTGGGTTTTAAATAAAGGAATGATCTGACCAAGTTTGTGTTTTAAAAAGACCCTTTGGCTCTGGAGTGGAAACAAGAATAAGAGGTTTAAGATTGAAGGCTGAGACCTGTTAGGAATCACTACCTGTTTGGAAACCCAGGTAAGAGACGATGATGGTGTAGAGTGGGAAGAGGAAGCAAGAAAAGGGTTGCATTCCCAAGACTCCTGGGAGGACAGATTGCCAGGACTTGTTTGATTCACTGAGGAGAGAGGGAGAGAAGAGTTAGGGTGACATTTAAGTTTCTGGTTGGGCACCTAGGTGGATATTAGCCCCATTCACTGAAAGGTGGGTTATAGGAAACAGAGCTGATTGGTGGGAGGATGATGAGGAAGTCAGCTTTTTCCAACATGGACCTAAATAATATCCAAGTACAGATGTGGTAAAGACAGTTATGTAAGTATTACCTGATGAGGAAGATTCTGGTGAAAAAGATTTGGGCATCACTAGGAGGAGCCTGGAAGGCTGCAGTCCATGGGGTCGCTGAGGGTCGGACACGACTGAGTGACTTCAGTTCAGTTCAGTTCAGTTCAGTCGCTCAGTCGTGTCCGACTCTTTGCGACCCCATGAATCGCAGCACGCCAGGCCTCCCTGTCCATCACCATCTCCCGGAGCTCACTCAGACTCACGTCCATCGAGTCCGTGATGCCATCCAGCCATCTCATCCTCGGTCGTCCCCTTCTCCTCCTGCCCCCAATCCCTCCCAGCATCAGAGTCTTTTCCAATGAGTCAACTCTTCGCATGAGGTGGCCAAAGTACTGGAGTTTCAGCTTTAGCATCATTCCTTCCAAAGAAATCCCAGGGCTGATCTCCTTCAGAATGGACTGGTTGGATCTCCTTGCAGTCCAAGGGACTCTCAAGAGTCTTCTCCAACACCACAGTTCAAAAGCATCAATTCTTCGGCGCTCAGCTTTCTTCACAGTCCAACTTTCACATCCATACATGACCACAGGAAAAACCATAGCCTTGACTAGGCGGACCTTAGTCACTTTTCACTTTCATGCATTGGAGTAGGAAATGGCAACCCACTCCAGTGTTCTTGCATGGAGAATCCCAGGGACGGCGGAGCCTGGGTGGGCTGCCATCTATGGGGTCGCACAGAGTCGGACACGACTGAAGTGACTCAGCAGCAGCAGGATATAGCTAATTAAGCCACTGGAGTTAATGAAATCACCCAAGGAGAGTTGGGACCTCTCCTTGTTCAGGAGCTCAAGCAGTTAGAGGCCAGGTATGGGAGAAGGAATCAACGAAGAAGGCAGAGAAAATGTGGCCCGAGAGATAGAAACGATACCAGGGCATCACAGAATATAAGTGGAAAGGGGATTTGGGACAGAAGGTCTGGTTAACTCTTCACCTCTGCTGAGAGGTCAAGTACAAGAAGGACTGGGAAGAGTCCACAGTATGGAGGAAGTCTCTGGTGTTCTGGTGTTCAGTCATAAAGGTAGGAGTTGATTGAGGAGCTAGTGGGAGATGGTAATTCGTATAGAGAACCCTTTCTATTGGATGGAGAGAGGTTTTAAGATACAGGAAAGAAAGGATAATTGGTGGAAGTGCCTGAGGCAGGAGGACTGTTTACTTCAGAGCTCAGATTCAGAGATTAGCCTTAAATTGGGAGACAGACTTCAGTCAGACATTGACTGTGTACCTCTGTCTCCCAGTTACTCTGTCTTCATGAACCTTGGTAGCTGCCTTCTCTATAAGAAGTAAAAGGAAAAGATGATGAGTATTGGTCAGTTTGGTAGGCTTGCTAGTAGGAAGTTGAGGAAGTTTCCATCTCATGATTTCTGTTTCCTCTGAAGTAGAAAAAATACGATCAGCTCAGTGAGAGGGAAAGGAACAGAGTTGAAAATTTTAAGAAAATTGGTATGTTTTGAAACAGCAAGGAATGTGAGCAAATAATATTTATAGCAATACAATAATAGTAGCAGTGTTCAATGAGCACCAACTACTTGCTAAGCTGTTTTTCCGACCTGAACAGTCTTGATCTAGTAATGTTATAAAGTAGGTAAATAGATGCAGTACCTGTTCCCGTAGAATTTATAGTCTTGGGCTAAAAAACAAGTACCTAGGCTATTACAACACAGACAAATAAACTCAATAGGGAAATACTGACTGCTAGGTGTACAGAAAAATACACCTAACCGAGTCTGGGGTGGGGAACATCAGGCAATATAGCTGTTGAACACCTATTGTATACCGGGTACTATGTTGGTATTGGGAATGTGGCTATAAGACTTGGTGATCTCCAGGAGGGTGTTGCTCGTTTGAAATAGCTTTTATGGTGAAAGGAGAAGCCGCAGACTAGGCATTTTGACAGACTACTGGCCCAAAGGACCAGCACCTTTTCCTCTGGATAGTGCTGTCAGCACGCAAACAAATTCTTGTACTTTATGCATCCCTAAACTCTTTGGTTAACATGGTCTCTCTTCAGATAAGGTAATAGGTTATTAGACTGCACCTTCCTTTTATATTCCAGTCTTGAGTATTTTAGTTTGCTCACTTCGATTAAACTTCTGTATTTCTTAAATCAACTTCCTTAGCATATATACAAACTATTTCTTGAGAGTAACTTTATTTTAACTGATCCCCCCACCCTAACCATTTGCTGATTAAATTCTATTAAATATAACACATTCTTTTCCTCTTAGGTGTATGTGGCATTTTTAAAAATAGCTTTATTAAAATTGATCTAAGATAAATTGTATAATTTAATGTTTTAATATTTGTATACACCTGTGCAAACATCACAGTCAGGATAATGAATATATTAATTGCCCCAAAATGTTTCCCTCTGACCTTCATCTTCTCTTCTACCATCATCTCTAGGTAACCACTGATCTGCTTTCTGACACTATGATTTACATTTTCTAGTTTTATATAGGTATTCTTCTTAAGTCTAACTTCTTTTACTCAGTATAATTATTGTAATTATCCATGTTGCATTATCAATAGTTGATTCCTTTTCATTGGTGAGTAGTATTCTAATACCTGAATATACCATACTAGTTTCCCTATTCACCCATCTAACCTTTGAGTTGCTCCCAAATTTTACACTATTACCAGCAAAACTACTATGAACACTCATGTTTAAGTATTTGTATGGACATATTATACATATATTTGACACTTGGTTATATACTGTCTTATATTCAACACCTATTGTGTTAGACACCGTCTTAGTGAAGCGGAGTTGCTCAGTCATGTCCGACTCTGCGATCCCATGGACTGTAGCCTACCAGGCTCCTTCCATCCATGGAATTTTCTAGGCAAGAGTACTGGAGTGGGTTGCCATTTCCTTCTCCAGGGGAATCTTCCNTGTTAGACACCGTCTTAGTGAAGCGGAGTTGCTCAGTCATGTCCGACTCTGCGATCCCATGGACTGTAGCCTACCAGGCTCCTTCCATCCATGGAATTTTCTAGGCAAGAGTACTGGAGTGGGTTGCCATTTCCTTCTCCAGGGGAATCTTCCCAACCTGGGGATCGAACCCCAGTCTCCCGCATTGCAGGCAGATGCTTTACCGTCTGAGCCACCAGGGAATCCCATCTTAGGTGTTTTCTTATTTTTAGATTTAAGGTGACTACATTTATCAGGCCAAAACTAGAAAAATACAGTCTAATGACCAAAAAACATCTTTTTTAAATCAGGACTATCCAATTGAACACGTGATTGTTACGAGTTTTTGTTCTCTCATAGTTTGCTGTGTCCCACAGCCTCACAGCTTTTCTCTTTAAAGACTCGATGAGCCTTGAGAGTAAACACCAAGTCCTTCTTCATATACCCATGGTAACTAGTAGAATACTGAGCTGATAGTGGCCATTCACTAAGTTTTTAACAATTTTCTGCTCTCATTTATCAAAATAATCCTTCTTTTACCTCCCAGGTCTCTTCCAAGGTGAATTCCAGTTGGCAACCAGCATCCTCCTTCTCTTCGTCTTCAGTGGTGAGTTTATTTGGTAATAAAGGTTGACTTCTAGAAAGGAATCCAGTACAGTTTGGGGGTATTTTCTTTACATCATTGTGATCAGAGTTTATCTGAAATTTTCTATCTTGATTTTCTTATCTTGTATTATGTCTGTTATGTTGTAAGCACTTCCAGTATTGCAAAGTGATCTTTATGACTATGATTTTTTTTTAAATAATTTTATTTATTGGGGGTTTTGCTGGTCTTCGTTGCTGCACAGGCTTTTCTCTAGTGCGGCCAGTAGGGGCTCCTCTCTAGTTGCAGGGCGCAGGCTTCTTATTGCCATGGTTTCTCTTATTGCAGAGCACGGACTTTAAGGCACTCAGGCTTCGCAGTTGTGGCACAAGGGCCCAGTAGTTGCGGCTCCCGGGCTCTAGAGTGCAGGTTCAATAGTTGTGGCACACAGGCTTAGTTGCCCGTGGCATGTGGGATCTTCCTAGACCAGGGATCGAACCCATGTCTCCTGCATTGGCAGGTGGATTCTTTACCCCTGAGCCACCATGACTATGACTTTTAATGCCTATGTAATATTCTATCAAGTAGATATTGTGTGAATTAACTAATAATTTTCACAAATAACATTTACATTTATTCCCTTTTTTTCAGTATTATAGAACTAACATTTATTTATATCTTTTTTGGTTATTTTTGCTTCTTTTATATTATTTCCCTTCTGAACTGGGATTACTGTGTCAAAAGATACAAACATTTTCATGACTTCTAAAGGTTTTCTTGACCCTGCCTCAAAGGTTGTCTTCTTTACAACCTTTAGAGTTGTTTTTACAGACCTACTGTCTGTGAGCCATTTGCAATAACTAAACCTGATCTGTAAGGACTGGTGCTCAAAATCCTGTTTAGGTAGAAGCATGCACGTATTATATCATAGTAGTCTTTCACCTTTTTTGGCCTACAGACCACATTTGAAAATTTAATGAAAACAAGCTGCTTTTTAGAAAAGCTACACGTAAAAAAAAAAAAAAAGAAAAGAAAAGCTACACGTAGAAATGTTTTTTTAAATATTTTGATCATAAGATAAGGCTTGCTCATGGTAATGTGCCAGAAAGTCAGCTGGGCCAACAAATCATAATAGTTAACATTTATTAACAGAGTCTGCTGCTTTTTTAGTATAAGCTTGTCCGCCACATGGGCTTCCTTGGTGGCTCAGATGGTAAAGAACCTGCCTGAAGTACAGGAGACCCGGGTTCAATCCTTGGATCAGGAAGATCCCCTGGAGAAGGGAATGGCTACCCACTCTAGTGTTCTTGCCTGAAGAATTCCATGGACAGAGGAGTTTGGTGGGCTACAGTCCATGGAGTCAACTTTCACTTTCTCAGTGACATATGTTTACTCATGAAGTTCCACTGTGTGATTACAGGGAATTTTCCATTTAGAGAGAGATCACAGTATCGAGAGATTCTGCCCTATCTTAATTAGCTCTACAGAAGAGTATATTGTGTATCTCTTTCCTAGTGGTGACATTTCTAGAAAGCAGAAAACTCAGTTATCAACCCCAGTTCTTTTCTCCTTGTGAAAGGGAAAGAGAGAAGTAAAGCAATTAACTAATACAAAGTATTGTGTTTATTTTTTTTTCTCCCCCAGCCAACTGTAAAACTCTTCATTGATGGGAAATTTATTGAATCCAAAAGTGACAAATGGATCGACATCCACAATCCCGTAAGGAAAGCTGCTTTGGGGCCTGAACTCACTAGCCTAGAATTCTGGGAACACAGTGGGAAAAATAAGGACCTGGGTCTCTATTGTGAAGCACATATCACTGCCCCTGTGACTAAATGAAAAAGGTGGGGCAGGGACAAAGAATGATTGATGTGCTGCCTTTTCCATCAGGCCACCAATGAGGTCATTGGTCGGGTCCCTCAGTCCACCAAGGCTGAAATGGATGCAGCAGTTTCTTCCTGCAAACGTACTTTTCCCGCGTGGGCAGACACTTCGATATTAAGCCGACAGCAGGTCCTGCTCCGTTATCAACAACTCATTAAAGAAAACTTGGTAAGAAAGCTGAATGGTATAATTTCCCAAAGTGTTATTTAGGTGCTACTTGTCACTCTCATAGAGGCCCTGTTAGCTGCCCTCCCTAACTGTACAATCCAAAGAGACATAGATCATGGCTTTCTCCCTCCAACAACTTCTCCTTGACTTTTATTCTTTTCTGGCTGCCTCAGAACTAAAAGGGAGGCACATTCTTGTGTTGGTTTCTATTTGTCTGTTTTCTCTCTAGAAAGAAATTGCCAGGTTGATCACGCTGGAACAAGGGAAGACCCTGGCGGATGCTGAAGGAGATGTGTTTCGAGGCCTCCGTAAGCAGGGAGTCCCTCTAGGGGAGTTCAGGGACACTGGGAAGAAGCAGAGGAAGATAAGAGTCCCCCAGAGTGGGGGACTGCTGCTTCCTTTATGTAGGTTTTGCTATCCCATGATATCCTAATACTTGTGGGAAATGACAGTACCTGGGTATCTATGCCATTGGCTTACTTCATTATTGTACTCCAATGATCTTCCAGTTGGTTTATGCATTTCACTGCCTTCTTCCCATTCAGATGATCTCACTTCATGCAACATCTTCACATAGCGAATCAGTGCTTTTTCCATCTGTCACTGGCCTTGCCACTCAGAGCTGACTAGAGCATGACGAAGCTAAGTACTGGGCAGTGTGAAGAGTTGCTCGCCTGACTGCTGCTTCTCTGTTCCAGAGGTGGTTGAGCATGCCTGCAGTGTGACATCCCTCATGCTAGGGGAGACCATGCCATCCATCACCAAAGACATGGACCTTTATTCCTACCGTCTGCCTCTGGGGGTGTGTGCAGGCATCGCTCCGTTCAATTTTCCTGCCATGATCCCCCTTTGGATGTTTCCCATGGCCATGGTGTGTGGAAATACCTTCCTGATGAAACCATCAGAGCGAGTCCCTGGAGCAACTATGCTTCTCGCCAAGCTGTTTCAGGACTCTGGTGCCCCTGATGGAACACTGAATATCATCCATGGACAACATGAAGGTACCAGCCCCTCTGGACCTGGCACTTAATCTGGCTACCAAAAACCAAGGTGTTGAGTCAGTGATGGGGTGTTTTAGAGATGAAGGGATTTACTAATAAGTAACCTCCGTTTTTGAAGAAAATGTTTGTTGACTGTTTTGCCATCTCTGTGCTAAGGTAACTAACTGGGGAGTAGCAGTGCTTCTTGCCCTACAGAATATATTAGGACAAAGAACTGTGGTTGGGGCAAGATAGGTAAAATTAAAGAGTAAGTTTTCATTTCAATACTGAAGGGACTTAACTTTATAGACCACAGAGGTACCGAAGTCCTTCTGATTCATATAATAATGGCTAATACTTAAAAAGTACTTCCTTGTTTCAAGCACTGTTCCAGTATCTTCCATCTATTCTCTCATTTAATCTTTACAATCACTCTTTCAGGTAGGTACTATTATCTTCCCATTTTACAGATGAGAAAATTGGGGCATAATGAAATCAGCTGATTTTGCCCAAAGTCATGTTGCTGGAAACTGTCAAAAGTTGCAATGTGTATATTTATATTTAAACAGGCCAACCATGATTTTTACTTTTAAATACTGTGCTCTATTGCCTCTCACATGAGGGCATAGTAATATCTGAGAGTTCCAATACAAGTAACAGTTGAGGAAATATCATATTCATAAAAGACAAAAGGAGGAGTCAAGTATTGAAAGGCTTTTATTTTGGAGGAAAATAGGAGCTGTAGCCTTGAGAGTTTTTTTTTTAATATTTATTTATTTTAATTGGAGGCTAATTACTTTACAAGATTGCATTGGGTAGCCTTCAGAGTTAAAGTAAAAATTCTGGACTAGCAATTGGGAAAAATAATGAAAGAGAACACATTAAATAGAATTTGTAGTTTAAAGAATTTAAGAGAGGGACTTCTCTCACGGTCCCATGGTTAAGACTCCACACTTCCACTGGAGGAGGGGGTGCAGGTTCAGTCCCAGGTTGGGGAGCTAAGATCCAATTAACGGTGCTGCGTGACAAAATAAAAAAAGAAGAGAACAAGGACAGAACTCCAAAAGTGGATTCCAGGACAAGAAAACAAAAGTATGAAACTTCGCTTTCATAGCAGTGAGAAAAGGACAAATTTGCTATTCTGAGAAGCCCATAGCCCTTTCTTCCATTGTGATAATCATTTATTTTCTTCTTAAAGCTGTAAATTTTATTTGCGATCATCCGGATATCAAAGCAATCAGCTTTGTGGGATCCAACCAGGCAGGAGAGTACATCTTCGAGCGAGGGTCAAGACATGGCAAGAGAGTTCAAGCCAATATGGTGACTTCTTATTCCTTTTTCCCCCAAATTCTGTTGTATGTATTAAAATTACCTGGAAAAAGCCCTTCAGCCAGTGTTTCTTTATTCACAGTTCATCCTGGTTATCTTCCCTTTAACCACAAACCTTGTGATGAGTTTTATTCTCAGTCACTTTAATTACCTTTTATTTTATCCAGGTAGTCTCGGTGATAAAGTCACATTTCTCCTTAAGAAAGATATTCACATTCTTTGGGCTTCAGCCCAAAATTCTGTTTCTGGCCCTGTTTCTTCCTTCATCCCATGCTTTCAAGCTAGCCCTCATCCTTCCTGCCTTTAAGGCAAATCCTAACTACTAATGTTAAAGATGTGATCTTCCCTAAGAGTCCAGGCTATTTAAGGCACTGTGGTGGTGGTGGTGGTTTAAAAAGAGCCGAATATCCCTGTATGATATCTAAGTGTGGTTTACTTGCTTGCACAGTTTTTCTGTTCCTTAGTGACTAGATCCTTGCCAAATACTTTGTGGTCATTTGATACTAAATATAATGTCCAGTTGCCATTCTGACTCTTCCACTAATATTGCAGAAAGGGAAGCCACCTATCCACAGGCTTAGAAACTATTCATGATGTGCCTATTTATTTCTTTTCATGGCTGGATATGTTTTGGCCAATTTGATTTATGCCCCCTGCTAGTTCACTACATATTTCATCGATGTGTTTTGTGTCTAACATTAATGCTCTGTGTAACGCGATACAGTTAAGTAGCAGACAGGGTATCTATTCATGTATTCAACTATAACTATATCTGTAAATATGTGGAAATGACCCTGTATCATCCTACATAGAAATTTGTGAGGCTGTGTATCTAGAAGCAAGTCAATTAGTGGAATTTCTTTCTACAAATTATCTATCAGGAGGTCTCCCTCCTGTTTTGCCTTTCAACTGGCTACTGGAAACCCTTTGTTTACATTGCTCTTCATGTAACTGGAAACCCTAACAAACAACAGATTCTTTCCTAACTTAGAAAAGAGAAGGGAGTTCTTGGTTCCTAGATGAAGTGTTTACCCTGTCAATCTGAATGTGATTGAGACAGTATTTTGTTTGGGGTGGGTTTTTTGTGTTTTTTTTTAAATAATAGTTTTGATCTAAATAAATACCTGTCAGCTTTTCAGCTGAGAAAGTGAAGAAAAAGTAACTCAGAGACTTACTCAGTGTTACCAGCACTTAAGCAATATCAAAATGATAATAAATCTCCTTTCAAAGCAGCATAGGATAAATTCTCAAGTCCTTAAATTCTCATCTGAAAACTTAGATTCTTTAATTTCTTAGCCTAACTGTATTTTACCAAGGAAGATTCATGTACTTTCTGTATTTCCTTAGGGAGCCAAGAACCATGGAGTAGTCATGCCAGATGCAAATAAGGAAAATACCCTGAACCAGTTGGTTGGGGCAGCATTTGGAGCTGCTGGTCAGCGCTGCATGGCTCTTTCAACAGCAATCCTTGTGGGAGAAGCTAAGAAGTGGCTGCCAGAGCTGGTAGAACGTGCCAAAAAACTAAGAGTCAATGCAGGTAACCAATTTTTAGACTTTGCCTCTCTGGCACTAAGCCCTGGGTTTTGCATTGGCTTTGTCCAGTGGGAACAATCATGTTTATTCTTACCACTGCCTCTTTGTACTGGACTACCTGTCATTCAGATTCATCTTTAGTTATCACTCATCATCTGTGTTCATAAAGACCTTAAATACTTCTGTGCTGTTTTACAGGAGACCAGCCTGGAGCTGATCTTGGCCCTCTGATCACCCCGCAGGCAAAAGAGCGTGTCTGTAACCTGATTGATAGTGGAACAAAGGAAGGAGCTTCCATCCTTCTTGACGGGCGAAGTATTAAAGTCAAAGGTTATGAAAATGGGAACTTTGTTGGGCCAACCATCATTTCAAATGTCAAGGTGAACAACTGAATTATTTAGTTCACAAACATATGAGCTGAAGGCACCACTGGAGACAATGGAATCTCATTCCTCTAATTTATAAATGAAGACATTTAATGACTAGAAACCTCATCTCTTGCCAGAATTACCCAATTATTTTATCTCAAGTCTGAATGAATCACCCCTTCTGACTCCCAACCTCTTTCCACTATATCAGTGGTTGGAAAACTTTCTGTTAAAGGATTAGAAAGTAAATATTTTTGGCTTTGCAAGGATAAATAGCCTCTGTCACAAATACAATATATCAACCACCCAGTGTTTATTGAGCCCTCCCAGTACTGGCTCAGCAGTAAAGAATCCACCTGCAATGAAGGAGACCCATGTTGAATCCCTGGGTTGGGAAGAGCCTCTGGAGGAAGAATGGCAACCCACTCTAGTATTCTTGCCTGAAGAATTCCATGGACAGATGGACCTGGCAGGGTAGAGTCCATGGGGTTGCAAAGAGTCGGACACGACTGAGTGACAAACACTTTCACTTCACTTTCAATGTTTATTGAATACGTGCATCTTCACCAGAAAGCAACAAAAGAAAAAGAATTGGTGTCAGTTTTTATTTATCAAAACTCTGAAAGTTGCTTATCTAAAATTAATGACTACTTTGAGGGTTTTTTTCTTAAAGTTCATATATCCCCACTATACCTATTATAATCCTGAATAATCAAGAGTTGAATATAAGTAGAATAGAAATTACGAGATTTTTTGCCACAGAATCACTAAGGAAAAATCCACTTATCCAGCTACAAACACAGCTACAGTGGTGAAAGATGTTTTGAATGTTTAATATGACCTGATACCAAAATAAAAATGGACAGACTCATTTAGGAGGCAAAGGAATGAAGAAGAAAGGATTATTTATGTAACAGAAAACTTATCACAGGATTTCTTTAAATAGAAAAATTCTCCTGTTATGTTTTTAATATATATTTGATTTATAAAATGAATTTTCAAGTAGCTTTTCAGTAACATAACAGTTGTGTAAACAAGTAATACAGGCATAAATCAGGAAGCTAGTGATGGGTCATGAGATCAAAAAATACAGTGCACAAAGGAAAGGAGTGTAGTTATGTCATTATAGAAATACGAGTTTCAAGTTACTTACGATTGGTAGCTTGGAAGATGGAGCATGGAAAGAAAGGACTTTTTTTTTTTTATAGGTGATTTAAAATGAAAAGAGATTACTAACCTAAAAATTGTGCATGTAAGCTGTGGGTAATAAAATACCAAATAAGCAAAAAATACTGACTACTTTTCCAATGCATCACTCCTGGCAGCCAAACATGACCTGTTACAAGGAGGAGATTTTTGGCCCAGTTCTTGTAGTTCTGGAAACAGACACTTTGGATGAAGCCATCAGGATTGTAAATGACAACCCATACGGAAACGGAACAGCCATCTTCACCACCAATGGAGCCACTGCTCGGAAATACTCCCACCTGGTGGATGTTGGGCAGGTTTGTGAAATAATTTTTAGGAGATTGTTGTAGCCATTTACAGTTTCCTGTGTAAGGGGAGAAGGTAAACTGGGGTCAGTCACTGCCCTCTGCTCTCCCTTGATGCCCCATTTCTTCCTCAGGAATAAAAGTTCATGGGATGGAGGATCGGGTAGAAGGTGGGTAGTTAAATTGGTCTCTCTGATGCCCAGCACTTGTGCTTCTAAATGGACAGTTCCTTCACGGAGTCTTTTTCTTAGTGGTTGATGTGGCTTTGTTCTGCTTTAGGTTGGGGTGAATGTGCCCATTCCTGTGCCTTTGCCAATGTTCTCATTCACCGGCTCTCGCGCTTCCTTCAGGGGAGACACCAATTTCTATGGCAAACAGGTAACTTCAAGTTTTTAAAAAATATTTTTCCTCTAAGAAACTCTCTTGAACATATTCAGGAACAAGGATTCTGCAGGAAAGGAACTGCCTGCAGCTTCTGTGAGGTTATATGTTGTTCAGCAGTGCTTGTCAGTCAGTTCCCTAGAAAAGATATAAAAGTTAATAAAAGTTTGCTATTTCCTTAATAATTCAAGGCAACAGAGTTTTGGGGGAAGAGCTTGAGTAAGTCCAAGCTTTTGTATACATCACATTTCTACCCTCCTTCATCTGACTGTTAACCACCAGTTTAAAGTGTGGACTTGCTAAAGAAAGTTACCTCTCACCACCATCCCCTCCAGTGCTGGCTTAGGTATGTCCCTCAAGTGCTCCCACCACACATTTCCTTTTAGTCACTCATTTACTAAAACTTTTATTGAGCACCTTCTGTATATTAATATTCTAAATATAATAAATGCTATAAGTATAGCATCAAATAAAAAATATATAAAGCAGATCTGGTACCAAATTACCACCATTGTCACATCCTTCAACTTGTGCATGTACCCTAAAGCAAGACCAGGCATGGCATGATCAACAGTAGAGATGGGTTGGAGCCCAGTGAATGAATGAGGGAGAGAGTAGCAAGAGATGAGGTTAGAGAGGTAGACAAAGGCAAGTCAGTGGGACTATTTAACAATGGCAACCCACTCCAGTACTCTTGCCTGGAAAATCCCATGGACGGAGGAGCCTAGTAGGCTGTAGTCCATGGGGTCGCACAGAGTCGGACACGACTGAAGCGACTTAGCAGCAGCAGCAGCAGCAGCAAGAAGCCCTTATCACACTGTAATTATTATTTACTTTATCTGAAGGATGTAGCACCAGAGCAAGTAACTAAATACATGCTGGACAAATGGCCTAGTGAAAAGTTCTTTGTAGTCCCACAGAAATACAGCCATTTTGGAACCTTCAGTAAAAAATTACTTGTTTTCTATACAGGTCTCCCTTTATAAGTTAATAATAAATTAACGGTGGGATTACATGGCAGAGTATGACAGTGTAGCCAACTGGTTAAGACAACACTTGTTGTTTCGTGATGGATTATCCAATTTGTGTATTAGTCATAGCTTTTGTAAAAATGATTAATTTGATACTATTAAACATTTCTTTCAAGGGAAGCAGAGTAAAATTTGCTTATAAGTTGTTGGTTTGGGGTTTTTTTTCAACCCCCCATGCCTGTTTAATTACTGTAAGTTACTCTAGTAAATGAAGCAGTAAGTGAGGCTTCCTAAAGACTAACCTTATGCAGAGTTTGAAGTCTTAAATCTTTAGGCAATTAAATTGCTATTTTGCATTCTGTAAAGAAGACATAAAGGTATCATTCTTACATAATAAAATGTAAACTTGTATCTTATATTGAAAGTATGTAATAATCTCTAAAAAAATTGTTTTCTATATTAACATGGCCCAGATTTTGTCTGTTAATTCTAGAGGTGTATTTTAGTCAAGCTAGTGAGTTGTGTTCTAACAGTACTCTTCTAGCTTGCTAGTAATTTTGTGTGTTAAATTTGTACACTCTATTCTCTTTTGCTCAAGCCTATTCTTATAAAATAAATACAAGTTTAACAGTTTACTTTGTCCAGTTTTTCCATTTAGATATTCTTGGCTAGTTTTAGCATAATGATAGCTAAGATTTGACTCTACTATGTGCCAGGTAATATGCTAAGTGTTTTGCATAGATTATCTCATGAATAATATGTTGAATTCTGGTTGCACCTATTCTGCAAGTAGGAACATGAATAGCATTTCACAATACCTCCTTCAAAAGGTGATTAAAAGAAGAATCATGAAACCCTAAGGCATGTATGATAACTCTTTTTTTTTTCTTTGTTCTCTGTAGGGCATCCAATTCTATACTCAGCTAAAGACTATCACTTCTCAATGGAAAGAAGAAGATGCTTCTCTTTCCTCATCTGCTGTAGTCATGCCTACCATGGGCCGTTAGAAACAAGTCTGTTCCAGACTCAGTGCATACTGAGTAATCACTGTTTATTTTTTACCAATTCCAACTGCCTACTTTACTCAGATCAGATCCCTGGGATTGGAATACTTTGTAACTAAAATCTTTCTCAGGACCATTGACCCCTGTCAAGTTGCTAATAGGGAGACTCCTAGTGTAACTCTGAAACCAGATTTTCACTTGCTCTTCATAATTTTATTTTTGAGGTCACTGTTCTAACTGTGAAATGCTTCTCTGGAATAAGAGCTTAGACCTGTTTTCTAAAAATTGTCCCCATTTCTGATGAATGACATGGAGGGAACATTAGTATGTGTAAAGAAGATCTCCCAAGGAAGAGGAGCTCTTGGATGGAGACATAGGTCAAAAATAATTCACCCTTTGGTTGATCCTCACACACAGTCCTACATAAATTCCAGTGGGTCAGACCCCTCTGCCAGGCTTTGCGGAGCCTCTCATTTATCCCACATTACAAAGACATAATCCATCTCTGCTTATCCCACAGTTGTGACAACTGCTGCTTTCTTTCCTGCTAAATGCCACTTTGTCCTAGTGATTCATGATCACAAATTCTACCATTGTCACTGTTCCTGCTGCTTAAAACCACTTACTATGGATACCTCAACTTTTTGGATAAATCAACTTTTTGTTGTTTGTGTCAAGTGTTAAATTTCAGGGTTTGCTTCAGTAATCATTAATTAGTGCTTCAGTCATTAATTTAGATGCCAGCAGGTTTTGTTTTATTTTTAAGAAAACTATTTCAAAAGTTATATTAGGCCCAGAAATCAAGAGGTGTTCCAACCATGAAAGTCAGCCAGACTCCTTTTTTTTTTTTAATGTTCAACAGGATCTCACATTTATTGAGAAATGATTAATGGTTAAAAAAAAAAGTCAATGCCCTTTTCTCATTAGTTGAACAAGAAACTGAAGAAACATTACCTATATGTTTTACAATATTTTTCTCTTCCAAAATTTCTTTCTGAAAACAAGTTTTAACCACTGTTCTGCACTTTGAAATAAAATTAATCCTGACTATATCAGTATAATGGACAAGAACAGAACATTTCTTAGGACTCCTGGTACTCTACTTTGAGTAACAAAGGGTCAGAGAAAATGAACCACCCTTAAAGATACAACCTTGGGTAACACTGTTAAATTCTCCAAGACAAAAATTCTTCCTGAAAATATTCTTCCAGTTTGGAAGGGGAAAATAAAATTCCCACTTTCTGGAGTAGAGACCCAAAACCTTGAAATTCAAGTGTTCTCCAAGTGTGAGCAAGATTCTTACCTAAAGTAAGTCTAACCCGATACTACTTGCTGAATGTTTTATATTGTGCTTTTCTCTTGCCTGCATTTCTCATTTGTGATACTTTTTAATGAAAGACCCCTTAATGTAAAGTAATTGATGAGGGCCTGAGAAATTTCAAAGCTCTCTGTGTGTGAGGCAGTAGAGAAATGCATTGACAGCTCCTCTGCAAACGTCTTTATGCTTTTTGTTTCTTTGCTATAGCTCAACTTTAAGTCAGAACAGAAATTTATGCATTAAACAGAATAGATTGTTTCTGCTCTACCGTGCTGGCTGAATCCTGTCTTTCTGATATGATCTTCACCCACTGAACTAGGAGAAGGCTTCTTATTTCTGATAGAGTTCTGGTTATCAGGCAGATGATGTGGGTCATTAATTTTTCTGCTTCCTCATTATTTACATAGATAATACTAACCTATTTCATAGGGGTTATTTAATGAATTAAGGATGATTGAAAGCCTTGAAAATGTTTGTGCACTCTGGGTTTTAGGTTTAATATTACTACCACCTGCTAGACAGAAAGTCACAACCTTCAATCACTTAAGGTGATTAAACTTTAATAAAATATGTTTTATGGGCCAGTAATAAAATATGTTTTATGACCCTGCTGGCCCATTTTTTTTTTAGGTGGGGAGGTCTGCCTTCCTAAAGGTGAGGCAATAGAAATTTATAATTTTGTAATAGAATGCTCCTTGTTTTATGTCTTATTACAGCTGGTAGCTGATAGTAATACTTAATCCAGTCCAACAACTACAGACTGGGTTGAATGAAAGGTCATTTTTGTCTAAATTCCAAGTGGAATTAAATATAATCCCAGAGACACCCAAGTTTTCCTTACATTTAAGGGAATTCACTCTTTAAGAAATACTAACTCATCAGAACTGTGTTGCTATAAATAGAATCAACTCATTTGGCTAGCTGTTTGCTACTCAGAAGAGTTTCTTATTTCTTAGGTGGAAAAAACATCTGTATAGTTCATGCTAGTATAGCAGCTAAAAAAGTGGCCTCATTTGAAATTTCTCAGATTCTTCATTGTACTAATTGATTATGTACAACAAATTACAAGTAAAAAGCTCTTGAAAAGAAACCCTGTTTTTGTTCTGTTGTTTTTTGTGGTACCATACTTCCTTATAATGCCTTTATCTGCTAGCCTGTAGTGACTCAGCTTCCCAGCTCTGCACAGACCCAAGAGGTACGTGGTCATTATGTTTATTCTTACATAAATGATAGTACATATTTTAGCTGGGCTATACATTTCAAAAGGCAGTTTATAGGTTTTCCACACTAAAAGCACAAATATGCATCTGTATTAAATATATGCTTTCCTTAATATGGACATTGTTATTAAAATGTCCACAATCCAAAAAAAAGTCCACAATCTCATACTAATGTTATACTCGTTTCACTGATCCCTGAAAACTGGCTAGTAGAGAAAAGAACTGTGACTTAGAAGAAGCTGCATGAGGAAGAGGGACAGTTAGATGTATTGTTGGTTAGATTATAGCTCCTTACTGTGTCAGACTCTTGTGATCCTTTCTGAATATTGCGTATCAACAGTTCACCAGTAGAATTTAAGATTGGCACTTGCTGGGTGATGAACGTTTGATCTTGAAGCTTACTTTCATCCCTACAATAATGACAAAGTGAGACTTGTCAACTGTACACACATGGAACTTGGTTCAGAAAAATAGGCTTCTGTTATTCCCACTCGATTCTTGTATGTATAAGATGTCCACAACCACCACTGTGATCAGGCTCACATTCACTGACTGTCAAGAGAGCTTACCCAAACTCCTTTGTTTCATCGTCAGGAACAACATAGTCTGGAACTGGAGGTCTAGAACTCTGGCTGTATTTCCTATAGTGGGGATATGTTAACAATGAGGCAGCATCATCACATGCCATGTATTTCAGCTACACTTTTAAAACTGCTAAAGGGAAATGTTTCAGTTGGATGCTTTTCTAATTTTCAAAAATGCACACATAGAGGCAAGTATATTAGGCAAGTTAATTAAAACTTACATTCTCCTAAAGTTGAGACACTGACTTTAAGAAATGGAAATATTTATGAAGATAATCATGATATTCATACAACAGATATTAATTGTGATGGGCAAGGTTGAACCAGAGTACTGACCAAAAGCAAGCCCCCAAAATTCCCACAAAAAGAATCTCAAAACACAAGAAAGTTACCCAATGGAGACAGACCCATTGTATGAAAATTTTTTCTAATACTTTGGGAAATCTAGTTTAAGAACAGGAAAATAGGCCCTCTTGCCTTCTGAGATGGCCCACATTGTCTACTGATTATCTCTCTGAATATTCTGTTTCTCCCGGAATGAATCTGCTTTATTTTTGGATTATTTAATATAGCCAGATTTGAATGGGGTTATGCTGCTTTCATATGCACCTAATTGAAGACAAGTTTTAGGAGTGGGGTGTGTCTTCATTTACTTGCAAATCAACCTACTAAAACTGTTTGTAATTCTGTGAAGCCCACTTTCAAATTAGGATGATGTTGATTTCCAGTTCATCACTGAAAATGCTACTTGTATTTCTTCTGTCTAGAATGCTTTTTCCACCTCCCTTTTGTTCCTGTTTCCCTTTAGAGATCAGCTCAAGCCTTTACTTCCTCAGAGACTTTTCCTGATCTCAATTAGGTCCGACTCCCCTAATCTAGGCTCAGTTCAGTCGCTTAGTCGTGTCCGACTCTTTGTGACCCCATGAATTGCAGCACACCAGGCTTCCCTGTCCATCACCAACTCCCAGAGTTCACTCAGACTCATGTCCATCGAGTCCGTGATGCCATCCAGCCATCTCATCCTCTGTCGTCCCCTTCTCCTCCTGCCCCCAATCCCTCCCAGCATCAGAGTCTTTTCCAATGAGTCAACTCTTCGCATGAGGTGGCCAAAGTACTGGAGT
>SJYX01012396.1:0-10066 GCA_006410675.1 Oreotragus oreotragus
GAAAGATGGTAATGATGACCCTGTATGTGAGACAGTAAAAGAAACACAGATGTAAGGAATAGACTTTTGGTCTCTGTGGGAGGAGGTGACGGTCGAATGATTTGAGAGAATAGCATTGACACATGCATATTACCATATGGGACATAGATCGCCAGTGCAGGTTTGATGCATGAGACAGAGTGCTCAGGGCTGGTGTACTGGGATGGCACTGAGGGATGGTATGGGGAGGGAGGTGGGGTAGGGCCTCAGAATGGGGAACACATGTACACCCATGGTGGAGTCATGTTAATGTATGGCAAAAACCACTAAAATATGGTAAAGTAATCAGCCTCCCATTAAAATAAATAAATTAATTTAAAAATATTTAGAAGTCGAGTGTGAAGCAAAATCAATTATGACTCCTTGTGGCCATTTTTTGGAACAGAAACTCTAAAAGCTGTGTTCAGTTCAGTACAGTCCCTCAGTCATGTCTGACTCTTCACGATCCCATGGACTGCAACAGTCCAGGCCTCCCTGTATATCACCGACTCCTGGAGTTTACTCAACTCATGTGCATGGAGTCAGTGCTTCAATCCAACCATCTCATCCTCTGTTACACTCCCTTGTCCTCCTGACCTCAATCTTTCCCAGCATCATATATGTATGTTTGTGTGTGTTTGTGCGGAGGAGGTGCTGGAGGGCTAGGACCACCTGGGGGAAAGGGCGCCAACCCAGCATCTCCACATGGAAGTTAAGTCACTCTGGGTCAGAGTACAGAGCCAGAGGGAGCCCCTGAACTGCAGCTCGCAGGGCACAATGACAAGTCCCTCATAAGTCCTGAGCCGGTGCTGACCCTGTGCTGGCCAGTGCCACTGGGGGAGGACATCTGATGACCCAGGTCTTGTGTCCTGCCCTTACATTGAGGGGGTAGGACCATGGGCTGGTTGGAGTGGATGGACATTTTTGGAGCCCGGGAAGTGCTTGGGAGACCCAGTGAGCATTTCAGGGGGCAGTCGAGTTTGGGGGACCCAGTGAATGTTTCAGGGGGCTGGCGAGTTTGGGGGACCTCCTTTTAGTCAAGGCTAAGTTTTTTCTTGTGGTCATGTATGGATGTGAGAGTTGGACTGTGAAGAAGGTTGAGCGCTGAAGAATTGATGCTTTTGAACTGTGGTGTTGGAGAAGACTCTTGAGGGTCCCTTGGACTGCAAGGAGATCCAACCAGTCCATTCTGAAGGAGATCAATCCTGGGATTTCTTTGGAAGTAATGATGCTAAAGCTGAAACTCCAGTACTTTGGTCACCTCATGCGAAGAGTTAACTCATTGGAAAAGACTCTGAAGCTGGCAGGGATTTGGGGCAGGAGGAGAAGGGGACGACCAAAGATGAGATGGCTGGATGGCAACACGGACTCGATGGATGTGAGTATGAGTGAACTCTGGGAGATGGTGATGAACAGGGAGGCCTGGCATGCTGCGATTCATGGGTTCGCAAAGAGTTGGACATGACTGAGCGACTGAACTAAACTGAGTGAGTGTTTGAGGGGGCTGGTGAGTGTCTGGGGACCCAGTGAATATTTCAGGGGCTAGTGAGTATCTGGGGGACCCAGTGGGAATTTCAGGGTTCCTGCGAGTTTGAGGGACCCAGTGAGCATTTCAGGGGGCTGGCGAGTTTGGAGGACTCAGTGAGCATTTCAGGGGGCTGATGAATTTGGAGGACCCAGTGAGCATTTCAGGGGACTGGTGAGTTTGGCGGCCTGAGCAAAGGTCTAGGAGCCTGGTGTTTGTGAAGAGGCCCTGCGTTGCTCCATCCATTCGTTCACCTGAGAACTATTCCCTGAAGGCCTCTGTGCCCATCCATACCCACAGACATGTGTGAGGTCACATGGAACCTCCTCCAGTGTCTCACTGCGGGCCCACGGGGCAGAACCTAACCTCACTGGCACACACCCCACCTGTTCACCTGAGTGGACTGAGAAGGCAGAGGGTGCGGCAGACACACAGGAAGCAGAAGCCACCAGGGTGTGCAGGTGCACCCAGCTTGCTCCCTGGGGTGTTGTCGGAGGCCCCAAGGCTGGGTGGCACTACTGCTGAGCACTCCTGAATCTTCACTTGGAAACCAGGCAGCTGGGGTTCACAGACAAGGAAAAGAGGGTGAGTGACCCACACCTATGTACTTGGGAAACGGGTGAGTGTCTTGCAAGTACAGGATGGGTGTGCACACGTGATGGGACATTATTCCCCCTATCACAGTGAACCCACCACCATCTCATGCCAGCGCCAATGAGAAGATGAAGGGCTTGTGACACACTAACCTGGATTCTGATGGAACAGAGGTCCAGTGATGTGGAAGCAAGAGGTCTCAGGAGTGGGCAGGTGACCTGTGTTATGGGGAGAGTTGTGGACAGGACACCCAGTGTCAGGTGACCTGTATTATGGGGAGGTCTCCTCTGTGAGGGGAAGACAGACACACACCCACAGGTGTCCCCAGGATGGTGACACAGATGAACAAAAGAAGCCCTACGTGACGGGGCACACACAACCACAGGTTCTCCTCACGGTGCCGTGCTCGGCGTTCTGAAATACTGTTTTGATGTGTGTTCTACTTGCATCTCATTGAATATTTGGATTAGAAAAGAGACTTATTCTGAAGGATTATTGTGAACAGGAAAAGGGACTATTACATGAGGATAAGAGTCCTTCAGGGGAGGACTGTTACTCTAGAGAGGGGATGATTACATAGAGGTAGGGCTTTATTTGTACAAGGTGCCATAATACTGTGAGATGTGACTAATATGCTAGAGGGGAGATACAACAATAAATGGGACTATAACCATGTAGGGGGGATGTTACTGTGGAGAAAGTGAAAGTCGCTTGGTCATATCTGACTCTACACAGGCCATGGAATTCTCCAGGCCAGAATACTGGAGTGGGTAGCCTTTCCATTCTCCAGGGGATCTTCCTAACCCAGGGAGTGAACCCAGGTCTCCCGCAATGCAGGCATATTCTGTACCAGCTGAGCCACTAGCGATGCCCTACTGTGGAGAGGGGACTTATAATAAAGAAGGACACTTATTGTAGTGGGAGAGTATTACTGTGGAGAGGGAAATTTATAATAGGAGGACTCTGATACAGTGGGGGATGTTATGCAGGGGAGGGGCTATGACAATACAGAGAACTATTATAATAAAGGGAACTATTACAATACAGGGTGACAATTCTGTAGAGGGGGACTATTACAGAAATTCAGTTCAGTTCAGTCGCTCTGTTGTGTCCGACTCTTTGTGACCCCACGAACAGCAGCACAGCCGGGCTCCCTGTCCATCACCAACCCCCATAGTCTACCCAAATCCATGTTCACTGAGTTGGTGATGATGCCATCCAACCATCTCATCCTCTGTTGTCCCCTTCTTCCCAGCATCAAAGTCTTTTCCAATGAGTCAGCTCTTCCCATCAGGTGGCCAAAGTATTGGAGTTTCAGCTTTAGCATCAGTCCTGATGAACACTCACAACTGATCTCCTTTAGGATGGACTGGTTGGGTCTCCTTGCAGTCCAAGGGACCCTGAAGAGTCCTCTCCAACACCACAGTTCAAAAGTCGCAATTCTTCGGCACTCAGCTTTCTTTATAGTACAACTCTTACATCCATACATGACCACTGGAAAATCCATAGCCTTCACTAGACAGACCTTTGTTGACAAAGTAATGTCTCTGCTTTGCTGTATTACAGAAGAGGCAGAACCATTTATGGAGGGAGGACTCTTACCATAGAGGGAGGCTATTACAATGGAGGAGGACTCTCACCGTTGAGAGAGGACTACTATAGCATATGTGAGATGATTACAGTAGAGGGTGGTCTATCATTGTAGAGGGGGGGCTATTATTGAACAGAGGGCACTACAACAAAGAGAGACAGACTAATAAAAAAGGACTATTACCTTAGGGGCTACTATTATAATGAATGGGTGTCTATTACTGCAGAAAGGAACTATTACAATAGAAAGGGACAACTGAAATTGAGGAAGACTATTGCTATAGATTGGAGACTACTAAGATAGTAAAGGGACTATTAATATAGAGTAAGACAGCAGAAGGGGACTGGTAGAGGGAAAACTTGGACAATAGAGGCAGCACTGTTAAAGTAGAAGGGGGACTTTGACTGTGGAAGGGGAATACTGAAAACAGAGGGAGACTGCTAGATGAGAGACTACTACCACAGAGGCAGATTTATTACAAAAGGGAGTGGACTATGACAGTAGAGGGGGACATTTACTGTAGAGGGAGATTATAGCAATGGAGGACTTTTACTCTAGAAGGGGGATATTAGAGGCAGGCTTTTATAATTTAAGGGCACTACTACAATCAAGGAGGACTATTACTGCAGAGAGGGGACTATGACAGTACTACTGTAGAAGGGGAACTAATAGAGGGGGTGAACATTACTATATAGTAGGACTGTGTTATTGGAGCGGGGCTATTTCTGTAGAGGAGAAAATTTTACTGCAGAGGGGGCACTATTACCATAGAAAGTGAATTATGACATTAGAGACAGGACTATTTGTGTATGGGGTGGAGGACTATGACAATAAAGGAGAACTATTACTCTATTACTCTTGCCTTCCCTGGTGGCTCAGGCAGTAAAGGTGTCTGCCTACAATGTGGGAGACCTGTGTTCGATCCCTGTGTTGGGAAGATCCCCTGGAGAAGGAAATGGCAATCCACTCCAGTATTCTTGCCTGGAGAATCCCATGGATGGAAGAGCCTGGTAGATTACAATCCATGGGGTCGCAAAGAGTCGGACACGACTGAGCAACTTCGCTTTCACTTTACTCTATTAGATCCCTAATAGTGAATTGTTACCCTATAGGGGGAACGGTTACTATGACAATATGGAGAAGTTGATACAGTAGAAGAGGAACTGTTACTGTGGGGTGGGTTATGACAATAGAAGAGGAGTAATACAATGAAGGGGGACTATTATTACAGAGGGGTGACTGGGACAGTAGAGGAGCACAGTTACTGTAGAAGTGAAGTTTTGAGAATAGAGGGCTATTACTCTAAACATTATGACATTAGTGTTGGTTGATCAGTCATGTCCGACTCTTTGTGACTCCATGGACTGACTGCATGGAGCTGGCCAAGCCCCTCTGTCCATAGGATTCTCCAGCTAAGAATACTGGAGTGGGTTTCCATGCCTTTCTCCAACTATGATATTAGAGGGAGCTGTTACTATAGAAGGGCAACTATTACTGTAGAGGGGAGAGTATGACAATAGAAGGGGAGTATTACTGTAGAGGGGGAGACTATGACAAGAGAAGTGAACTATTACTATAGAGTATAGAAGTATTGCTATTTACTATTACTATAATATTACTATAGACCTTAAGAATAGAGACAACTTCCGTCCATGAAGAGCAGTAAACACAAAAAATAAAGGTCCAGGCATGTGCTTGCCATGAAAGGAGTCCTGATGGCATGCAGACCACCAGGACACTCACCCATAACAGGAAAGAGGGGACACTCAGACTCTGACTGGAGGCATTCCCAGCTCCTTAGCTGCTCAGGTGGGTGCTTCATATTAGGAGCCTGTCCAGTCACTAGCACTGCAGCAACATCCACCAGATGGAGAGACCGCCTCCTGGGAGTGAAGGGCATGTGACCTTGCACCTGGGCTCCATCGCCCCTAGCATGGAAGCCCCCATACCTGGAGCCCACAGGCTCAACTGGGCCCCTCTCAGCCCCAAGAGGAGGGGGCTGGTGCACAGTGCAAGGAAGGGAAACCCTCTGGAGGGGGTCGCAAGCTCTAGCCTTAGGGAGAACAGACTTCAGCTGCTTGGGTCTGTCTGTTGGTCCCTGTCTCCCCCGTCCCTTGCTCCACCTCAAATCCTCACTTCACCTCCTGTGTCTCTCTCACCTTTCGCCCTACTTCTGTCTGTCTCTCTTCAGGTCTCTGTCCATTTCTCTCTGTCTCAGTTTCTCTGTCTCTACAGCACTTCTCCCCTCTCCACCACCTCACCTTCCTTTCTCTTGGAGAGCAGTCTTCAGGTAAAGTTCCCAGAGCCATGCCTCTGCACTGCCAGCCCTGGGTTTTCTGCATGTCCTGTTTTAATTATGCAAAGCCCGATTTCCTTCCCCAGATCACCCAGGCTCAGCCTCCGATGGGCTGGCAGGTGAGCTCCCCGGGCTCCTTCCTGTGCCACCAAGGTGAACTGGGACTGGATGTCATCACTGGGTTCTCAGATATGGGACATGGCCCTGCACCACCTCTCCATCCCAGGTTAGGCCCAACAGGCTCTGCATGGTGGGGATGCGGCTGTGAGATGAGTCCTAGTGCGGGAAGCCTAAGAGGCAAACATGCACACATGCAGGCACACACAGGCACATTGAACACACACACATACATACATGCACACGGAACACATAGACACATACACACACACACAACAAACACACATGCACACATATTGCATACACATACATACACACACCAGCACCTTCCCTTGTCTATCATCTTTATCCCATTCAACCTGGAAGGTAAGTGAACCCCCGAGAGCCTGCCTTCAGGACACATGCCAGCCTCCCTGGGGTGCGGGGTTGTGTTTTCCCAGCCACTCTGTCCTACTCCTGGGGACCTCCCATCTTTCCACCCATGTTTTCCATCAGAGCTTTTGCAGCACTTTCTGCACTTGAGCCTGGAAGGCCCAAAGTTTAAAGGGGCCACGTGCCCCCAAAACAACCTGGTAAGTGGTATCAGAACTATCTAATTAAAATGAGGAACTTTCACTTCATCCAGTTTGGTTGCAAAAAGTGCTGCAAAGCTCAGCTATGGGCAGGCATCTGGACTTGGGAATGCCCGGTGGTGACCAGGCAGGCGGGCACTTCCAGGGTGACACTGCTGTGCTCAGGCCATCAGAGGGGTGGCCAACAGACACCCTGGGCTGGGAAGGGAGGGTCCCTGCCAGACAGAACTCTGCTCACCTCCTCAAGGTGCAAGTGTGCCCCATTCTCCACCAGCACTCTTCTGGCCATGCACATACTGGGCCCTGCCCTGGCTCTCTGACCATTGGCACTGTACTCTGGGAGCCCACGTGGACAGTTGGACAAACAGGAAGTGGTGTATTCTATGAAAGGCAGCTTTAGACTCTTTTCACCCTCTCAACAGCTGGGTGTTCTATGCTGGCAAACACACCTCCCCAGGAGAAAGGGCCCCCACACAGCTCTTCCCTTGAGTGTGTGGACCAGACAGCGAAGAGTAAACCCAGTCTCTCAGCCCTTCCAGGTGCTTCCCAGTGGGGAAGGCTGTTGGGGCCCCACGAGGATGAGGCTTCTGAGTCTTCAGGCCTCCTCCATCAACAGAGTGGCCTTTGGCCACTCATCTTCCTGTACCCCTTACAAAATAACTCGTGATGCCTTTTCCCCAAGCCTGGGCACCACTCATCTGCTTCTGTCTTTGTAAACTGGTCTGTTTTGGACATCTCTTATAAAAGGACACATAAAATGTGCCCTTTTGTGTCTGCTTCTCTCACTGACCATCGTGTGTTCAAGGTCCATCCATGATGTAGTCTGTGTCAGAACTTCACTCCTTTTCATGGTGACTCATACACCACTGTGTGCATGGACCACATGCTGCTGAACCACCCATCCATCCATCCACACACACACCCACCCATCCACTCATCTATCTGTCCATCCACCCACTCACCTATCAATCCACCCATCCATCTAACCACCCACCCATCCACCCATCCATCCATAAATCCACCCATCCACCGACCAATCCATCATCCACCCATCAAGTCATCGATCCATCCACATATCTATCCACCCATCCATCCACTTTTCCATAACATCATCAAATCAAATTACATTATGAACTTTTCAATCTTCCTTCCCATCCCTTGACCCTGAGAATAAATAAGAAAATAAAAAAAAAAGAGAGAGAAAAAAAAAATAAAGCTAGTCCAAATCTGTGTTCTGAGACAGAAGGGAAGGTTTTCTGGATTGTCCCCAGGTGACTGGTAAAGTGTGAACCTCTCCACACTGTCTCTGAAATAGAGCATATATTTTTAAAAGAGAAAACAATAAGTGAAATCATACATAAATGAGCACAAAATTGGCATCACAAAGAGCCTGAAAATACTATCAATAACTTCAAAGTACTTGTCACTAGAGAGGGTCTGTCTGTGCTCAGTTGTGTCTGACTCTTTGAGCCCCATGGACTGTACCCGCCAGGCTTCTCTGTCCATGGGATTCTCCAGGCAAGAATAATGGAGTAGGTTGTCATTCCCTTCCCAGGGGATCTTCCCAACCCAGGAATCACCCCTGCATCTTTTATATTTCCTGCTTTGGCAACGGGCTTTTTGCCACGAGCACCACCTGAGAAACAAGAAACCATAAAATAAAAATCCAACTTAAGCCTCTCCTTTCCAAAAACGGGATTCTTTAAATAAACTGTTTTTCACTTTCTAACATCTGCAGAGACCCTATTTCAAGACAAGATTCAGTTCCCAGGACTCAGTGCATATGACTTTCAGGACTCCTCCGTATTCCATGGCACTATAGCTTTGCATACTTAGGGCAGATTGGGGACACAGAGGACAAGCTCAGGGGGTGACTTGTCCCCTGCCTGGTTTGCCTGCAGGGAGCCACAGCATAATGACCTACTGCCTGAACAAGAAGTCACCCACATCTCACAAGAAGTTGAGGCTGCTGCAGCTTCGGGGCAAAGTGCTTTCATGTGTCACCCTTCCCATGGTGCTCAAGTGGTCCACCAAACAGTGAGGGTCTGTGGGCATGCCCAGGCCCTGGACCCAGCTCCAAGCACTAGTGTCACCCACAGGTAGTGGTGTCCTTATCCCTTTTGTGGAAATGGGATTGAGAACAATCCTGCTGTAAAGCAGAAATTTTCTTTAGTCGCTTAGTCATTTCTGCCTCATTGTGAGCCCATGGACTGTGTCTGCCAGGCTTCTCTGTCCATGGGATTCTGCAGGCAAGAATACTGGAGTGGGTTGCCAAGCCCTCCTCCAGGAGATCTTCCCCACCTAGAGAGCCTCCCAGAAAGGTAAGAAAGGACACAGCTTTACTGTGGAACCAGCCTGAAGCAAGAATGTGGACCCATGAACTAACAGCATCACTGTCTGAAATCACAGAGGCTGGGAGAGCTGGGAGGGGAAAGAGGAGGCTGGGTCCCACCCTTTGTGCAGCTGAGCTGACACCAGAGCTCCTCCTGGTCCCAGATAAGCAAGAGCTGAGTTCCCATGTCCTTTGAGGTGTGTTTACGTTTGCACCCTGGCACCCGCTCCAGCAAGACTTTCTTGGTGGCTCAGACAGTAAAGAATTAGCCTGTAATGCATGGGAACTGGGGTTGATCCCTGGATCAGGAAGATCCCATGGAGGAGAAAATGGCACCCCACTGTAATATACTCACATGGGAAATCCCATGGAGAGACGAGTCTGGCAGGCTAGAGTCCATGGGGTCACAGAGAGTCAACACGACTGCAGTGAATGAGAACAAACTCACACACTCACACCGCTCTTCTGTAATGTTTCTCCACGGTGGATCGGGGGTTTTATGGAGTGGAGAGAAGCCGAGGTGTGAGACAGTCACTGAGGATGGAGAGGAGTCAATTGTGGGAACCTTGTCTGTGGGGAGGGGACACCCAACTGACAGTGGTCCTGTCACGGGCACATACGTTATCCAGGGGGTGGATGCAGGATGGGGTAGAAAACCCACCTGGGCCCAGGTGCCTGCAAAAGCAGGCGCCCACCGGGAGGGGACATATGGCCCCTGCCTTCCTGTACCTGCACTTGAGGAGCACTCATATTCCTGGTTTTTCTGCTCCCAGGCTGGTGCTCCCAAGAAGACAAGAGGCTGTCAAGCACAGTTCTTACCTTGTGTAATTGCTTCCTCTTGGGAGGTCCCCAGTTGCTGAAATCCTCCTCAGGGGATCTGATTAGCAGAGAGCCAGGGCTGGAATGTGGACAAACTATATTCCTGGTTGCATCAGGTGCCTACAGCCTGGCCTTAAGAGGTCAAACCCAGAGGAGGGAGGGAGCAGGAAGGGGTCCACCAGAGCCCAGGAGTCCTGAAAGA
>SJYX01012400.1:53371-72996 GCA_006410675.1 Oreotragus oreotragus
ACACACACACACACACACACACACACACACACTGGAATATTATACTGCCATAAAAAAGAATGAAATCTTGCCATTTGGTACAACATGATAGACCTTAAGGGCATTATGCTAAGTGAAATCAACCAGACAGAGAATGACAAATTCTGTGTGATCATACTTATAGGTGGAATCTAAAACAACAACAAGAAAAAAAGCTCAAAGATACAGAAATCAGATTGGTGGTTGCCAAAAGTGAGAGTTAGGAGATGAGATAAATGGGTGAAGGGAGGCAAAAGTCACAACCTTCCAGTTAAGAAATAAATGAATTATGGGGAGACAATGTACACTGGAATGATTATAGTTAATTTTACTGTATTATAAATTTGAAATTTACTTAGAGAGTAAATTTCAAAATCTCTCATGACAAGAAAAAAATGTATTTCTAACTAACTATGCATGGGGATGGATATTAACTAGACCTTTAAAATGGTGATCATTTTTCAATGTACCCACATATTGAATCATGTTCTATACATGAGATAATATGTCAATTATACCTTAACAATAACAAAAATAAGTTTTAAAAAGTTTATTTAATATTATTAAATGACAATGAAAAAAAAAGTTAGTCACTCAGTCATGTCCAATTCTGCAGCCCCTGTAGCCTACCAGGCTCCTCTGTCCATGGAATGTTCCAGGCAAAAATATTGGAGTGGGTAGCCATTTCCTTCTCCAGGAGATCTTCCCAACCTAGGGATCGAATCCATCTCTCCTGCATTGCAGGCAGATTCTTTACCATCTGAGCCACCAGGGAAACCATGGTGGCAATACTTCCCTAAATTGGTCTTCATATTCAGTACAATCTTTTCCAAATTCCAGTTGATATAGTTTCAGAAGCTGATCCTAAAATGCATCTGAAAATGCAAAGAATCTTTAAAAAGTAGAATACAGTAAGAAAAGTATCACTTCTTTCAAAATTTACTAAAATGTTACAGTAAACAAAGAAGGGTGGTACTGACACCAGAATAGACATACAGACCAATAGAATAGAATTTAAAGTCCAGAAATATATCTATGACCAACTGATTTCCGACAAGGATGCCAAAACCATTTAATGGGGAATGAATAATTACTTCCACAAACAGTGCAGGACAATTTAACATGCAAAGCAATGAAGTTAGGTCCTTACTAACTCAAATGGATGAAAGATCAAATATCAGAGCTAAAACTGTGACACTCTTCGAAGAAAACATAAGGGTAAAGCTTCATGATCTTGAACTTAATCAGTAGAAGTTTAGATGTGACACAAAAAACACAAGTAACAAAAGAAAACTAGATATATTCTACTTTATTAAAATTAAAAGCTTTTAGGCATAAGAGGACACTATCAAAAAGTGAAAAGACAAACCACAGAATGAGAGAAAATATTTGTAAATCATATACCTGATAAGTATTTAGTGTTTATAATATATAAAGAACTCTTATATCTCAAAAAAAACCCACATAATCCAATTAAAAAGCAGCTGAAGACACTTCTCAAAAACATATATACCCACAGAAGACCCAGAATAGCAAAGCAATCCTGAGGAAAAAGAATGAAGCTGGAGATATTACCTTTTCTTCCAGACCTCAGATAATACTACAGAACTACAATAGTCAAAAGCAGCAAGGTACTGGTACAAAAAATAGACATATAGAGCAATAAAAGAGGGAGCCCAGAAATAAACCCACAGACCTATGGTCAATTAATGTAGGAGGCAAAAATATACAGTGTAGCAAAGGCAATCTCTTTGGTAAGTGTGTCGGGAAACCTAGATGAAAGTGAAAGTTGCTCAGTCATGTCTGACTCTTTGCAACCCCAGGGACTGCGGCCTGCCAGGCTCCTCTGTCCACGGAATTCTCCAGGACAGAATACTGGAGTGGGTAGTTGTTCCCTTGTCCAGGGAATCTTCCCAACCCAGGGATCGAACCCAGGTCTCCCTCATTGCAGGCAGAGTCTTTACCAGCTGAGCCACCAGGGAAGCCTGGGAAAGCTGGATAGCTAAGTGTAAATCAATGAAATCAGAACATTCTCTAATACAATATACAAAAATAAACTGAAATTGGTTTAGAGACCTAAATAAAACACATAACACCATAAAACTCCTAAAAGAGAACATAGGTAAAATATTCTTGGACATAAATTATAGCACTATTTTCTTAGGTCAGTCTCCTAAAAGAAATAAAAGCAAAAAATAAACAAATGGGGCTTAATCAAACTTGAAATCTTTCACACAGTGAAGAAAACCACAAATAAAACAAACAAAAAATCTGTGAAATAGGAAAAAATACTTGCAAATGATACAACTGATAGGAGGTTAGTATTCAAAATTTACAAACAACTCATACAACTCAATATCAAAAACCAAAACAATACAATCAAAAAATGGGCAGAAGGACTCAATAGACATTTCTCTAAGAAAAACATACAGATGACCAAAAGGCACATGAAGAGATGTTCAACGCTGCTAATTATTAGAGAAATGCAAATCAAAACTACAACAGGTGTCACCTCAAACCAGTCAGAATAGTTACCATCAAAAAGTCTGCAAATATCAATAATAAATGCTGGGTAGGATGTGGATAAAAGGGAACTTTTCAAAACGATTGGTGGGAATCTAAGCTGGTGCAGCCACAATGGAAAACTGAGTTTCCTTAAAAAACTAAAGATAGTCTATCATATGATCCAACAATCCCACTTCTGACATTTATCTGGAAAAGATAAAAACTCTATTATGAAAAGATACATGCACTCTGGTGTTCATAGCAGTACTATTTACAATAGGCAAGATACAGAAGCAACCCAAGTGCTCATCAACAGGTGATTGGTTTAATAAGATGTGATATACACGTATATATATATAGAGAGAGATATAAATATAGATAATGGAACATCACTTGGCCATGAAAAAGAATAAAATGTTGCCATTTGAACCAATATGGATGGACCTAGAGAATATAAAAATAAGTGCAGTCAGATAGAGAAGGACGAATACCATATGGTATCACTTATTTTGGAATCAAAAAGTAACACAAATGAATCTATATACAAACACAAACAGATTCACAGACATAGGAAACAATTTTATGGTTACGAAAGGGAGAAGGTCCAGGGGCGGGATAAATAAGAAGTATGGGTCTAACAGATACAAGCTAATATACATAAAATATCTAAGAAATAAGAATTTACTGTATACCACAAAGAGCTGTATTCAATATCTTGTAATAAACTATAACAGAGAACAATTTGAAATTTAAATACATGTATGCATATATGTCGGAGAAGGCAATGGCACCCCACTCCAGTACTCTTGTCTGAATCTATATACAAACACAAACAGATTCACAGACATAGGAAACAATTTTATGGTTACGAAAGGGAGAAGGTCCAGGGGCGGGATAAATAAGAAGTATGGGTCTAACAGATACAAGCTAATATACATAAAATATCTAAGAAATAAGAATTTACTGTATACCACAAAGAGCTGTATTCAATATCTTGTAATAAACTATAACAGAGAACAATTTGAAATTTAAATACATGTATGCATATATGTCGGAGAAGGCAATGGCACCCCACTCCAGTACTCTTGTCTGGAAAATCCCATGAACAGAGGAGCCTGGTAGGCTGCAGTCCATGGGGTCGCTAAGAGTCGGGCACGACTGAGTGCCTTCATTTTCACTTTTCTCTTTCATGCACTGAAGAAGGAAATGGCAGTCCACTCCAGTATTCTTGCCTGGAGAATCCCAGGGACAGAGGAGCCTAGTGGGCTGCCATCTATGGGGTCGCAGAGAGTTGGACACGACTGAAGCAACTTAGCAGCAGCAGCAGCAGCAGCATATATGTAAATAAATGAATCACTTTACTGCACACTTGAAACTGACATAATGTACTAATAGTAAATCAACAATAGTTCAATAAAAAAAATGAAAAGTTAGAAAATAATTTGAACTCTATAAAAAATTAAAACCTAATATCAAAATTTATGGGGTGTAGCTGAAGCAGGGATTAAAGGGATAGTTTTAAACACCTATATCAGGAAAAAATTAAAGTCTTAAAGCCATTTGAGTTGTAAACTTAAAATTAGTAAATTTCATGATATGCAAATTCTACCTTAATAGAGCTTTAAAATGTGACTATATATATCTCAATAATCACATGAACAGATGTTTGACATCATTTGTCCTTGAAAGCAAAAGAAAGTGAAAGTGAAGTTGCTCAGTCATGCCCGACTCTTTGTGACCCCATGGACAGTAGCCTGCACCAAGCTCCTCTGTCCAAGGGATTTTCTAGGCAAGAGTACTGGAGTGGGTTGCCGTTTCCTTCTCCAGGGAGTCTTCCTGACCCAGGGATTGAACCCAGGTCTCCCGCATTGTAGACAGACACTTTACCATCTGAGCCACCAGGGAAGTCTTGTCCTTAGGAAAACGCAAATCAAATCCACAGTGAGATATAACTTCACATCCACTAGGATGACTATGATCCAAAGACAGATAATAACAAGTATTGACAAGTATGTAGAGAAAATGGAGTTCTCATACATTGCTGTTGGGGATGTAAAATGATGCAACCACTTTGGAAAAACAGTTTGACAATTCCTCAAAAAGTTAACTGTAAATTTATCACATGACTCAGCAATTTTATTCCTAGGTATATAACCAAGAGAACTGAAAGCATATATCTACACAAAAATTCGTACACAGATGTTCACCACAATTTTACTCAAAATAAAAAATGAAAACCATCAAAACTTCTATTAACCAAGGAATGAATAAACAAAATGTCATCTATCCATACAATGGGGTATTACCCAGTCAAACAAAGAAATGAAATACTGATTTATGCTACAACTTGAATGAACCTTGACACATTATGCTAAATGAAAGAAGCCAGACACAGAAGGTCACATCCTGTTTGATTTTACTTATACAAAATGTCCAGAAAAGGCAAATCCATAGAAATATAAAGCGAAACACTGGTAGCCAGGGTCCAAGGGAGAGAGGAATGGGGAGTGACTGTTAATGAGTACAGAGATTCTCTTTACGGCAATGAAAATACTCTGGGATTAGATAGTTACATAGTGGATAATTAGATAGTTATATAGTTGCCCTTTTTTGTGAATAGTAAGAACCACTATCTAGAGGTAAATTTCACAGTATGAACATTCTTTAAAAAAAAAAAAATAGCATAGAAGACGTTCATTCCTTGAAGAGAGCTCCAGCAACAAGAATTGGGGCAAAGTATTTAGTCTTTTAGCACATCATTTCTTCATTTGCCAACTGGATAAATACCATCATCAGCACAAGTTTGTGGCTAACTCAGTGTGATTGTATATCTAGCCCATGACCTTCCCTGGGGGCTCAGTGGTAAAGAATGTGCGTGCCAATGCAGGAGACGTATATACAATCCCTGTGTGGGGAAGATTCCCTGGAGAAGGAAATGGCAGCCCATTCCAGTATTCTTGGCTGGGAAATCCCATGGACAGAGGAGCCTGGCGGGCTACAGTCCATAGGGTCTCAAAAGACTTGGACACGACCTAGCAACTGAACAACAGCAGAAGTCAGTATATGTGCAGTTCCGAGCCCAGTGCTCCTCAACCTGTTAGTACTCTTGGTTGAATCTGAATCCTTGTATTTTGATAGTATTGCCTTCTGTCCAACCTTGCCTCATCTAACCCACTAGATGTTTTTCAGTTTCTTTGGTTTGGTTTTTTTTAAAATGCCCTCTAGCTTCCTGAAAGTTCTGGAAGTCCTCTCCTTAGGGAAAGTAGTGATCACTGAGGACCTATTGTGTGCCAGCCTCTGGTGTTCAGTTCAGTCAGGTCCAACTCTTTGTGATCCCATGGACCGCAGCACACCAGGCTTCACTGTCCATCACCAACTCTCAGAGTCTGCCATTGAGTCCATTGAGTCAGTGAGGCTATTCAACCATCTCATCCTCTGTTGCCCAATTCTTCTCCTGCCCTCAATCTTTCCCAGCATCAGGGTCTTTTCAAATGAGTCAGCTCTTCATATCAGGTGGCCAAAGTATTGGAGTTTCAACTTCAACCTCAGTCCTTCCAATGAATATTCAGGACTGATTTCCTTTAGGATTGACTGGTTGTATCTCCTTGCACTCCAAAGGACTCTCAAGAGTCTTCTCCAACACCACAGTTCAAAAGCATCAATTCCATAGCGCTCAGCTTTCTTTATAGTCCAACTCTCATTACCATACATAACTACTGGAAAAACCATAGTTTTGACTAGACAGACCTTTGTTGGAAAAGTAATGTCTCTACTTTTTAATATGCTGTCTAGGTTGGTGGTAACTCTTCTTTCAAGGAGCAAGCAACTTTTAATTTCATGGCTGCAGTCACCATCTGCAGTGATCCTGGAGCCCAAAGAAATAAAGTCTGTCACTGTTTCCACTGTTTCCCCATCTATTTGCCATGAAGTGATGGGACTGGATGCCGTGATCTTAGTTTTCTGAATGTTGAGCTTTAAGCCAACTTTTTCACTCTCCTCTTTCACTTTCATCAAGAGGCTCTTTAGTTCTTTTTCGTTTTCTGCCATAAGGGTGGTGTCATCTAAGGTTATTGATATTTCTCCTGGCAATCTTGATTCCAGCTTATGTTTCATCCCAGCTGACATTTCTCATGATGTTTTCTGAGTATAAGTTAAATAAGCAGGGTGACAACATACAGCCTCGATGTACTCCTTTCCCAATTTGGAACCAGTCTGTTGTTCCATGTCCAGTTCTAACTGTTGCTTCTTGACCTGCATACAGATTTCTCAGGAGGCAGGTCAGATGGTCTCGTATTCCCATCTCTTTCAGAATTTTCCAGTTTGTTGTCATCCACACAGTCAAAGTCTTTGGTTTAGTCAATAAAGCAAAATTAGATGTCTTTCTGGAACTCTCACTTTTTTGATGATCCAACAGATGTTGGCAATTTGATCTCTTGTTCCTCTGCCTTTTTATCGTATTCCCATCTCTTTCAGAATTTTCCAGTTTGTTGTCATCCACACAGTCAAAGTCTTTGGTTTAGTCAATAAAGCAAAATTAGATGTCTTTCTGGAACTTTCTCACTTTTTTGATGATCCAACAGATGTTGGCAATTTGATCTCTTGTTCCTCTGCCTTTTTAAAGCCAGCTTGAACATCTGGAAGTTCACGGTTCATGTACTGTTGAAGCCTGGCTTGGAGAATTTTGAGCATTACTTTGCTAGTGTGTGAGACGAGTGCAATTGTGTGGTAGTTTGAACATTCTTTGGCATTGCCTTTCTTTGGGATTTGGAATGAAAATTGATCTTTTCCAGTCCTGTGGCCACTGCTGAGTTTTCCAAATTTGCTGGCATATTGAGTGTGGCACTTTCACAGCATCATCTTTTAGGATTTGAAATAACTCAACTGGAATTTCATCACCTCCACTAGCTTTGTTTGTAGTGATGCTTCCTAGGGTCCACTTAACTTTGCATTCCAGGATGTCTGGCTCTAAGTGAGTGATCACACCATTGTATTTATCTGGGTCATGAAGATCTTTTTTGTATAGTTTTTCTGTATATTCTTGCCACCTCTTCTTAATATCTTCTGCTTCTGTTAGGTCCATACCATTTCTGTCCTTTATTGTGCCTATCTTTGTATGAAATGCTCCCTTGATATCTCTAATTTTCTTGAAGAGATCTCTGGTCTTTCCCATTCTATCATTTTCCTCTATTTCTTTGCATTGATCACTGATCAACACCATAAATACAATAAATACCATTTATTTATAAACATATTTATAAATAAAAATACAATAAAATACCATACTTCAGGCCTCCTGCAATGGTCTAGGTCAGCTGTATTTATTTCTACTTTAAAGAATAGAAGCTTAAGCCTGGCTTACAAAATCCTCTTTAAGTCACACCATTAAGAAGAGTAGCATGTTGGATTCAGACAGGCTTCAGTTCATATGTGCCTCTCAACAAATTTTATGCCTCCCATAAACATTCTAAGCCTCCTGATCTTCAGTTTCCTCATCTATAAAACAAGGACGATGGAAGAACCTTTGTTGTGGATTGGCTTTGAAAATTAAATGTTGCAGAAGTAGCACACAGCACAGATCCTGAAATACAAGTTAGCTATTGCTCTCCTACGTGGACCTGTCTGGTGGCTAAATTTGGAATAGAAGTTCTATGTGTGGCGTTCCAAAGCCTTCTCTCCCACTTCCCCATATTGCCTCTTCTCTTCTCTGTACCTTCCAAGCTACGCACCCTATCAGTTGACAAGCAGAGTGGGTGTTGAAATGTGAGTAAGCAGGGAGAAAGACTAAGAACAAATTATCAATAGGCATACACACCCAGTTTCCCACAGACTTGTCATTTGTCAATCACAGCGCTTCTTTCATAGGTGTTCTGATGCTTGCCCTCTCTCCCTCTCCCTCTCCTTCCCTCTTTCTCTCTTTCTCACACACAGTGTTTTCTTACTTTTTCTGAGTAGCCAGCCCTAATAGCTTCCTGGAAAAGTGAATGTAGCTTGAATCAGAGTTTCACTGGAACCTCTCCAGAAAGCCTCACTTCTTTAGCCTCTCACAAAAATTATAAGACACGATCTAAAAGCTTGTACAAGCCTCTCCACTTACCCTGTATCTTCTAGTAAACTGGCTTCTGGCCTCCCACAGCTACATCTGGTCTCTGTGGAATGTACTTATCAATTTTACTCCAGGGGAATGAGGCCAACAGCCTGGTGCCCTGGTGGCTGAGGAGGCTTGTACAAGCTTATGACATGTCACCAACAAGTGAGTTGACACGGATTTCAATTTTTTATCTTCTGGTAACTTCCATATAACTCAGAATTCCTCCTCGCATTCACCACCCTTTCAGATTCATTCTCTTATTCTGTCTCAATCCCATTCACTTTCCCAATCAGGCTATTAGTATCAGTGGAGCATTAGCTCTCATTATGATCATTATTAAGTGTTATTATTGTAGCTTACAGTAATCACTGGTCCAGTTAGGCTTCAACTGGACTCCCTGGTAGCTCAACAAAAGGACTTGCCATTCCCTGAAAGACACCATGGAGTAACAGAGGGATTTGTTTAGGGTTGGACAGGTCTGACTTTGAATCTAGCTTTCAATTCTAAGAGAACTTGAATAGAGTCCTTTCAGTTCTAAGAGAACTGAATACAGTCCTTCTCTTGAACCTGTATCCTCGTTTGTAAAATGCAGCTGTTAGTCTCCACCTAGCCAGGTTTTTGGTAGGAAGTAAATGAAGTGATATAATAGGCACCATGGTGGTTATAGACATTATCATTCCTGTCACTGTTGTCAATCTCAGGATTCCAAGAATCATTTGATAGGAACACTTCAAAGCATGCTCTCAGTGCAAACTGTTACCCTGCTGTTAAAAAAATTAACTAGGAGATGTCTAAACCTCATGATTATAAAACCTCTTATATACAGATACCCAACTTCTAGAACTTGAGTCTAGAAATGATCATGGATTCCAGGCAAAGATTTAGCTGTGAGAATGATCATCACGTTTCTTTTTTCAGTCATGCCGCATGGCATGTGGATCTTAGTTCCCTGATCAGGGGTGGAAACTGCACCCCCTGAAGTGGGAGCATGGAATCCAAACCACTGGACTGCCTGGGAAGTCCTGATCATCACATACTATAGTTTATGATGCTGAAAAATCAGAAACAACCTAAACATGAAAAAATGACTTCTTACGTAGAATATGGAACTCCAATTCAGTGGATAACTAGCAACCTTTTAAATGTGGCAAAAGAATTCTAATGACATGGAAAGGGGCTGACTGGATATATTCTGGAAGTTGCAAAATGCAGTTACAAAATAGAATCGAGAACATGGTCCTGATTTTATCTGAAGGAAGGACTGAAGAGGGCATATGAGTGTAAAGAGAAAAGGCCAAAAGGATAATGAGTAAAATTCTTAAAGTGGGTATTCCTTTGCAATATTTTTGTATTTTCTAGATTTTTTTTACAATGAAAATATTGAGGGAAAAAAAATTAACTTTAGAGGTAAGTTTTATTGAAGCAAAACACAGACATGAAAAAGCTCACAAATTCTAGTACAGCTTGACGACTGTTGATAAAGTAACACATCTTTATAATTAGCACCAGTTCTGAAACATAACTTTTACCAGTGCCCCAGTCATTACTCACCCCACATGGATAACCACTATTTTGATTTCTAACAGTCTAGACTAAGTTCGTCTGATTTTAAGCACTTTGCAAATGGGAATCATCCCATATGCTCTGTAAAGTCTGTCTTCTTTCATTGACATTGTCAGTGAGTGCCCATGTTGTTGTGTGTAATACTCGTTCATTCATGTTCAACCCTGTTTTCTATTATACGAACATATAAACCCAATTTATCTACCTATTCTTCTCTCAGGGTACATTTATACTATCACTTTCTTTTGGTACCATAAATATGCTGCTGGGAACATTCTTGTCCCATCTTTTGGTGAATTCACGTTTGTATGAAATTGCTGATGTGAGGAAATGTGTATGTACAGTTCAGTAGATACTGTCAAACAGTTTCCAACTAGCAGAGTGTGAAAGATCCAAACACACTTCCACTAGCAGAGTGTGAAATTTCTAGGCACTTGACTCCAGTTACATGTCAATACTTGATACTGTCTGGTGTTTTCATTTTGACCATTTCTAGTGTCACCACCTTGAGACTTTAATTGACATTTCCCAAATAACTAGTAGAATTTAATATATTTTCAGATGTTTATTACCATTTAGATACTCTCTTTGTGAAGTATTGTTCAAGTCCTTTGCCCATTTTTCTATTAGGTTATCTGCTTTTTTTCTTATTGAGTTGTAAGAATTGATATAATCTGTACACAAGTTATAACAGACACATACACTGCAAACATCTTTTCCCATTGCAAAGGATTGATTTTTTTTCAATCTCTAATTGTGTCTTTTGATGAAAGAGAGTTTTAGTATTAATGCCCTGTAGTTCAATAGGATTTTTGCTTTGTGCCCTGGCAAACATGAGCTTCTGATCATCATCCAGAGGCACCAAAGGCAAACTGATACTCAGAATGAGTATCTACCCCTGTGAGGATGAAATACAAGCCCTCCTAGAATGAAAAAAAAGTGAAAGTTAAAATGTTAGGCACTAAGTCATGTCTGCTTCTTGGTGACCGTATGGACTGTAGCCCCCTAGACTCCTCTGTTCATGGAATTCTCCAGGCAAGAATATTGGAGAGGGTTGCCATTCCCTTCTCCAGGGGACCTTCCTGACCCAAGGATCAAACTCCAGTCTCCTGCACTGCAGGCAGGTGCACTGAGCCACCAAGGAAGCCCCCCTGGAATGGAAAGAAGCCAATAATAATATTACTCCACCATCAGTACTACTCTTGTTATCTAAGTCCTTGAGAAAGACATGCCATCATGAAATTAACTGTGCACAGATTTTCATTTAAGAAAATGGAGACGGAGCTGCACAAACCTCAGAGAACCATCAGAACACAAATACAGGAGACCCAAGCATTGGAGTAAGAAAATAAAGTTTGGGTAAAAGCATCCTAGACTGTCAAGGATGATTTTTTAAGGTTATTTGGGAATCCTTGAGCTGAAGTCCATTGTTAGACTTCAGAGTTATCCCATGTGGATCTGCCTCAGTACCCTTTCCATGCTTAATCATTACTGGCAGCATCCCATGGGAAACATGGTCTCCACACAAACACAGTGATGGATTTCAGAGCACAAGGGGCCCATGGTCAATTACACTCCCTGTAGTTCAAGTTCTGGTAGGTGCCTTCTCAGAGCCTCTGCATCAAGGTAGGGAATATGGGAGAAGAAGTAGCAGTAAGTAGGGAAAGTGACTAATATGTTCATTTAAAAAATAATGAGTTTGATATATCTTTTCCTCTGAGCTATTTGGGAATCAGCAAAATATAGAGAATTTAGCAAGTGGGTTTGGGTTGCTCAGATAGGACATCAGGGAGTGGCCCCTGGAAAAGCTTTGCAAGTAAAGGACTCTCAGGTATCTCCTTACAGGAGACAGAATAGTACAAAGGGGTCCCCGGGATTTCGGCGACTTCCTGGTTCTTCTACCCAAAGCTCTTCCTACGCAGTTGAGGAGGTGAAGAGCAGACAGGGGAGAACAAGAGAGAGGCCTTGTGTGGTCGACCATGGGGCCTGACTAGGCTTAGGGCTCCTCGTTTCCAAAACAGCTCCCCAAACACGGCAGCCCAAGATTGCTGACATGTTTCTGCTCTGTTTGTTTCAGCAGAGCAAACTGGTTTTCTCATCTTAAGACTGAATGTGGCCCAAAATGATTTGTATCACTTTCAACAAGAGTTTTGGAGGGAAGCCAGTGTGCATTCATTATACATATGAGTGAACTTCCACGCATGCTTACACACACACATACACACACACACACACACAAGGTACGAGCATGTGAGCACTCAGATGTGGTCAATCACAGAATCTATGCTCTACAATCTGGGAGGGAGCGTGTGCGTCCATGAGTTAGGATTAAACACCATAGTGACCAAGTCACTGCAGCTTGCCGAGTCAGATAGCAATTTCTGCTTAATAGAGCCCTTAGGTCTCAATAATTGCTTTGAAATCTACACATCAACATGCAATTCTCATACTGGGGAAGCCAGAAATCCAAGTGGGAGGGCAGAATAATCTCTCCTATGCACGTTTAAGATGCTGAAAAGGCCCACAGATGTGACTCCTTCTCACACCTGTAAATGAGCATCTGAGACTATCCTTTCAGTAGTGTCCAGTCACCCACACTCACCTTTGGGAGTTCCAGGGCAGACTGGACTGGTTGTGAACAAGAACAAGAAGTGGCCCGTAAATTAAAATTTGGCATTTACCAGCAGATCTGGCACTGATCCATACAACCAACAAGGGCACCTTTTTCTCAAGACACTTTTCTTCTTTCATCTGAAAATGGTCATAATATACTTTGCTAAACAATTTACAGTCACCTTTCAGGAAAACTGTTGTAATAAATATGAAAATTAATCATACCTACTTTTAGAATGGAGAATGTGGGAGCATTCAGTGCAGACAACAGTACATGGCAGCCGCCTCATCTCAGCTCCCAGGAATTGTCCTTCTGCTCTGTGTTTTCACACTACTGAATCTAACATACTACATTTATACGGCTGCTATTAGTTAGCAAAACAGCTATTTCAGCAGGCTGGGTTCTGTGCCAGGAACTTCATGGCTGTAGATACTCATGGTTTATTTGGAACGACAGGCAGAGCCCAGGGAAGTGGAGGAGGCAAAGACTTCCAGCTTAAGAGATACTCCAGAAACCTCCACAAACCTGGAGAACAAGGGAGCCTAGGACACTGTTCCCCAGATGTTTGCAGCCTAGAAGCTGTTCTGCACCTGGCTTTATTCTTTGGCCTCTGACTTTGTGGCTCTTCCCTATTCTCCTCATTCCCCTTTTCTTCACTCCCAGGGTCCCTCTGCAGCACCAACTGTGGCTGCTTGAACAGAGAAATGGGAATTCCCTGGTGGTCCAGTGGCTAAGACTCCACCCTCCCAATGTAGGGGGCCTGGGTTCGATCCCTGGGACTAGATCCTATGCTGCAACTAAGAGTTGTCATATCACAGCTAAAGACTTCACATGCCAAAGATCCTGCATGCTGCAAGGAAGACTGCAGATCTTATGAGCCGCAGTTAAGACCCAGCACAGCCAAATATATAAAATAAATAAAAATAAAAATAAATATTAAAAAAAAAAAACCAGACAGGTCATTGGTTGGGAAACACTGAGAAAGGGAGTGCTCTCTCCCCCGCTTTCCTGGACAAGCAGTGGTCACTGTGGGGTGGAGCCTAGCCTGATCAGAGAGTGTCCTGGAACAGAAGCCTCTCACTCTGTTCGGCACTGCTCAGGAGCCCCAAGCACAATTATGGACATTTGGATCGAGAGTTCAGATTAGAGCTTTAAAATCTTTTTATTCCCCAATATTTGAAACAATACAAAAGAAGGAGTTCCCTGGTGGCCAAGTGGTTAGGATTCTGAGCTTTCACTGCCATGGCCCAGGTTCAATTACCGGTCAGGGAACTGAGATCCTACAAGCCATGTGGCATGGCCAAACAAACAAAAAACTATTATGGAAAAATAACAAAAAGAGTAAACAAGAAGTTAAGCTTCCCTTACTCTCATTAACCAGAAATAAGTCGTGTATTTTTTTGTTCTAGTCACAGAAATAATACATAGAGTCATTATAGAAAAATCTGAAAAATAAACAAATGTTAAGGAAAAAACTTTATTTGTGCATCATTCAGTGTCATATTAATTTGTTCTTTGTCTTTTTTCTGTGCACATCACTTTAAAAACAAATGAGATTATACCATATATATAGTTTACTGTGGGTTTTTTCCATTTATATTCACTCTATGAGCATTTTTTCCTAGTAATTTAAAAATTTGCTTCTATTTCTTTTATTCTTAAATTTTACTCTTATTTTTTTTTATGAACTGATTTTGGAATGGGTTATATATATATCTTCATTGTACAAAATTTGAAAAATAAGAAAGAACATAGAGTAAATGGGATGTTTTCCCTTCATCTTACTCCCCAAAGGAGTAAGGCTTTTTATAGCCTTCTTGAGATAGTCTATAAATTTACACACACACTGATATACACATTAGTAGTATATTAGTTTTTGGGCCACACTGTTTTCATTTCATACAGAGTTTTATTTAATATGTAGTTTCATAGAAGTCATCAGCTAAATAAAATATCTCACTTTTTTTTTCTTTTAAATTTTTTGTTTTGTATTTGAGCTCCAGAATCACTGCAGATGGTGATTGCAGCCATGAAATTAAAAGACGCTTACTCCTTGGAAAGGAAAGTTATGACCAACCTAGATAGCATATTCAAAATCAGAGACATTACTTTGCCAACAAAGGTCCGTCTGGTTAAGGCTATGGTTTTTCCAGTGGTCATGTATGGATGTGAGAGTTGGACTGTGAAGAAAGCTGAGCGCCGAAGAATTGATGCTTTTGAACTGTGGTGTTGGCGAAGACTCGTGAGAGTCCCTTTCGCTGCAAGGAGATCCAACCAGTCCGTCCTAGAGGAGATCAGTCCTGGGTGTTCATGGAAAGGACTGATGTTTCAGCTGAAACTCCAATATTTTGGCCACCTCATGCGAAGAGTTGACTCACTGGAAAAGACCCTGATGCTGGGAAGGATTGGGGGCAGGAGGAAAAGAGGATGACAGAGGATGAGATGGCTGGATGGCATCACTGACTCGATGGACATGGGTTTGGGTAGACTCTAGGAGTTGGTGATGGACAGGGAAGCCTGGAATGCTGTGATTCGTGGGGTTGCAAAGAGTTGGACATGACTGAGCGACCGAACTGATAGCCAATTTAGAAAAGCAGAGGAACCAGAGATCAAATTCTCAATATCCATTGGATCATAGAAAAAGCAAGGGCATTCCAGGAAATATCTACTTCTGCTTCATTGACTATGCTAAAGCCTTTGACTGTGTGGATTACAATAAACTGTGGAAAATTCTTCAAGAGATGGGAATACCTGACTACCTTACCTGCCTCCTAAGAAACCTGTATGCAGGTCAAGAAGCAAGAGTTAGAACCAGACATGGAATGAAGGACTGGTTCAAAATTCAGAAAGGAGTATGTCAAGGCTGTATATTGTCACCTTGCTTATTTAATTTATATATGCAGAGTATATCATGTGAAATGTCAGGGTGGACACAAGCTGGAATCAAGATTTCCAGTAGAAATACCAACGACCTCCAATATGCAGATGATACCACTCTAATGACAGTAAAGAGGAACTAAAGAGTCTCTTGATGAAGGTGAAAAAAGGTGGCTTAAAACTCAACATTCAAAACACTAAGGTCATGGCATCTGGTCCCATCACTTCATGGCAAATTAGATGGGGAAAAAAATGGAAACAGTGGTAGATTGTATTTTCCTGGGCTCCGAAATCACTGCAGATGGTGACTGCAGACATGAAATTAAAAGATGCTTTCTCCTTAGAAAGAAAGTTATGACAAACCTAGACAGCATATTAAAAAGCAGAGACATCACTTTGCCAACAAAGGTCTATATAGTCAAAGCTATGATTTTTCCAGTAGTCATGTACAGTTGTGAGAGTTGGACCATGAAGAAAGCTGAGTGCCAAGGAATTGATGCTTTTGAACTGTGGTGCTGGAGAAGGCTCTTGAGAGTCCCTTGGACAGCAAGGAGATCAAGCAGTCAATCCTAAAGAAAATCAACCCTGAATACTCGTTAGTAGGACTGATGCTATATGCTTTGGCCACCTGATGTGAAAAGCCCACACATTGGAAAAAATCCCTGATGCTGGGAAAGATTGAAGGCAGGAGAAGTGGGGGGTGACAGAGGATGAGATAGTTGGATGGACATGAATTTGGGCAAACTTCAGGAGATAGTGAAGGACAGGGAAGCCTGGTATGCTGCAGTCCATGGGGTGACAGTCAGACACAGCTTAGCGACTGAGCAACAACATAGCTGATTAACAATGTTGTGATGGTTTCACGTGGACAACAAAAGGACTCACCCATACATACACATGTATCAGACGCCCCCAAACGCCTCTTCCATCCAGGCTGCCACATAACATTGAGCAGAATTCCCTGTGCTATACAGCAGGTCTTTGTTGGTTATCCATCTTGAATACAGCAATGTGTACATGTCCATCACAAACTCCCTAGCTATCCCTTCCCCCGGCAACCATAAGTTCCTTCTTTAAGTCTGTCAGTCTCTGTTTTGTAAGTAATGAACTACCTGACAACAAACTGGAAAATTCTTAAAGAGATGGGAATACCAGAGCATGTTACCTGCCTCCTGAGAAACCTGTATGCAGGTCAAGAAGCAATAGTTAGAACTGGACACGGAACAACAGGGAAAGGAGTACGTCAAGTTGGGAAAGGAGTAAGTCAAGGCGGTATATTGTCACCCTGCTTATTTAACTTCTATGCAGAGCACATCATGTGAAACACCAAGCTGGATGAAGCACAAGCTGGAATCAGGATTGCTGGGAGAAATATCAATAACCTCAGATATGCAGATGACACCACCCTTATGAAAGAAAGCAAAGAACTAAAGAGCTTCTTGATGAAAGTGAAAGAGGAGAATGAAAAAGCTGGCTTAAAACTCAACATTCAAAAAACTAAGATCATGGTATCCGGTCCCATCACTTCATGGCAAATAGATGGGGAAACAAGGGAAAGAGTGAGACTTTATTTGGGGAGGCTCAAAAATCACTGCAGATGGTGACTGCAATCATGAAACTGAAAGACGGTTGCTCCTTGGAAGAAGAGCTATGACAAACCTAGACAGCATATTAAAAACCAGAGACATTTCTTTGCCAACAAAGTCAGACATGACTTTGCCGTCTAGTCAGAGCTATGGTTTTTCTAGTACTCATGTATGGATGTGAGATTTGGACCATTAAAGAAAGCTGAGTGCTGAAGAATTATGCTTTTGAACTCTGGTGTTGGAGAAGATTCTTAAGAGCCCCTTGGACTGCAAGGAGATCCAACCAGTCAATCCTAAAGGAAATCAGTCCTGAAGGACTGATTCATTGGAAGGACTGATGCTGAAGCTGAAACTCCAATACTCTGGCCACCTGATATGAAGAACTGACTCATTGGAAAAGACCCTGATGCTGGGAAATATTGAGGGCAGGAGGAGAAGGGGATGACAGAGGACGAGATAGTTGGATGGCATCACTGACTGGATGGACATGAGTTTGAGCAAGCTCTGGGAGTTGGTGATAGACAGGCAAGCCTGGCGTGCTGCAGTTCATGGGGTCACAAAGAGTCACACAGGACTGAGTGATTGAACTGAACTACCTCATTCTTTGGGGGGGTTTTTTTGGCCACGCCATGGGGCATCAGGATCTTACTTCCCCAAGTGAACTCATGCTCCATGCATTGGAAGCATGAAGCCTTAACCATTGGACAATCAGAGAACTCTCTAGTATTCTACTTTTAAAGTTGTCACATCTAACATTTACCCAGTGCTCTATTGGTAGACACTTAGTCATTTTCAGCTTTTGCCACTAAAACAATACTGTAATAACTCTCCTTGTATATCTCCTTATCATGAGACACAAATGCAAATAAATCTGCAGAATAAATTCTAAAAGTAGAAGTCCTAAGTCCAAAAGTTTGTGTATTTTAAAATTTGATATAAACTGTTGTTCATTGCAGCACTATTTACAATAGTCAAGACATGGAAGCAAACTAAATGACTATCAACGGATGACTGGAGAAAGAGGATGTGTTATGTGTTATATACGTACACAATGAAATATTACTCAGTCATAAAAAAGAATGAAATAATGCCATTTACAGCAAAGTGGATGAGCCGAGAGACAGAGAAAGACAAATATCATACATCGCTTATATGTAGCATCTAAAAAAACAAAAGATACAAATGAACTTATTTACAAAACAGAAATAGACCCACAGCATAGAAAACAAATTTATGGTTACCAAGGGGGAAAGGGCAATGCAGAGGGATAAATTAGGAGTTTGAGATTAGCATATACACACTGCTGCTGCTGCTGCTGCTGCTAAGTCACTTCAGTCGTGTCCGACTCTGTGTGACCCCATAGACGGCAGCCCACCAGGCCCTCCCATCCCTGGGATTCTCCAGGCAAGAACACTAGAGTGGGTTGCCATTTCCTTCTCCAATGCATGAAAGAGAAAAGTGAAAGTGAAGTCGCTCAGTCTGTCCATCTGTTAGGGACCCCATGGACTGCGGCCCACCAGGCTACTCCGTCCATTGGATTTTCCAGGCAAGAGTACTGGGGTGGGGTGCCATTATATATCAAATAGATTACTGGGACTTCCCTAGTTTTCCAGTGGCTAAGTCTCTGTGTTCCCAATGCAGGGGGCCCAGGTTCAATCCCTAGTCAGGAAACTAGATATCACATGCTGAAACTAAGACCTGGTGCAGACAAATAAATAATTTTTTTAAAATGGATAGCTAACCCAAGGACCTACCATATGGCACAGGGAACTACACTCAATATTTTGTAATAACCTATAAGGGAAAAGAATTTGAAAAAGAATATGTATATATATATAACTGAATGCACATATATAGTGTGTATATATATATATACACACACATATAGTATATATACTATACTATAGTGTGCATGTAGGTATATATGTATTACATATATTATATATTAATAACTGGATCACTGTGCTGTATACCTGAAATTAACATAACACTGTAAATCAATTATATTTCAATACAAAAAATAAATTGCCAATTATCTTTCAAGAAGAGTATGGAATTTATCTTCCCACTTGCAGAGTATATGAGCCTCCTGCTCCTGCTGCTGCTGCTAAGTCACTTCAGTCGTGTCCGACTCTGTGCGACCCCATAGACGGCAGCCCACCAGGCTCCTGGGTCCCTGGAATTTTCCAGGCAAGAACATTGGAGTGGGTTGCCATTTCCTTCCCCAGTGCATGAAAGTGAAAAGTGAAAGTGAAGTTGCTGAGTAAGTGTCTGACTCTTCATGACCCCATGGACTGCAGCCTCCCAGGCTCCTCCCTCCATGGGATTTTCCAGGCAAGAGTACTGGAGTGGGGTGCCATTGCCTTCTCTAGGG
>SJYX01012400.1:83842-98688 GCA_006410675.1 Oreotragus oreotragus
AACCTCAAAAATATTACCCAGAGACAAAGACATACCAAGACATATTTAGACAGACATAGTGCAAGATCTAGCTTCATTTTCTAAGTTTAGTCATGAATTAGATATTACAATATAAAATTTACTAGTTTATAAAAAAAAACAGTTGAAATAAATAAAAATTTTAAAGTCTTTTTCCCCTTTTCCCTCAGTCTCAGGAGTTAGAGATGATCTAGATAAGTGTTCCTGAGAGCCCTGGTCTCAAGGCACAGGGAAAGAAAATCAAGTTCTAACAAAATGGTGGCAGGTCTAAACCAAATGGTGGCCAGACAAAGCAAAATGGCCATCAAAAATCACAACACAGAACGCAGAGTTAAAACACACACATACAAATCTGGCAGTCTTCATCAGACATTCCCTTAAATACAAGAATACAGTCTCTCAGAAAACCTCCTATAGAGACACAAAACTTCACATCCAAGTACTAACAGCGTCAAAGATTTCAAAGGGAGGAAAGGAAGCCAGGTTGAAAGAATGGGGAGGAGGCGGGAGAAGGGGGTGAAAGGAGTGGCCTTTCAGACATCTCCTGCCACCTGCAGATACCCAGGCGTTATGGGACTTTACCCTGGGCCTCCAGAGAAGGGAGGACTGGAACTTGGCCCTACCAGAAATCAGACCAGACCAGAACCAGAATTTGAGTTCTCTGCCAAGGTTCTCTGCCAAGAGGAGGTGATAAGTCTCCAATCCTCAGCTCAGGCTGAGGCCCTTCGACCAGATTCCTGCATCCAGGACCAGGGGGCTAGAAAAACAGGGAAGGATAGAAAGGGTTAAGGAGAGGAAAGAGAGAGAGAAGGGGAGAGAGGTCAATAAAGTCTCTTCTTCCTTACCCGGTTGGGGCACTCTGGCCTTGTCCACGTCAGGAGGAGACCAGGGACAAAAGGATCCCAGTTGTGGCTGCTGGGTCTTGTCCATTGTCAGGCAAGCTGGCCCCTGAGTACCCCGAGTGGTCAGGATGTCAGCCTCAACAAAGAAGAGTCCCCTCCAGAGTCGCCATTTGTTGCAGGAAGGCAGACCCCCTTCCAGGGCCCAAAACTGGCCTCTTATCTAACACTCAGAAATGAATTGTCCAAGGAGACACATGTGCTGACAAAGCAAGAGATTTTATTGGGAAAGGGAACCCAGGTGGTGAGCAGTAAGGTAAGGGAACCGAGGAGAACTGCTCTGCCACGTGGCTCACAGTCTTGAGTTTTATGGTGATGGGATTAGTTTCCGGGTGGTCTTTGGCCACTCATTCTAATTCAGAGTCTTTCCTGGGGGCGCACACATCACTCAGCCAAGATGGATGCCAGCAAGAGGAATTCTGGGAAGTGGACAGACACGCGGTGTCTCCTTTCGACCTTTCCCGAACTCTTCCGGTTCCTGGTGGCTTATTAGTTCCTTATTCCTTATCAGGATCTCCTGTCATGAAACAAGTCATGCAAATGGTTACTATGGTGCCTGGCCAGCATGGGCGGTTTCATTCGGTGTGCTTCCCCTAACATATATGTGTACGTATATGTATGTGTATGTATATGAATGACATTACTGTACTCCTGAAACTAACACAACATTGTAAATCAACTATACTTCAAGAAAAAGAGAAACAGAAAAAAAATAGAAAAGCTCCTGCCCTCCACCTCATTTTGCAGTTGTCCAAATGGAGATTGTCCACTTCATAAAATGTTAACTAAAGATTGCTTGTATCACTTGAATTGTCTTCTTTAATCATTATTTAACAGGCCTAAGATTTGAGGGAAAAGGCTGGAATAGAGAACAAATTTAAATTACTTTATTTAAATCATTGTCCTCAAAGTCCACCGGTGTCTGTGCACAGAGAGTTTCTCATTGGGCATCATTTTGCTGTCATTTTGGCATGTACACTTCCTGAGAGCCCATTCTCACTCTCTTTCTCCTCCTCTCAAACTTTCAGGGCCCCCAAAGCTAGTGGTATGCCCATCATTGCATACAGGTTTACTCAAGTCCATTGTTAAAATTTCAGAAATTTCACAAGCCTGTTGTTAAATACAGCCATTATTAAAAGTGAAGTTATATAAGGTTACATTTAAATAAAATACATTTTTAAAAGATAATTAGTACTCACTTCCCAATAATTTTACTACACTTTACTATTTTATGCTCTTGAGACTATTTACATGTATTGTACAGGTAAAGTAGAAATACTACATAATGGTACACCTGTCTCTTATACACATCTAGATGTGTATAAGAGACAGCGCCTAGTCAAGGCTATGGTTTCTCCAGTGGTCATGTATGGATGTGAGAGTTGGACTGTGAAGAAAGCTGAACGCCAAAGAATTGATGTTTTTGAACCGTGGTGTTGGAGAAAACTCTTGAGAGTCCCTTGGACTGCAAGGAGATCCAACCAGTCCATCCTAAAGGAGATCAGTCCTGGGTGTTCATTGGAAGGACTGATGCTGAGGCTGAAACTCCAATATTTTGGCCACCTCATGTGAAGAGTTAACTCATTGGAAAAGACTCTGATGCTGGGAGGGATTAGAGGAAGGAGGAGAAGGGGACGACAGAGGATGAGATGGCAGGATGACATCACTGACTCGATGGATGTGAGTCTGAGTGAACTCCGGGAGTTGGTGATGGACAGGGAGGCCTGGAGTGCTGTGATTCATGGGGTCACAATGAGTCGGACATGACTGAGCGACTGAACTGAACTGAATATTCCATTGTATCCACATAATACATTTTGCTTTTCCATTCATCTGTTGATGGACATTTGGGTTGCTTCAACTTTTTGGCTACTATAAATAACACAGCTATGAATCTGTGTGTACAAATGTCTCTTTGAGACCTTGCTTTTAATTCTTTTGAGTGTACAAGTGAAATTGCTAGATGATATGGTAATTCTGTTTCTAACCACCATCGAGTTTCCCTCGTTGACTATATAATTCTTTCCTATCAACAGAGCACAGGTGTTCCAGTTTCTCTACATCTTCAGCACTTCTTCCTTTCTGCTTCTTTTACTGGAGCCAACCTAATGACTATGAGATAGTAGTATCTCATTGTGGTTTTTAACTGCATTTTCCTACTGATTAGTCGTGTTGAACATATCTTCATGTGTTTGTTAGCCATCAAAAAGTCATTGGAGAAATGTCTACTCAAGTCTTTCGTCCATTTTCAATCAGGTTGTTTTGTGTTATTGTTGAGTTTTAGGAGTTCTTTAAATATTCTAGTATTAACCTGCTATCAAATACATGGTTTGCAAATGTTTTTCCAATTAGGTTTCTTTTTCACTGTTTATTGTGTCCTTTGATGCACAGTTTTCAGTTTTTATGTAGTCCATTTAACTACTTTAACTTTTGTACCTGCACTCTGGTGTCATATTAAATAATACTTTTTAAATGTGGGTATCAGTTAGGCAATATCAGTGGTGTAGACGGTGGGGTCTCCTATCTGGAAGCTACTATAGACAACAGAAGAAAATTAAAAGTAAATTAGTTATTAAATGTAACTAACATGTAAAAAAATAAAAAATTTCAACAGATAATCAGCTAATATTTTTAAAAAGTCAAATGGAGGCCTTCTCTGGTAATCTAGTGGTTAAGAATGGGCCTGCCAACACAGAGGACACAGGTTCAATCCCTGGCCCAGCAAGATTCCACATATTGCAGAGCAACTAAACCTGTGTGCTGCAATTACTAGCCAGCGCTCTAGAGCCCACAAGCCACAGCTACTGAAGCCCATGCACCCTAGAGCCCGTTCTCCACACCAAGAGAAGCCACCACAATGAGAAGCCCAGCCCACAGAAAAGAGTAGCCCCTAATCACCGAAACTAGAGAAAAACTGCACAGCAACAGAGAACCAGATGAATAAATAAATATTTTTTAAGTCAAATGGAACTTCTAGAAATGAAAAATAAATTATAACCAAAATTAGGAATTCAAGAGACAGGCTTAGGAGTAGTTTACAACAGAGCAAAAAAGAAGATTAATAAACTGGAGGTGAAAAATACAGGTTGAAAATCAGAGTGGTAAAAATAAAACAGTGTAAGAGAAGTATAGGATACAGTGTGAAAATTTAACACACATATAACTGGAATTCCAGAAGGAAATGAGAAGAAATATCAACAGACGAATATTTGAAAATACACTAAACTCCAAATTTCCAAACTTAAAGATACATATCAAATCACAAATTCAAGGGAATTTTGCAATTCATTTTATGAATCAGCATAATTTATAACAAAACCTGAATAGGACGTTACAAGATAGGAATATTATAGATCACTGTCTTTCATGAAACTGAACAATAATTCTATGTAAAATAATAGCAAACTGAATATGTGCATGCATGCTAAGTCGCTTCAGTCATGTCTGACTCTGCAACCCCATGGACTATAACATCCTAGGCTCCTCTGTCCATGGGATTCTCCAGGTAAGAATACTGGAGTGGGTTGAATACAGGGATACTTAAAAGGGATAATGTGATCAACTGGACTTGTTTCAGGAATGCAAGTGTATTAGTTATCTATTGCTGCATAATTACCTCAGTATTTAAGGGTTGAAACAAAAAAATACCTACTGTCTCAAGTTAGTATGGATCAGGAGTTTGAGAGTTGCTGAACTGGCTCTCAGGATCTCTCATGAAGTTGAAGTCAAGATATCAGCAGAGGTTACAGTCATCTAAGGGTTTGATGGAGACCAGATAATCTGCTCTGAAGATGGCTTACTTACACAGTTGTTGGCAGGACACCTCTGTTCCTTGCCATGTGGGGAAAGGACAAAAAAGCAGCATATTTTATGATTTCACTTATATAGAATTTCTAGAAATAACAAAATTACCCAGACAGAAAGCATTTCAGAACTTGCTTAGAGTCTGGAATAAGAACTCCAATGAACTGCAAGGGGGAGAAGGAAACATTTGGGGCAATAGTTTGTTACAGTGGTGGCACAACAGTGTATATTTCCTAAAACTCATCAAGCTATGCATTTAAAATTTATGATTTTAAGATATGTAAATCACACTTCAGTACATTTGTTAAAACATCAACCAATATAATCCACCACATTAATAAAACTATTGTTAGTTGTAGGTCAGTCCCTAAGAATGTACGACTTTTTGTAACTCCATGGACTGCAACATGCCAGCCTTCCCTGCCTTCACCATCTCCTGGAGTTTTCTCAACTCATGTCCATTGAGTCAGTGATGCTATTTAACCATCTCATCCTCTGTTGCCCAATTCTTCTCCTGCCCTCAATCTTTCCCAGTGTCAGGGTCTTTTCAAATGAGTTAACTCTTCACATCGGGTGGCCAAAGAATTGGAGCTTCAGCTTCAGCATCAGTCCTTCCAATGAATATTCAGGGTTGATTTCCTTTAGGATGGACTGGTTGGATCTCCTTGCAGTCCAAGGGACTCTCAAGAGTCTTCTCCAACACCACAGTTCAAAAACCTCAATTCTTTGGCAGTCTGTCTTCTTTATGGTCCAACTCTCACATCCATATATGACTACTGAAAAAACCATAGCTTTGACTATACAGACCTTTGTCAACAAAGTGATGTCTCTGTTTTTTAATATGCTGTCTAGGTTCGTCATAGCTTTTCTTCCAAGGAGCCAAATGTCTTTTAATTTTGTGGCTGCAGTCACCATCACAGTGATTTTGGAGCCCAAGAAAATAAAATCTGTCCCTGCTTCTACTTTTTCTCCATCTATTTGCCATGATGTGATGGGAATGGATGCCATGATCTTAGTGTTTTGAATGTTAAGTTTTAAGCCAGCCTTTTCACTCTCAAGAGGTTCTTTAGTTACTATGCACTTTCTGCCATTAGAGTGGTATCACCTGTATATTCGAGGTTGCTGGTATTTCTCCTGGCAATGATTCCAGCTTGTGAGTCATCCAGGCCAGCATTTTTCATGATATATGCTGTATATAAGTTGAATAAACAGGGTGACAATATACATCCTTGATGTATTCTTTTCCCAGTTTTGAACCAATGCGTTGTCCATGTCTGGTTCTAACTACTGCTTCTTGACCTGCATACAGGTTTTTCAGGAGACAGGTATGGTAATCTGCGATTCCCATCTCTTTATGAATTTTCCACAGTTTGTTGTGATCCACACACTAGGCTTTAGCCTAGTCAATGAAGTAGAAGTAGTTGCTTTTTGGAATTCCCTTGTTTTTTCCATTATCCAACAGATGTTGGCAATTCAATCTCTGGTTCCTCTCCCTTTTCTAAATCCAGCTTATACATCTGGAAGTTCTTAGTTCATGTACTGTTGAAGCCTAGCTTGAAGGATTTTGAGCATTACCTTGCTATCATTTGAAATGAGTGCAATTGTGCAGTAGTTTGAACATTTTTTGGCATTGCCTTTCTTTGGGATTGGAATGAAAACTGACCTTTTCAGTCCTGTAGCCACTGCTGAGTTTTCCATATTTGGTGACATATTGAGCACAGCACTTTCACAGCATCATCTTTTAGGATTTGAAATGGTTCAGCTGGAATTTCATCACCTCCACTAGCTTTGTTCACAGTAATGTTTCCTAAGGCTCACTTGCCTTCACACTCCAAGATGTCTGGCTCTCAGATAACAAAGCCATCATGGTTATCTGGGTCAATAAGATAGAAAAGAACTATTAAAAAAAAAGGTATAGTTTTTCTGTATAGTTGTTCTGTGATTTCTTGCCACCTCTTCTTAATATCTTCTGTTCTCTTAGGTCCTTGCTGTTTCTGTCCTTTATTGTGCTCATTTTTGCATGAAATTTTCCCTTGGTATCTCCAATTTTCTTAAAGAGATCTCTAGTCTTTCCCATTCTATTGTTCTCCTCTATTTATTTCCATTGTTCACTTTAGAAGGCCTCCTTATCTCTTCTTGCTATCTTTAGAGCTCCTCATTCAGTTAGGTATATCTTTCCCTTTCCCCTTTGCCCTTCATATCTTGTCTTTTCTCATCTAGTTTTAAGGCCTCCTCAGACAAACACTTTGCCTTCTTCCATTTCCTTTTCTTAAGAATGCTTTTGGTCCAACATTGTAAAGTAATTAGCCTCCAATTAAAATAAATAAATTTATATTAAAAAAAAAAGAATGCTTTTGGTCATCACCTCCTGTACAATGTTACACACCTCCTCCATAGTTCTTCAGGCACTCTATCAGATCTAAACTGTTGAATCTATTTATCACCTCCACTGCATAATCATAAGGGATTTAATTTAGGTCATTAGCTTTCCGTACTTTCTTCAATTTAAGCCTGAATTTTGCAATAAGGAACTGATGATTTGAGTCACAGTTAGCTCCAGGTCTTGTTTTTTGCTGACTGTATAGAGCTTCTCCATCTTCAGCTTCAATCTGATTTCATTGTTGACCATCTGATGATGTTCGTGTGTAGTACAGTCATCTCTTTTGTTGGAAGAGGGTGTTTTCTATGACCAGCGTGTTCTTTTGGCAAAACTCTGTTAGCCTTCACCCTGTTTCATTTTGTATTCCAAGGCCAAGGTTAGCTGTTACTCCAGGTATTTCTTGACTTCCCACTTTTGCATTCCAATCTCCTTGATGAAAAGGACATTTTTTTTTTACTGTTAGCTCTAGAAGCTCTTGTAGGTCTTCATAACACTCTTCCAACTTCAGCTTCTCCAGCAGAATTATATAAGTTTCTCAATAAATATTAAAAAGGATTGATAAAATTTAACACCTATAAATAATAGAATCCCAGAGCAGGTTAGGAATAGAAAAGAACCTCTGTAATTTGATAACAAGGGTTTACAAAAAAAAAAAAAAAAAAAAGGAAGGAGAAAGAAAAACTAAATTTAAAAAGACTAACACGAAATGTTGTTGAGGATACAGAACATTTGGAACTCATACATTACTAGTGGTAATGGAAAACAGCACTACCAGTATCATAAACTGTTTTGAAGTTTCTTTTAAAGTTAAACATAGACTTAATCCATAACCCAACAGTTCCTGTCCTAGGTATTATCCCACCAGAAACTAAAGTTTGGGTTCAGAAAAGGACTTGTATGGAAATGTTTATAGTAGCTTTATTTATAATATTCTCAAATAGAAACAGCTTAAATGTTCATCAAATAGAAAAATAAATTAAAATTTATGGTATTTATGGTAGAGTGAAAATATTTTGCTGAGCCAAATATGCCAAACACAAAAGAATACATGCTCTACAATTCCATATAAGTGAAATTTTAGAACAGAAAAAAGTAAAACCATGACAGAAATCAGAAAGATGGTTGCCAATATTCTGTATGTAGTGATTGAAGGAAGGCAAGACAAAATTTGGGACGTGGATATAAAGATATTTAAGGCTTGATTATGGTACTAAATATATGAGTATATTAAAATTCATCTAATTATATACTTTGATAACAAGGGTTTACAAAAAAAAAAAAAAAAAAAAAGGAAGGAGAAAGAAAAACTAAATTTAAAAAGACTAACACGAAATGTTGTTGAGGATACAGAACATTTGGAACTCATACATTACTAGTGGTAATGGAAAACAGCACTACCAGTATCATAAACTGTTTTGAAGTTTCTTTTAAAGTTAAACATAGACTTAATCCATAACCCAACAGTTCCTGTCCTAGGTATTATCCCACCAGAAACTAAAGTTTGGGTTCAGAAAAGGACTTGTATGGAAATGTTTATAGTAGCTTTATTTATAATATTCTCAAATAGAAACAGCTTAAATGTTCATCAAATAGAAAAATAAATTAAAATTTATGGTATTTATGGTAGAGTGAAAATATTTTGCTGAGCCAAATATGCCAAACACAAAAGAATACATGCTCTACAATTCCATATAAGTGAAATTTTAGAACAGAAAAAAGTAAAACCATGACAGAAATCAGAAAGATGGTTGCCAATATTCTGTATGTAGTGATTGAAGGAAGGCAAGACAAAATTTGGGACGTGGATATAAAGATATTTAAGGCTTGATTATGGTACTAAATATATGAGTATATTAAAATTCATCTAATTATATACATGTGCATTTTTCTTTGTAAATTTTACTTTGAATTAAACTACTTAAAAAATCTTTAAATATTTACTGCATTCTCAATCATAATTAAAAGTAAATTATTTTATTTATTCTTTATTGGTCATTTCTAAAAATTGGCTTCTGCATTTATGTAGCTGCTAAGTCACTTCAGTTGTGTCCGACTCTGTGTAACCCCATAGACGGCAGCCCACCAGGCTTCCCCATCCCTGGGATTCTCCAGGCAAGAATACTGGAGTGGGTTGCCATTTCCTTCTCCAATGCATGAAAGAGAAAAGTGAAAGTGAAGTCGCTCNGCTGCTAAGTCACTTCAGTTGTGTCCGACTCTGTGTGACCCCATAGACGGCAGCCCACCAGGCTTCCCCATCCCTGGGATTCTCCAGGCAAGAATACTGGAGTGGGTTGCCATTTCCTTCTCCAATGCATGAAAGAGAAAAGTGAAAGTGAAGTCGCTCAGTCTGTCCGACTGTTAGCGACCCCATGGACTGCAGCCCACCAGGCTACTCCGTCCATTGGATTTTCCAGGCAAGAGTACTGGGGTGGGGTGCCATTGCCTTCCCCAATGTCATAATAATTATATGGGACTAGACAGGGAGGCCTGGCGTGCTGCGATTCATGGGGTCGCAAAGAATCGGACACGACTGAGCGACTGAACTGAACTGAACTGAACTGAAAGGATATTTTTAAAAAATGGTTATGAATTTTGAACATGGGAGGGAGAAAACCCCAGAAAAATCTATCATTGAAATCCTACTGAAGGTGAAATATTAAATGTTTTCTCATTGATCTCAGAACTAAATCAAGTATGTCCATTATCACTTTTATTCAGTTTTATACTGGAGAGCCTACTACTATAATAAACCAAGTAAAACAAATACAAGTAAACAGTAGAAACCAAGAAGAAAAGCAAAAATTGGCCTTATTCATGGAAATATGATTGAGTACATAGGAAATAAAAAAGACTCTATAGGAAAAACTATTGGAATTATTAAGCAAATTTAGCAAGTTACTGGATATGAAATAAAAAATGTAAAACAATTTTTACATACCAATAATAAACATTAAAAAATTAAAGAACACCGTTTTCAAACAAAAACACCAAAACAAAGAAATAAATAAAAATATTTAAGATTTCTACATTGACAATAACACTGCTGAAAATAATTTAAAACATATGTAAATTGATTCAATATTCAAAAACCTATCAGTATAGCCACCATATCAATAGGCCAAAGAAGAAAAAACACACAATGATATCAACTGATGCAAACAAGCATTTGACAAAATCTAGTTCCTATTTGTGATAAAAACACCAAGCAAACTAGGAATAAAGGGGACATTTTTCATCTCGAATAAAGAGCATCTATATAAAAAACTGTCTAATAATATCATATTTAATGTTGAAAGACTGAATACTTTTTCCCTAAATTGAAGAACAAGACAAGGATACTCACTCCTTGCTTTGCCCCCCAGCATGCAGGATCTTAGTTCTGTGACCAGGAATCAAATCTGTGCCTCCTATGGCAGATGCATAGTTTTAACCACTCCCAGGGATGCTCATTCCTACCACTCTTGTCCAACATAGTACTAAAAGGCCTAGCCAGCACAATATGGCAATAAAAGAAAATAAAACATACACAATTTGGAAAGAAGGAAATAACACTGTCCCTATCTCCAGATGACATAATTACCTACATAGAAAATCCCAAGGAATCTAAAACAAGTAACATAAAAACAACTTCCTAAATCAATAAGTGAACCCAGCATCAAGGACACAGGGAACAAGAACAACACACAGAAATCAACTGTATTTCTAGATGCTAGAAATGAAGAAGTAGAAAATGAAATTTAAAACACAGTACCAATTACAATCACTCAGAAGGAAAATGTAATAAATTGAAGCTTAAATATTCCCTCTTGAAACACAACACTGAGTAAGCAAAAATGCAAGCTCAGGGTATGGGAAAGATATTTGCAGTGTACACCTCTATCAGAGGAATCTTATACAGAATATATAATATGTTTCAGCAATTCACTAAATAAAAGGTGATTTTCACAAAAAATGAGCTAAAATTTAAACAAGCACATCACAAAAGAGGATGGACAAATCACTAATAAATGGATGAAAAACTGTACAGTATTATCAACAATCTGGGAGACACAAATTAAAACCATCATCAACACTACTACACCCTTATCCTAAAAGAGAATATCAAGTGTTGATGCTAATGTGAAGCAACTGGAATGCTCATCCAATTTTTAGGAAGTTTAAATTGGTATAGACACTATGTTTCAAAGTGTCTCTTAAATCTGAATAAACTTATACTCTGTAACCTAGAAATCCAATCCCTGAGTATGTTCCCAATGTAAATAATTGCTTATATCAATCAAAAACACATGAAAAAATATTCAAAATAAGATTATTCACAATATACCCAAACTGGAAAGCATGCTAATATATACCAACAGTAAAACAGATCAATACATTTTGTTTTTTCATAAAATGGCAATCTACATAGCAATGAGAAAGTACTAAATACAATGAAATGAGTAAATCTTTGAGACATAATACTGAGCAAACAGAGACACAAAAGAGAAAATTCTATATGATATTCATAGAAGTGAAACTCAAGAACAGGCAAAAATAATGATTGGCATCAGTATAATGGTTAGATTTCAAAGGCATTGACACTGAAGGAGCGTAAGATACTTGTCATTGTTCAGTCGCTTAGTCGTATCCGACTCTTTGTGAGCCCATGGACTGCAGCATGCCGGGCTTCCCTGGACATCACCAACACCTGGAGTTTGCTCAAACTCATGTCCATCGAGTCAGTGATGCCATCTAACCATCTCATCCTCTATTGTCCCTTTCTCCTCCTGCTTGTCTTTCCCAGCATCATGGTCTCTTCCAATGAGTCAGTTTTTCCCATCAGGTGGCCAAAGTATGGGAGTTTTAGCTTCAGCATCAGTCCTTCCAATGAATATTCAGGACTGATTTCATTTAGGATGGACTGATTGGATCTCCTTGCAGTCCAAGGACTCTCCAGAGTCTTCTCCAACACCATAGTTCAAAATTTAGAGATTTTATACAAGTCAAACTCCATTTTAGCTATAAAACTAAGATTTGTGTACTTTATGGTATGTAAGTTATAATTTGATTTTAATAAAACCTCTCACACACAAATCTACAGAAATTCTTAGAAATTTATTGCTACATAAATGGACCAGTATTCTATGATAAAGAACTCAGAAACAGATCCACATGTAAAAGAATTCACATTACAAAGTGACAGTTACGTATCAGTAGGTATATGTAATTGGGACAACAAAGTGGTCATCTATGCAAAGAATTCAAATAATTTAAAAAAATAAGTACAATTGGCTATGAAACATATCCTTTGCCTATTGTTCTATCAGGTTGTTGGGTTTATATTCTAGTTAATTTGTAGGAGCTTATTATATTTTGGGTCAATTAATCCTTTGTAACAGGAGTTGCAAATACTTAATACTTTTAAATAATTTTAATGATAATTCCAGTTGATACTGTTAGATGAAAGAAGTTGCCTGAACTGAAATTAACAAAAAAAAATTATCTATAACAACCTCAATGACTGAAGAAAAGTTGTTAAAATCTGATATTATGATCAACAGAAGACAAAGTACCTGAACATCTTGACTATAACAATATTATTAGTGACTTGCTGAAATGAAGGTAAGAAAAAAAGTTTTGTGGAAAATATATAATTTATCATAGATTATATATATCTCAATTTAGTAATCATCTAAATATCAAGAGCCCATCAGCAAACTCCCACACTTGCACAGTAATCATTAAAATTAAATCATATTTATTACTTACTAACTTCTAAGTCTTAAGTGAAAGTCGCTCAGTAGTGTCTGACTCTTTGTGACCCCATGGGTTATAGAGTCCATGGAATTCTCCAGGCCAGAATTCTGGAGTGAGTTGCCTTTCCCTTCTTCAGGGGATCTTCCCAACCCAGGGATCGAACCCAGGTCTTCCACATTGCTCGGATTCTTTACCAGCTGGGCCTCAAGGGAAGCCCAAGTCTTAAAGTACAGCTTTATACATTTTTTTGTCATGAAAACTGCCAGTGTAAGAGGGTAAGATATATTTTAACAGTCTGTTGTCTCGATTTGGATATTAAGTATTTAGACATAAAAAGTGTGGGTCTCCATTTGTATTCTACCCCACACTTTAAAAATGTAAGGAACTGTCTACAAGTAATATGACAAATGGTTAGCAATTTTCAATTATGAATGGTAGAAACACTAACATTATGTGACACTGCTACATTAACCTATTTGTTGTACTTTACAGTTTAAAATTAAAAAATTTTTAGTTTTATGATATGGTACAATCAGTTCAGTTGCTCAGACGTGTCCGACTCTTTGTGACTCTATGAATCACAGCACGCCAGGCCTCCCTGTCCATCACCAACTCCCAGAGTTCCCCCAAACTCATGTGCATCAAGTCAGTGATGCCATCCAGCCATTTCATCCTCTGTCGTCCCCTTCTCCTCCTGCCCTCAATCCCTCCCAGCATCAGGGTCTTTTCCAATGGGTCAGCTCTTAGCATGAGGTGGCCAAAGTACTGGAGTTTCAGCCTCAGCATCAGTCCTTCCAATGAACACCCAGGACTGGTCTCCTTTAGGATGGACTGGTTGGATCTCCTTGCAGTCCAAGGGACTCTCAAGAGTTTTCTCCAACACCACAGTTCAAAAGCATCAATTCTTCAGCGTTCAGCTTTCTTCACAGTCCAACTCTCACATCCATACATGACCACTGGAGAAACCATAGTCTTGACTAGACAGACCTTTGTTGGCAAAGTAATGTCTCTGCTTTTGAATATGCTATCTAGGTTGGTCATAACTTTCCTTCCAAGGAGTAAGCGTCTTGTGTGATAAAAGGAATAAATATAAAAAGAGTTAAAAGATTTAAAATATTAACAAGAAAAACAAGTCAGTGATTCATGTTGAGATACACTGGAGTACCTGACGTCGTGTGGTCCGAAGGAACAGGAAGTGATACTGGACCACAAACGAGTTTGAGTACAGGTAACTCAGCCACTACAATAGGTTGGTAGAGTAGGAGACAGTAGAGGAAAAGGAGGACGGGAGTGAGAATGGACCGTAGTCCCAGAAAAGGTTACTCAATTGAGAAACTTAGTTCACCGGTTTCATAACCTCGAAGTCGTAGTCAGGAAGCAATGAATATTCAGGATTCCTATCCTTTAAGATTGACTGGTTTGATCTCTTTGCTGTCCAAAGGACTCTCAGGAGTATTCTTCAGCCCCACAGTTTGAAAGCATCAGTTCTTCAGTGCTGTACCTTCTTTATGGTTCAACTCCCACATCTGTACATGACTTCTGGAAGAACAACAGCTTTGACTATATGGACCTTTGTTGACAAAGTGATGTCTCTGCTTTTTAATCTGCTGTCTAGATTTGTCAGAGCTTTTCTTCCAAGGAGCAAGCGTCTTAATTTCATGGCTGCAGTTCCCATCTGCAGTGATTTTGGAACCCAACAAACTAAAGCCTGTCACTGTTTCCACTTTTTCCCCTTCTATTTGCCATGAAGTGATGGGACTGGATGCCCATGTTAACAAAATTCAGTTCAGTTCAGTTCAGTTCAGTTCGCTCAGTTGTGTCCAACTCTTTGCGATCCCATGAATCGTAGCACGCCAGGCCCCCCTGTTCATCACCATCTCCCGGAGTTCACTCAGACTCACATCCATCGAGTCCGTGATGCCATCCAGCCATCTCACCCTCAGTCATCCCCTTCTCCTCCTGCCCCCAATCCCTCCCAGCATCAGAGTCTTTTCCAATGAGTCAACTCT
>SJYX01012402.1:0-110985 GCA_006410675.1 Oreotragus oreotragus
ACTAATCTACAAAGATGGAAGTCCATTTAAGAGAAGGTATCTGGGAATAGAAGCTGGTTACTTCAGTTTAACCAAATATGAAAGACCACATGAAGAAGAGAATTTGACCTGCTGATACTTTGGTTCTGGAGTGTCAAGATCAGTTGCTTTTATGACCTTGTGTTTTCTTTGATGGTTTGGGTGTTTTTTTGCTAAAATGATTTTATTAGACATGAACAAATGCTTGCTTAAGGATTTTATGCTCAAATTTGTTCTGGTTCTAAGGGAATCTTTTATGAGAAGACATTTTATTTTCCTTTCAAATATATTATGTCAGTTTATGCTGCTGAGTTCTGACTTAAGTTATTTGTTACTACTCATCTTTTCATCTTCCGCTTCTGAAACTGTTACATGTGTAAAAGGAAGGAGTGAGAGTTACACATGTTCTTTTTGAGGAGATGTGACAGCTTTTTATGATGGTGGGGCATGGCGTGAGGCTGAGGAAGTCAAGTGTGTAACTTAAAGCAGAGCTCAGAATCCCATATTCTCTGCCCATGCCCTTTTCTCTTTGTGAACCTGTACTCATCCGCATCTTGCCCAGTGGGCAAATATGTCTTGAACACCACCTATGGGCCAGGGACTGTTCTAGGCTTCAGAGAGACAGTGGGGAGAGAGACCTTCTGTTCTCATAAACAAAAAGAGACAACTAACACAACAAAATAGGTATATTAATCACTTATTTCAGATGGTGAAAGTACAAAAAGAAAATGAAACAAGGTAATGAGAGAGACTTGCAGTCAAGGGATTTCTCTCTGAGGAGGAGACATTTAAACTAAGACTTGAATGACAAAAAGGAACTAGCCTTTCAAAGAGGTCAGGAGTGAGTTTCCCAGGTAAGGGATGAACCCGAATGTGAAAATGAATGTGACATATTCGAGGGCCTGAAGAAGGCCAGGAACACAGTGAAGAAGGATCTTCTTTTATTTTTTTATTTATTTTTATTTTTTGTATTTATTTATTTTTTTACACGAACTCCCAAACATGAACCCCCCTCCCACCTCCCCCGCCACATCTTCCAAAACAGGAGCAGAAACTATGAATTGAAATGGGGCGGGAGTGGAAGCAGGAAGGCCAGGTAAGAGCCTCTTGGGGTTTTGACTTCCCTGGTGACTCCGACAGTAAAGTATCTCCCTGCAAGGCAGAAGACCTGGGTGCAGTCCTTGGGTTGGCAAGATCCCCTGGAGAAGGGAATGGCAACCCACTCCAGTATTCTTGTCTGGAGAATTCCATGCACAGAGGAGCCTGGAGGGGTCACAGAGTCAGACTCAACTAACGCTTTTACTGGGGAAGGTCAGGGAAGTAACAACAGTGCTCGAATTTGGAGAAAGCAGTGGATTTGGAGAGAAGGGATATATTTGGGAGAAAAACCCAGTAGGACTTTCTGATAGACAAGATGTAAAAGAAGACTAGGCTGAAATGACTGGGGTTTTTTGTTTGTCTAGCTACTTGTTTGTTTTGGTCTGAGCTGCTTGGTAGATGGTAGTACATTTAACTGAAAGGGGGAAAGCAGGGGTGGGAGACACACGCTAGACAGTGCAAGGAAAAAAAACAAAACAAAACAAAACACTGGGTTTTCAAACACAGTAAATGTAGGACGCGCATTAGCCATCCAAGTGAGACACTGAGGAGACTGAAAGCTATACAACTCTGGGTATAGCTCTGGGCAAGGAACAGCTTAGAAGCTCAGCCATAGGCAGATGGTAACTGAAGCCATGAGATTAAAAGGAATCGAGTAAGACAGAGTAGACAGAAACAAAAAAGAAAGGTGGTCCAAGCATCAAGCCCCAAGGCGCTCGTATTCTCTTTCTGAAAACTGGGAATTTAAAAATTACATACTCTGTCAACCCTCTAACAGAGAGTTATGCAAGAACAAAGAGTTACAACGGATATCTTAGATAGAAAAGAATCCTATGGCATTTGGTTGACAGTTCATGCATGTGGCATTTGCTTGTGAAAATACCGAGCTATGTATGGACCAATTCCCATAAAAACAAATAACGATGCTGCTTTATTGACACACATCGACCTTCAACTAATCACGACCAGATCTGGAAAAACACAAAGTGATGGCACTTGCTTTCTTTGAACACTAGAGGGAGATATATATACAGCTGCAAATCACAGAGAGGCAAAAACTTTTTTTTCCTATACAATTACTCTTTTACCATAGAATCATAGAATATTAAAAATGTTGATATTCTTGCAATCATTAAGAAATTAATCATATCTTAACAGCCAAATAAATTACACATGTTTGGAAAGTAACCCAATTTCTCTGTTAAATCAGGTTTTGCTGAAAAGCTATTCATATATGTTTATTATATGCTATATCTTCCAGGGACATCTTAATCATTTTTCTCTTGGGCATAGTGAAGCAATAATACAGAAATCAGGCCATTTTTATTTAGAGAAGCATCAGTTCTTCCTCCCAAGGAATTCTTGTAATATGCTCATTGTAATCTGAAGTGTCAAAATCTTTGACTCTGGACCTTATCTGTGGACACTGGGAACGTGCTGGACTTCATCATGTTCAGTGTTTTTCAGGTGACTTAAAGGTTATTGGCACCGACTTCATTCTGGGCTTTTTATTTGCCCAATAAAATGCTCTTCAACTTTGCTAGGTAATCACATAGATATGTAGTGTTTTCATGATTGCTTGGGGCAGCTAGAAAACTTTCCCTTTATTTACTTTGGTAATCTTTCCAGGGAACATACTCTAAACTGTCCTCTTATCCTGATCAAAGGTTAAATATGAGCCTGATCCAACAACTCTCAGCCTACCAAATACTTTCTCTGACCTTGTAACTAGTTTAATAAGTCTTCCTTTCTGTAACTTCAACACTGAAATGCTTCTGGTAATTGAAGGGGGAAAAAATATCTTTTCTATTCATAGAGAAGGAATCTAGTACAGGAAAAGAGGTGATTTTCTGAAATCAAACTGCTGTGAATCCTGACTTTGGATGGATGTTAATTAAATGTATTGAAGTGATCATTTCAGACATATATCAAATCATTATGCTGAACAACTTAAACCAATGTTACGTGACATTTATATCTCCAAAATAAATCCTAACTTCATCTCTACTGGTGGTGAAGGCAAACATTACTTTGCCTTTCTGAAATGTTTTTTTTCTTTTCTCTAAATTGAAATCACAACCTTTTAGAATTGTGGAACTGATTCAGATATTGTAAGGAAAGCATCTAGCTTAGCTCCTAGGGAAAAAATCAAGCATTCCAAGTTCCCTGCGTCTCCCTTTCCTTCCATGTGAAATGCTCTATAAAACAACACTGTAAATCATATAGTCACAGATTGCATGCTATGAGGCATTGGTCAAGTGCTGGGGTTGTGTACAGAATGACCTGAGCTGCATCGCAGCTATATTGTCCTGTGCTCTACAGGACAAGGATATATATATAGGACCTTTCCAAGTGATCAACCACTCATAAATATGGGCTCGTGAGTCAGGAGAGCAGAGAGGTAGCATTGGCAGTCTGCTGAGGACTGCTATCCCTGGAGGAATGACTTCCTGTTTCCCTCCACAAATATAAATTCCACCTCCCCGCTCCCATGAAGGTCCAGTTCAGATCCTCCTTTTTCCAAGAGATATTCCCGGCCTAAATAAACTCACCTCTCCAAACACCTCTAACATTAACCCAATTCAATCATCTGGCAATTCATGCCTGGCATTCCTACTTAACCATTTCATTTGCATGTCTCTCCCCAGCCAGGTAGTTTCTTAATAGGCACAGTTGATATTATGTCGTATTTTGTAGTGCTTAACTTTAATATGTGTCATAGTGCTCTACATGAGGTAGGTTGTATTTAGATGTATTTCCATGTCAGTTTTCATTCAGTTTACTTTGTGGTATGCAGCTTGACAATGAAACTCATTCACATTAACTGTGTAGGTAGTTTAGATCATTCTGAGGACAACATCTGAAATTTATCTCTTCTATTTAAACCATAGATCCATAAAAAGAAAGAACCCAAAAGCATAACATATTACACTTACATTTGTACCATATACTCTGGTATCTCTGCCATGATTTTTGATGAGTATTCACTTTCATTTGGAACAGATTAGTTACCATGACGTAATGATTATCACTCACAGATAAAATACAGCAGAATATATGATAAATACTTTCATCACCAGCAAGCCATTTTTTTAAACCTTTTTGTCAAATCTTATTAACAGTAAAGAAAAGTATGAGTGGTAATGTGACAACTGTAAAACTCTGAGAGTTGGCATTCATGACTCCATTTTTACATACATAGAATGGAAACAGACAATGAAATTTTATCTTTTATTTTTGAAGGATATTTGCTTTACAGAATTTTGTTGTTTTCTGTCAAACCTCAACATGAATCAGCCATAGGTATACATATACCCTCCCTTTTGAACCTCCCTCCTGTCTTCCTTCCCATCCCGCCCCTCTAGGTTGATACAGAGCCCCTGTTTGAGTTTCCTGAGCCATACCGCAAATTCCCGCAAATTCCCGTTGGCTATCTATTTCACATATGGTAATGTAAGTTTCCAGGTTACTCTTTCCATACAGCTTACCCTCTCCTCCCCTCTCCCCATGTCCATAAGTCTATTCTCTATGTCTGTTTCTCCACTGCTGCCCTGTAAATAAATTCTTCAGTACCATTTTTCTAGATTCCATATACATGCGTTAGATTACGATATTTTTCTTTCTCTTTCTGACTCACTTCACTCTATATAATAAATTTTAGGTTCATCCACCTCATCAGAACTGACTCAAATGCATTCCTTTTTATGGCTGTGTATAGGCCTGGCGTACTGCGATTCATGGGGTCGCAAAGAGTCAGACACAACTGAGTGACTGAACTGAAATGAACTAATATATACCACAACTTCTTTATTCATTCATCTGTCAATGGACACCTAGGTTGCTTCCATGTTCTAGCTATTGTAAATAGTGCTGCAATGAGCAATGGGACACATGTGTCTTTTTCAACCCTGGTTTCCACAGGGTATGTGCCTAGATTTCTGGGTCATATGGTGATTCTGAGGAAAAGGCAGTGGCATCCCACTCCAGTACTCTTGCCTAGAAAATCCCATGGATGGAGGAGCCTGGTGGGCTCCAGTCCATGGGGTCGCTAAGAGTCAGACACGACTGAGTGACTTCACTTTCACTTTTCACTTTCATGCAACCCACTCCAGTGTTCTTGCCTGGAGAATCCCAGGGATGGGGGAGCCTGGTGGGCTGCCATCTGTGGAGTTGCACAGAGTCAGACACGACTGAAGTGACTTAGCTTAGCTTAGCTTATGGTAATTTTATTCCTAGTTTTTTAAGGAATATCCATACCGTCTTCCAAAGTGGCTGTATCAGTTTACATTCCCATCAACAGTGCAGGAGCGTTCCCTTTTCTCCACACCCTCTCCAGCATCTACTGTTTGTGGAACTTTTTGATGATGGCCATTCTGACCAGTGTGAGGTGACATTTCGCTGTGGTTTTGATTTGCATTTCTCCAATAATGAGCGATGTTGAGCATCTTTTCATGTGTTTGTCAGCCATCTGTATGTCTTTCTTGGAGAAATGTCTGTTTAGGTCTTTTTCCCACTTTTTGAGTGGGCTGTTCATTTCCTGGCACTGAGTTGTATGAGCTGCTTGTATATTTTGGAAATTAATCCTTTGTCAGTTGTTTCATTTGTTGTTATTTTCTCCCATTCTGAGGGATGTTTTTTCACCTTGCTTATAGTTTCCTTTGCTGTGCAAAAGCCTTTAAGTTTAATCAGGTCCCACTTGTTTACTTTAGTTTTTATTTCCATTACTCTAGGAGGTGGGTCAGAGAGCATCTTGCTTTGATTTATGTCATTGAGTGTTTTGCTTATGTTTTCCTCTAAGAGTTTTATAGTTTCTGGTCTTACATTTAGGTCTTTAATCCACTTTGAGTTTATTTTTGTGTGTGGTATTAGGAAATGTTCTAATTTCATTGTTTTACATGTAGCACCATTTATTGAAGAGACTGTATTTGCCCCATTTTATATTCTTGCCTCCTTTGTCAAAAATAAGGCATCCATAAGTGCATGGAATTATTTCTGGGCTTTCTATCCTATTCTATTGGTCTATGTTTCTGTTTTTGTGTCAGTACCATACTGTCTTGATGACTGTAGCTTTGTAGTATAATCTGAAGTCAGGAGGGTGGATTCCTCCAGCTCCACTCTTCTTTCTCAAGACTGCTTTGGCTATTCAGGGTCTTTTATGTTTCCATATGAATTGTGAAATTTTTTGTTCTAGTCTGTGAAAAATGCCATTAGTAATTTTATAGGGATCACACTGAATCTGTAGATTGCATTTGCTTGTATAGTCATTTTCAAAATATTGATTCTNAAAATAAGGCATCCATAAGTGCATGGAATTATTTCTGGGCTTTCTATCCTATTCTATTGGTCTATGTTTCTGTTTTTGTGTCAGTACCATACTGTCTTGATGACTGTAGCTTTGTAGTATAATCTGAAGTCAGGAGGGTGGATTCCTCCAGCTCCACTCTTCTTTCTCAAGACTGCTTTGGCTATTCAGGGTCTTTTATGTTTCCATATGAATTGTGAAATTTTTTGTTCTAGTCTGTGAAAAATGCCATTAGTAATTTTATAGGGATCACACTGAATCTGTAGATTGCATTTGCTTGTATAGTCATTTTCAAAATATTGATTCTTCCTACCCAGGAACATGGAATATCTCTCCATCTGCATATGTCATCTTTGATTTCTTTCATTAGTTTCTTATAATTTTCTTTGTACAGTTCTTTTGTCTCCTTAGGTAAGTTTATTCCTAGATATTTAATTCTTTTTGTTGCAATGGTGAATGGGATTGATTCCCTAATTTCTCTTTCTGATTTTTCATTGTTAATATATAGAAATGCAAGTGATTTTTGTGTATTGATTTTGTAATCTGCAACTGTGCTAAATTCACTGATTAGCTCTAGTAATTTTCCAATACTATCTTTAGGGTTTTCTATGTACAGTATCATGTCATCTGCAAACAGTGAGAGCTTTACTTCTTTTCTGGTCTAGATTCCTTTTGTTTCTTTTTCTTCTCTGATTGTTGTAGCTAGGACTTCCAGAACTATGTTGAATAATAGTGATGAAAGTAGACACCCGTGTCTTGTTCCTGATCTTAAGGGGAATGCTTTCAGTTTTTCACCATTGAGAATAATGTTTGCTGTAGGCTTATCATATATGACCTTAACTATGTTGAGGCAGTTTCCTTCTATGCCCATTTTCTGAAGAGTTTTAATCATAAATTGGTACTGAATTTTGTCAAAGGCTTTTTCTGCATCTATTATCATACGGTTTTTATCTTTCAGTTGTTAATATGGTATATCACATTTATTTATTTGCATATATTGAAGAATCCTTGCATTCCTGGAATAAACCCAACTTGATCATGGTGTATGAACTTTGTGATGTGTTGCTGAATTCTGTTTGTTAAAATTTTGTTGAGGATTTTTGCATCTGTGTTCATCAGTGATGTTGGCCTGTAGTTTTCTCTTTTTGTGTTGTCTTTGTCTGGTTTTGTTATCAGGGAGATTGTCCTCATAGAATGAGTTCGGAAGTGTTCCTTCCTCTGCAATTCTTTGAAAGAGTTTTAGAAGGGTAGGCGTTATCTATTCTCTAAATGTTTAATAAAATTCTCCTGTGAAACCATTTGGTCCTGGGCTTTTGTTTTGGGGAGATTTTCAATCACAGCTTCAATTTCAGTGCTTATAATTGGGTGGTTCATAATTTCTCTTTCTTCCTAGTTCAGTCTTGGGAGATTGAAATTATCTAAGAATCTGTCCATTTCTTCCATTCTTCCAGGTTTTCCATTCTATTGCCATATAGTTGTTCATAATAGTCTCTTATAATTCTTTGTGTTTCTGCATTGTCTGGTGTTACCTCTCCTTTTTCATTTCTAATTTTGTTGATTTGATTCTTCTCTTTTTTTCCTTGAGTCTGGCTAAAGGTTTATCAATTTTGTTTATCTTCTCAAAGGAAAAGCTTTTAGTTTTATTAATCTTTACTCTTGTTTCTTTTTTTCATTTATTTCTGCTCAGATCTTTATTCTTTCCTTCTACTGATTTTGTAGGGGTTTTGTTCTTCTTTTTCCAGTTGTTTTAGGTAAAGTTAGGTTGTCTATTCAATGTTTTTCCTGTTTCTTGAGATAGGATTGTATTGCTATAAACTTCCCTCTTAGAACTGCTTTTGCTGAATCCCATAGGTTTTCAGTTGTCATGTTTTCATTGTCATTTATTTCTAGAAATTTTTTGACTTCCCTTTTGATTTCTTCAGTAATATGTTGGTTATTTAGAAACATGTTTAATCTCCATATGTTTGTGTTTCTAACAGTTTTTTTTTTCTCATAATTGATGTCTAGTCTCATAGCATTGTTATCAGAGAAGATGCTTGATATGATTTCAATTTTCTTAAATTTACTGAGGTTTGATTTGTGACACAAGATGCAGTCTATCCTGGAGACTGTTCCATGTGCACTTGAGAAGAATGTTTGTTCTTCTGCATTTGGATGGAATGTCTTGAAGATTTCAATGAAATCCATCTCATCTAGTGTATCATTTAATTAAGACTTGTGTTTCCTTATTAATTTTCTGTTTTGATGATTTGTCCATTGCTGTGAGTGGGGTTTTTAAGTCTCCTACTATTATTGTGCTACTGTCAATTTTTCCTTTTTTGTCTGTTAGTGTTTGTCTTATGTATTGAGGTGCTCCTATGTTGAGGGCATAGACATTTACAATTGTTATGTCTTCTTCTTGGATTGATCCCTTGATCATTGCGTAGCTTCCTTGCTTATCTCTTGTAATCTTTAAGGTCTATTTTGTCTGATATGAGGATTGCTACTCTAGCTTTCTTTTGCTTCCCATTTGCATGGAATATATTTTTCTGTCCTCTCACTTTCAGTCTATATGCATCTTGAGGTCTGTAGTGAGTTTCTTGTAAACAGCATATATATGGGTCTTGTTTCTGTATCCATTCAGCCAGTCTGTGTCTTTTGTTTGGAGCATTTAATCCACTTACATTTAAAGTAATTATTGATATAACAAAGGTCTGTCTAGTCAAGGCTATGGTTTTTCCACTAGTCATGGATGAATGTGAGAGTTGGACTATAAAGAAAGCAGAGCACTGAAGAATTGATGCTTTTGAACTGTGGTGTTGGAGAAGACTCTTGAGAGTCCCTTGGACTGCAAGGAATCCAACCAGTCCATCCTAAAGGAAATCAGTCCTGGGTGTTCACTGGAAGGACTAATGTTGAAGCTGAACCTCTAATACTTTGGAAAGGGATGACAGAGGATGAGATAGTTGGATCAAATCACATGAGTTTGGGTGAACTCTGGGAGCTGGTGAAGGACAGGGAGGCCTGAAGTGCTTTGGTTCTTGGGGTTGCAAAGAGTTGGACACGACTAAGTGACTGAACTGAACTGATGTTCCTATTGCCATTTTCTTAATTGTTTGGGGTTGATCCTCTAATACTTTGGAAAGGGATGACAGAGGATGAGATAGTTGGATCAAATCACATGAGTTTGGGTGAACTCTGGGAGCTGGTGAAGGACAGGGAGGCCTGAAGTGCTTTGGTTCTTGGGGTTGCAAAGAGTTGGACACGACTAAGTGACTGAACTGAACTGATGTTCCTATTGCCATTTTCTTAATTGTTTGGGGTTGATTTTATAGACCTTTTTTTCTTCTCTTGTATTTCTGGACTATATAAGTTGCTTTAACATTTGTTGTAAAGCTGGCTTGGTGGTACTGAATTCTCTCAACTTGTGCTTGTCTGAAAAGCTTTTTATTTCTCCATCGGTTTTGAATGAGTTCCTTGCTGTGTACAGTAATCTTGGTTGTAGATTTTTCCCTTTCAGTTCTTTAATTATATCTTGCCATTCCCTTCTGGTCTGCAGAGTTTCTGCTGAAAGATCAGCTCTTAAGTGTATGGGGTTTCCCTCATATTTTACTTGTTGCTTCTCCCTTGCTGCTTTTAGTATTCTTTCTTGGTGTTTAGTCTTTGTTAGTTTGATTAGTATGTGTCTTAGCATGTTTCTCCTTGGGTTTATCCTGTGTGGGACTCTGTGCCTCTTGGACTCAATTGACTATTTCCTTTCCCATGGTGGGGAAATTTTCAACTATAATCTCTTCAAAATTTTTCTCATTCCCTTTCTTTTCCTCTTCTTCTTCTGGGACCCCTATAATTCGAATGTTTGTGCTTTTGATATTGTCCCAGAGGTCTCAGAGACTATCCTCAGTTCTTTTCATTCTTTTTACTTTATTCTTCTCTTCAGAAGTTATTTCCACCATTTTATCTTCCAGCTCACTGATTCATTTTTTTGCTTCAGATATTGTGCTATTGATTCCTTCTATAGTATTTTTAATTCCTGTAATCATGTTGTCTGTCTCTGAATGCTTATTCCTTAATTTCTAGGTATTTGTTAATTGATTCTTGCATTTTCTACATTTTGTTTTTAAGGTTTTTGATCATCTTTACTATCATTATTCTAAATTCTTTTTCAGGTAGTTTGCCTATTTCCTCTTCATTTATTTGGACTTCTGTGTTTCTAGTTTGTTCCTTCATTTGTGTAGTATTTCTCTGTCTTTTCATTATATATATTTTTTAATGTATTGCATTTGAGGTCTCCTTTTCCCAGCCTTCAAGGTTGAAGTCTTTCTTCCTTTTGGTCTACCCTTCTAAGGTTGGTCCAGTGGTTTGTGTAAGCTTTGTACAGAGTGAGACTTGTGCTGAGTTTTTGTTTGTTTGCTTGCTTGTTTTTCCTCTGATGGTCAAGGCTGAGTGAGGTGGTAATCCTGTCTGCTGATGACTGGGTTTGTATTTTTGTTTTGTTTGTTGTTTAAAGGAGGCACCCTGCACAGGGTGCTACTGGTGGTTGGGTGATGCTGGGTCTTGTATTCAAGTGGTTTCCTTTGTGTGAGTTCTCACTATTTGATACTCCCTAGGGTTAGTTCTCCGGTAGTCTAGGGTCTTGGAGTCAGTGCTCCCACTCCAAAGGTCAGAGCTTGAACTCTCCCCCTTCAGCATACACATAGGCAGCAATGAGACTGTTCCTATCATTATTTATTATTAATTGGCAAACCATTAGCCAGACTCATCAAGAAACAAAGGGAAAAAAATTAAATCAATAAAATCAGAAATGAAAATGGAGAGATCACAACAGACAACACAGAAATACAAACAATCATAAGAGACTACTATCAGCAATTATATACCAATAAATTGGATAACATGGAAGAAATGGACAAATTCTTAGAAAAATACAACTTTCCAAAACTGAACCAGGAAGAAACAGAAAATCTTAACAGACCCATCACAAGCATGGAAATTGAAACTGTAATCAGAAATCTTCCAGCAAACAAAAGCCCAGGTCCAGACGGCTTCACAGCTGAATTCTACCAAAAATTTCGAGAAGAGCTAACACCTATCCTACTCAGACTCTTCCAGAAAATTGCAGAGGAAGGTCAACTTCCAAACTCATATTCTATGAGGCCATCATCACCCTAATACCAAATCCCAACAAAGATGCCACAAAAAAAGAAAATTACAGGCCAATATCACTGATGAACATAGATGCAAAAATCCTCAACAAAATTCTAGCAATCAGAATCCAACAACACATTAAAAAGATCATACACCATGACCAAGTAGGCTTTATCCCAGGAATGCAAGGATTCTTCAATATTCGCAAATCAATCAATGTAATTCACCACATTAACAAATTGAAAAATAAATGCCATATGATTATCTCAATAGATGCAGAGAAGGCCTTTGATAAAATTCAACATCCATTTATGATAAAAACTCTCCAGAAAGCAGGAATAGAAGGAACATACCTCAACATAATAAAAGCTATATATGACAAACCCACAGCAAACATTATCCTCAATGGTGAAAAATTGAAAGCATTTCCCCTAAAGTCAGGAACAAGACAAGGATGTCCACTTTCACCGCTACTATTCAACATAGTTCTGGAAGTTTTGGCCACAGCAATCAGAGCAGAAAAAGAAATAAAAGGAATCCAAATTGGAAAAGAAGAAGTAAAACTCTCACTGTTTGCAGATGACATGATCCTCTACATAGAAAACCCTAAAGACTCCACCAGAAAATTACTAGAGCTAATCAATGAATATAGTAAAGTTGCAGGATATAAAATCAACACACAGAAATCCCTTGCATTCCTATACACTAATAATGAGAAAGTAGAAAACGAAATTAAGGAAACAATTCCATTCACCATTGCAACGAAAAGAATAAAATACTTAGGAATATATCTACCTAAAGAAACTAAAGACTTATATATAGAAAACTATAAAACACTGATGAAAGAAATCAAAGAGGACACTAATAGATGGAGAAATATACCATGTTCATGGATTGGAAGAATCAATATAGTGAAAATGAATATATTACCCAAAGCAATCTACAGATTCAATGCAATCCCTATCAAGCTACCAGCGGTATTTTTCACAGAACTAGAACAAATAATTTCAAGATTTGTATGGAAATACAAAAAACCTCGAATAGCCAAAGCAATTTTGAGAAAGAAGAATGGAACTGGAGGAATCAACTTACCTGACTTCAGGCTCTACTACAAAGCCACAGTCATCAAGACAGTGTGGTACTGGCACAAAGACAGAAATATAGATCAATGGAACAAAATAGAAAGCCCAGAGATAAATCCACACACATATGGACACCTTATCTTTGACAAAGGAGGCAAGAATATACAATGGAGTAAAGACAATCTCTTTAACAAGTGGTGCTGGGAAAACTGGTCAACCACTTGTAAAAGAATGAAACTAGATCACTTTCTAACACCACACACAAAAATAAACTCAAAATGGATTAAAGATCTAAATGTAAGACCAGAAACTATAAAACTCCTAGAGGAGAACATAGGCAAAACACTCTCCGACATAAATCACAGCAGGATCCTCAATGATCCGCCTCCCAGAATACTGGAAATAAAAGCAAATATAAACAAATGGGATCTAATTAAAATTAAAAGCTTCTGCACAACAAAGGAAACTATAAGCAAGGTGAAAAGACAACCCTCTGAATGGGAGAAAATAATAGCAAATGAAGCAACTGACAAACAACTAATCTCAAAAATATACAAGCAACTTATACAGCTCAATTCCAGAAAAATAAACGACCCAATCAAAAAATGGGCCAAAGAACTAAATAGACATTTCTCCAAAGAAGACATACGGATGGCTAACAAACACATGAAAAGATGCTCAACGTCACTCATTATCAGAGAAATGCAAATCAAGACCACAATGAGATACCACTTCACACCAGTCAGAATGGCTGCGATCCAAAAGTCTGCAAGCAATAAATGCTGGAGAGGGTGTGGAGAAAAGGGAACCCTCTTACACTGTTGGTGGGAATGCAAACTAGTACAGCCACTATGGAGAACAGTGTGGAGATTCCTTAAGAAATTGCAAATAGAACTGCCTTATGACCCAGCAATCCCACTGCTGGGCATACACACCGAGGAAACCAGAATAGAAAGAGACACATGTACCCCAATGTTCATCGCAGCACTGTCTATAATAGCCAGGACATGGAAACAACCTAGATGTCCATCAGCAGATGAATGGATAAGAAAGCTTTGGTACATATACACAATGGAGTATTACTCAGCCATTAAAAAGAATACATTTGAATCAGTTCTAATAAGATGGATGAAACTGGAACCGATTATACAGAGTGAAGTAAGCCAGAAAGAAAAACACCAATACAGTATACTAACACATATATATGGAATTTAGAAAGATGGTAATGAGGACCCTGCATGCAAGACAGCAAAAGAGACACAGATGTGCAGAGCGGACTTTTGGACTCTGGGGAGAGGGAGAGGGAGAGGGTGGGATGATTTGGGAGAATAGCATTGAAATATGTATACTATCATGTAAGAAACGAATTGCCAGTCTATGTTCGATGCAGGATGCAGGATGCTTGGGGCTGGTGTATGGGGATGATCTGGAGGGATGATGTGGGGTGGGAGGTGGGAGGGGGGTTCATGTTTGGGAGTTCGTGTACACCCACACCCGTGGCAGATTCATGTCAGTGTATGCCAAAACCAATAGAGTACTGTAAAGTAAAATAAAGTAAAATGGAAGCTCTAAAAACAAAACAAAACAAAACAAAAAACTGCAGAATAAAAGGGTGCTGAAGCTGGAATAAGGAGGCTCTTCAACGTCATGGTGGATAAAGACTCACCCATGAAATGAATCACCTCTTCCCCAAGTGTCAAACCATAATACAAGAAAGTTATTGTCCTAAATCTTTAGGATTTAGGACAACTAAATCATAGAGCAACTCTGTGATGTGATCCATGTGCAATGTGGCTCTGCTTTAGGCTGGCCCCATTCCCTTTAAGGAGCACCTAGACAAGGTTCCATGTTTCTCAAACAAACACTACAGGAATGTGCCCTCAAATACTAAGTATTATAATGGAAGCAACATTATTTTTAAATGAGTGGTATGGTAATTATTTCTTAAAGAATACTCAGGTAAAAATGACAGTTTTTAAAAAATAAATGCAGAAAAAAATATGGAAGCAGACACCTACTCCCTCTTTTTAATCATTCAGATATCTCTTGGCTGCTGACTCAAACATTTAATTGATACTATCTTCTAAATTCTACACCATTTCTCCCTCCTTTCATATACAGTTCCTTAAATGGGTGGTCTTTACCCACTTAATCCAGTTTCCAATTCTTGCCACTTGATCGCTTTGAAAATCTTCTATACTCTGGCTTCTATTTTCTCAGTCCATTCAACTAGACTAGTATCATTAATTGAACTTGACCCACATTTCATTTTTCTTAACTACTATTCAGAATTGGAGAAGGGAATGGTCACCCATCCAGTATTCTTGCCTGGAGAGCCCCATGGATAGAGGAGTCTGGAGGGCTACAGTCCATGGGGTCTCAAGAGTCAGATATGACTTAGTGACTAAACTACCCCCACCACTCTTCAGAATGTGATGTTGCTAATTACTTCTGGCTTAAAATGCTCTCGTTTGTGATCTTGTGTGACTGCCCAGCCTCATTTTAGTTCTTTCATGCTTTTCAGGCTCTTTTTTGCTTGTCTATCCATTTGTAGATATTCCTTAAAGCTGAGAGGGTCCCCTCACCCCTCAGATCTCAGACCAATGGTTCATCTACTTTAAAGCCTCTTTATCACCTTAAGGCTTATGGATCCCAAGTCTGCGTCCCCTGGTATGTGCTCTGTCACTTGAACACATATCTATGTCTAATGATCCACATGAATTTTCCCTTTTAATGTAGTTCTGCCCAGAGCTACAGAAACAAAACTGATCTTCTTGTCCCAGTTTTTTTATTTTTCTGCAGTCTGTACTCAGTATCTTGAGTTCATCTTGGTTTTCTCCTTGTCTTCCAAATCCTGTCAGTTTCTATCATTACTTTTTCATAGAAAGTCTTAGGGATCATTTATTTTTCCTAATCCTACTGCCACTTTTAAAACCTACACTCCAAACACCCAGGTAACTGTATGAGTCTTTAAATTGGGTCTCTTTGGTTGGTTGGTTTTCTTTTGTTTGTTTGGTGTTTGGTTTTGGTCCCTAGTCTGTCCTATCAGTTCAGTTCAGTCGCTCAGTCATGTCCAACTCTGCGACCCCATGAATCGCAGCACCCCAGGCCTCCCTGTCTATCACCAACTCCCGGAGTTTACCCAAACTCATGTCCATCGAGTTGGTGATGCCATCCAGCCATCTCATCCTCTGTCATCCCCTTCTCCTCCTGCCCCCAACCCCTCCCAGCATCAGGGTCTTTTCCAATGAGTCAAATCTTCACATGAGGTGGCCAAAGTATTGGAGTTTCAGCTTGAGCATCAGTCCTTCCAGTGAACACCCAGGACTGATCTTTAGGATGGACTGGTTGGATCTCCTTGCAGTCCAAGGGACTCTCAAGAGTATTCTCCAACACCACAGTTCAAAATCATCAGTTCTTCCATGCTCAACTTTCTTCACAGTCCAACTCTCACATCCATAGGTGACCACTGGAAAAACCATAGCTTTGACTAGATGGGCCTTTGTTGGTAAAGTAATGTCTCTGCTTTTTTATATGCTGTCCAGATTGGTCATGACTTTCCTTCCGAGGAGGAAGTGTCTTTTAATTTCATGGCTGCAGTCACCATCTGCAGTGATATTGGAGCCAAAAAAAAAAAAAGTCTGACACTGTTTCCCCATCTATTTGCCATGAAGTGATGGGACCAGATGCCATGATCTTATTTTTCTGAATGTTGAGCTTTAAGGCAACTTTTTCACTCTCTTCTTTCACTTTCATCAACAGACTTTTTAGTTCCTCTTCACTTTCTGCCATAAGGGTGGTGTCATCTGCATATCTGAAGTTATTTCTCTCAGAAATCTTGATTCCAGCTTGTGCTTCTTCCAGCCCAGCGTTTCTCATGATGTATTCTGCATAGAAGTTAAATAAGCAGGGTGACAATATACAGCCTTGACGTACTCCTTTTCCTATTTGGAACCAGTCTGTTGTTCCATGTTCAGTTCTAACTGTTGCTTCCTGACCTGCATATAGGTTTCTCAAGAGGCAGGTCAGGTGGTCTGTATGCCCATCTCTTTCAGAATTTTCCACTGGTTATTGTGATCCACACAGTCAAAGGCTTTGGCATAGTCAATAAAGCAGAAATAGATGTTTTTCTGGAACTCTCTTGCTTTTTCGATGATCCAGAAGGACAGCGGCTGTGACAGACCATGCAGCCAAGAGGAGCTACCCCACACCCAAGGTCAGGGGCCAACCAAGAGCGCCAGGCTGCGACGGCACAGGAGTGGCCAAGAGGAACTATCCCACGTCCGAGGTTGGGGCGGTGGCCCAGAGAAGCTACCCTGTGGCCGAGGTGGGGGCTGTGGCTGAGGGGAGCAACCCCATGTCCACGGAGCAGTGGCTGCTTGGGTGCAAGAGGACGGAAAGGAGCTACTCCATGTTCAAGGTCAGGATGGGTGACCTTCTCCAAGGTAAGGAGCAGCAGCTGTGCTTTGCTGGAACAGATGTGAAGAGATACCCCACGTCCAAGGTAAGAGAAACCCAAGTAAGACTGTAGGTGTTGCGAAAGGGCATCAGAGGGCAGACACACTGAAACCATAATCACAGAAAACTAGCCAATCTGATCACACGGACTGCAGCCTTGTCTAACTCAATAAAACTAAGCTATGCCATGTGGGGCCACCCAAGACGGACAGGTCATGGTGGAGAGGTCTGATGGAATGTGGTCCACTGGAGACAGGAATGGCAAACCACTTCAGTATTCTTCCCCATGAACAGTATGAAAAGGCAAAAATGATAAGATACTGAAAGGGGAACTCCCTGGGTCGGTAGATGCCCCATATGCTACTGGAGATCAGTGGAGAAATAACTCCGGAAAGAATGAAAGGATGGAGCCAAAGCAAAAACAATACCCAGCTGTGGATGTGACTGGTGATAGAAGCAAGGTCTGATGCTGTAAAGAGCAATACTGCATAGGAACCTGGAATGTTAGGTCCATGAATCAAGGCAAATTGGAAGTGGTCAAACAGGAGATGGCAAGAGTGAACATCGACATTTTAGGAATCAGTGAACCAAAATGGACTGGAATGGGTGAATTTAACTCAGATTACCATTATATCTACTACTGTGAGCAGGAATCCCTTAGAAGTCTATCCTATATGCACAATTAAAAGCAAAACACACACAAACACACACACACACACACACACACACACAAATGATGCAGAACAGCTCCATCTTGGGGTTTGATGTCATCAAATTCTATTTCAGAAGACTATCTTCCAATTCCTTCCTCTTTACCAATCCAGTCTTATCTCCCACCACTCTCTTCCCTATACAGTCTCTATATTGTGCTCAGGTTGTGATCCTCCATATTTCAATTGGGACTTCCCAGGTGGCCCAGTGGTAAAGAACCTACCTGCCAAGCAGGAGACCTGAGTTCAATCCCTGGGTTGGAAAATCCCCTGGAGAAGGAAATGGCAATCCACTCTAGTATTCTTGCCCGGGAAATCCCATGGACAGAGGAGCCTGGTGGGTTATAGTTCACAGGGTCACAAAAGAGTTGGATATGACTTAGTGACTAAAAAACAGCAGTATTTTGACTAAGCTTATTTTTCTTCTATATCCTTTTTTATTTAACTTTATTCCAAGCAAATTCAAAGGTACTCTATCAATTAAGTGTTTGCTCAAGCATCCAAATGGTCTATTTTTTTTAAACAATTCAAACAATTTAAATAATGAATTGTTAAAAGAATTCATATAATGTCAACTTGCAACGTATTAACGTTATTGTTTGCTTGAATACTATTCTCTCTTCTTTACCATGTTCAAAGACCACTTCCTCTACAGTCTCCCCTGACCCTCCCAGGCCTCATATCCTCCAAATATACCTGGCATATTTTTAGACATGTAATTGAACAGATGCAAAAATATTCCATTTGTTCTATATTTTGGAGAAGAATGACCTCAATGAAATTAATTGCCTTCTCAGACCCAAAGGATACACATATAAATTAACAGGGAAAGAGGATATATTTCTAGGTTAAAATAGGTATTATTAGTAGAAGAAATAAATAGAAATGAACACTTAGAGTTAGTCTACTTTCAGTGAAATTAAGCCATAGCTTTTATAGCAAATTAAGCCTATTAAGCCTACTAGAGTCAATGAAATACCTATCACTATAGTGTGAGTGGAGAAGGAAATGGCACCCCACTCCAGTGTTCTTGCCTGGAGAATCCCAGGAACGGGGCAGCCTCGTGGGCCACCATCTGTGGGGTCGCACAGGGTCGGACACGACTGAAGCGACTTAGCAGCAGCAGCAGCATAGTGTGTGTAATAATCATTATTTTTGTTTTTATAAGCTTTTCTCTAATTACAAAAATAAAAAGTTGATACCATAATGGTGAATATATGTATTATATATTTGTCACAGAATGTAAATCCCATGGACAGAGAAGCCTGGTGGGCTGCAGTCTATGGGGTCGCTAAGACTCGGACACGACTGCGTGAATTCACTTTCACTTTTCACTTTCATGCATTGGAGAAGGAAATGGCAACCCACTCCAGCGTTCTTGCCTGGAGANCCCATGGACAGAGAAGCCTGGTGGGCTGCAGTCCATGGGGTCGCTAAGACTCGGACACGACTGCGTGAATTCACTTTCACTTTTCACTTTCATGCATTGGAGAAGGAAATGGCAACCCACTCCAGCGTTCTTGCCTGGAGAATCCCAGGGATGGAGGAGCCTGGGGGCTGCCGTCTGTGGGGTCGCACAAGGTTGGACACGACTGAAGCAACTTAGCAGCAGCAGCAGCAGTACAACACAAAGAGTAAATCTTATGTGTTTGTATGCATGCACACACACAGATTGCTGGGTGTATTCCAAAGGCCTCTGAGGCTCCAGGCACTGCCCCCCACCCCAGTTTTTACTCTATGTGCTTCAGTTTCGATAGTTCCTACGACCTGTCTTCAAGTCTTCTTTTCTTTTCTCCTGCTCTTATTCCTTCTAATTTATCACTGAAAAATCTTGAAAATGCTTTCATCGACTAGCTCCTCTCTAAGCAGCTCCCACATTTCTGCTAATAACACACTGAGACCAGTGTCCAGTGGACTTCTCAGAGCAAAGTCTTTTGCTCCTCCCTCTCCCTCTCCAATTCTATCTTGTCCTATCAGTGGGAATCTTCCTTTCATAAAGGATTTCAATGATAATTCTTGTCCTAGGAACTGAGATCATGCTTGGTGAGTTTCTAGTTTAATTTTTTTTTTCTATTTTTTCAATCCTTATTGACCAGGAGCCTCTTCTAGAAATCAACACATCATGATTCTGTTCTGTATCATGTACCTTCCAGGTGACCTTCATGCAGAATAAATTTGGAAAATTGCAGGCTCATTTCAATAAAGTGGCACTGAGCAAGTTATCTGTTTCTATCCCTGTTGGAGGTTTTTTTCTCCTCTGTCAAGGGAACCTTCCATTTGCAATTTGAAGGAGAGAGTTTCCATTGGTTGCGTTTCTGCCAAGGCTTTGTCTCATCATGCTTTCCACTGCTCCAACACACACACACACACACACACACACACACCATATACCACTTCTAGCATCCAGTATAGTTACTGTTTCCATACTCACATACAAAACTCTTTTCTGTTACAAGATGGTGAACACTGTCACAAAATCATTATCTCTGTAGGATGGCCTTTTGGATTTTTAGTAATAATCTTACATAGTGCTGATGTGCTCAGTCATGGCCACCTCTTTACGACCACATGGACTGTAGCCAGCCAGGTTCCTCTGTCCATCGAATCTTATATAGAGATGTACTTAAATAGGACATGGTACTTAGCCAAAGATATCCAAAAGGTTTGCTCAGAAACATTTTTTGTTGGGTCAGCCTTTATTAAATCCTCCCTAGGAGATGATATTTTGGGAACAAAATATTACTGGTAGAGAGACACATGTGAAGTTTCCAAAAGCCAAAGAGTATGTAACCAATGAAAGGATAAAATTTCAAGGCCTGTACAGTAAAGCAGCTGTTAGATGATTTACTGGAAAATTCCTCCAAAACATAATAGAGGCTTCCTACTACAAAGGAAATCTTTTCCTTCAAGTCCATAATATTAAAGTTCAATATGTTATGCTCCCCAAAGACCTCTCTAATAAAATCTGGGGTTTTCATGATCACCTTCACCTTAGGGATCTGACTGTCTTTTCATTGCCCTGCATAACCAGGGCACCACTGGTGTGAAGCTCACGATGTGTGTCCTCAACTGCAGGGATTCATTCCTTTTGTGCAGTTTCCAGTGTCAATAACAGAGGCTAGGACTTCATTTTTCAGGCATACCAGTGACTCATGCTAAACTAAGCAAAGCAGATAACCTCTCACTTTCAATTAGAGGAATTATCTTAGACCTGCCAGCAGGGCACTATGTGGATTTATCAATACAAAGCAGCAAAGAAAAGTGCAAAGCAATACGTATAGGGTGAGGGGAGGGGTGACAGAGACAAGAACACTGTTTCCAGTGCCTCCCTCAGCTTTCTTCATGGGCGACGGACACAAGGAATGACTTTCTCGGATGCTGCAGCACCTGAGTGATTCAGCCAGGTCCTGGCGGAGGCCTGCAAAAGCGGCCAGAGAGTGAAGATAACGCCACAGAGCAGTGACTGTGGGGGCACCTCTGTGACCGAATGGGCCTAAAAGCTCTTAATACTTCCCCAAACCTAAACTTCCCTATCTAACCTCATCCTTGACCTTGCCGACCTACAGGACCATTTATTAGGAATTATCAGAAACGCGTTGGACTCTTCATAAGGTTGTATTTACACATAAAACACCTTCTGGCTCAAACTTCAAGGAGGACCCCAGCAGTACACAGGGCACCACTGAACTTGCTGAGGGGTGATCGCTCCTGGGACTTTGATCCACAGGGGAAAAGCAGAAATGGCAGTGGAGGCAAGAGACACAGTGATGTGAGCTGAAGGCAGAACCAGAGGTGGTCCCTGCCGCTTGCCTCCTTTGGTATTTTTAACATGCCAGTCAGTTCTAGCCTGCCTGTCCCTGGTTGTGCCAGAAGCATGGCCAGGCCATCGCTGCAGACAGGAGAAGTCCCCCTCGCAGACATCCCGTTGTTGGGTCACTAACAATAAGGAGTCTGCTCTTCCTTGTTTGGATGTTCAGACAGAAAGAACACGGCTTCAGTACTTGTGACTAGCTGATTGAACCTCCAGGCTAAACATTCCTACTTTTCTTAAGAAATGAACATGGAAATGGTCCAATGGCAATGGGAATGCTGATGCAGGAATGACTTGTTTGGTAACTATGACACTCATCTATGGCACACAAGTCAAGCATTCCGAGTCAGACGCTGACATGGGCCGATGCTGTGGGAGTGGGAGCAGAGAGCTATCAGCTTTGGCTCCTCTTGGCCTCCTGTAGCCACAAGCAGTGAAGACTTGAGTTCCTGTGTGGGTGACTCAGCTTGGCCTCTGTTCTCGGAAGATAAATTAGATGTCACGTGCTTGACTCTTGGTAAAATAGGTTATTCTGGGAAAAATGCAAACAGACTTCAAAAAAAATTCCAGTCAATATGAAAGTTGCCTTATCAGAAAAGGTGCATATTTGGGCCATGACAAGAACTTCGTCCTTCCTTGTGAAAAAATATTATCTTCAAAGTTGTTGAGAACTGTTTACCACATGGATCCTTTGAGTTGTGCTGATAAGGAGGAAAGCAAACACCACTCCCAACGATGCTTCACTGGGCTGTGGGGACACCATGCCCCTGCGCTGCACCCTGGATGCAGCCGAGGAGCAGCTGTGAAGTCTGTTTTCATGGCAGCAATGAATGGTCGCAGGGCCTAGTGTTTTCCTGTGGCAGAAGATAACCCTGGCATCCGTTGGAGAATTGTCTGTTCTAGGTGTGTTGGATAGCTTCCCTCTGCCCACTGTGAAGGTGTGTGCCTCAGAAGGCAGGCCCCCTTGCCCTCCTCTCGTCCCCCTGTGCTGACAGACCAGTGCCCTCATTCAGAGCTCAGGCAGCAATGTGCTCATAGCAGATCGGCTCAGGCCCAGGGATGACTCATGCCCTACCGTTCCCCTCGGCCAGTGATTGGTGCAGGGATCAAGTTGTTTTTTTTTGTTTTTGTTTTTTTTTTAATAGAAAACTGCTTAGAGACTTTTGGAAAGGTTTTCCTCCCTAATAAAAGGAATCTTGACCTGACTGAGCAGCTGGATTAACCCCTCCTTCAACCCTAACTCTGTACTTCTTCTTTAGGGAGAGGATATACTTCCTATTGTTTAAACCCCATTGGCTATGGTGAACATTGCCAAGGAAAAGCATTCTTACTGGCCTTACTGATTCCTGGTGGTAGGACCTAAATTTACTTTCCACCTTTGGAAGAGAGCTACAAGTCACAGGCTATCAGCTCTTACATAAAAATAAGTACACATAAACAGTGAGCTGTGTGAATCAAGGCAATTGCAGTTAAATTTGCTCATCTGTAAAATGGGATTAGCAGCAATAACAACTGCAGAGGTTTATGATGATTTAGTACAGATAAAGTTCTTAAAATAGAGCACAGAGACTCAATTTAAATGTCAAATGTCATTATTATGAAGATGAGACAAGAAGGATTGATCATCTTGGGTTAAATTAGGGCTACCAATTAGAAAAGATTACAGCAGAGCCTGGTAATATAAAGGAGACAATAATTGCAGTTTAACAATGTCTTCATCATGCTCATTCTCTCCAGAGTATATGGGTGACCTGGCTGTAACAGCAGCTCTCATCCCTTTCATCTCCAAGCTTGGTTCAGTTTACGTGCAGGGGAGGGCTGAAAGCTGTCCCAGAGATGGCCCTGCCCTGCCTTTGGAACTTGTGACTATGTTACCTTACATGACAAGAGTTTGACAATGTTTGTATATCTGACTCAATGTTTCCACTTCCAAAAATCATTTCCAGGAAATAACACAAAATTCTCCGACAAATTTACATCCAATAATATTTGTTTATATGGTAATTTTGTTAGCCAAGATAAGATACAATCTAAAATGCCTGGAAATCAAAGTACAGTTAAATAAATTATGATATGGGCTTTCTAGGTGGTGCTAGTGGTAAAGAATCTGCCTGCCAATGCAGGAGACATAAAGAGACCAGAGTTCAACCCCTGGGTCAGGAAGATCCCTTGGAAGAAGGCATGGTAACCCATTTTGGTATTCTTGCCTGGAGAATCCTATAAACAGAGGAGCCTGGTGGGCTACAGTTCAGTCCTCAGTCGTGTCCAACTCTTTGTGACCCCATATCTTCCCTGTCCATCACCAACTCCCAGAGCTTGCTCAGTATTCATGTCCATCGAGTCAGTGATGCCACCCAACCATCTCATCCTCTGTCGTCCCCTTCTCCTCCCGCCTTCAGTCTTTTACAGCATCAGGGTCTTTTCCAATGAGTCAGCTCTTAGCATCAGGTGGCCAAAGTACTGGAGTTTCAGCTTCAATATCAGCCCTTGTAATGAATATTCAGGACTGATTTCCTTTAGGATGGACTGGTTGGATCTCCTTGCAGTCCAAGGGACTCTCAAGGGTCTTTTCCAACACCACAGTTCAAAAGCAAAAATTCTTCAGTGCTCAGCTTTCTTTATAGTCCAACTCTCACATCTATACATGACTACTGGAAAAACCATAGCTTTGACCAGATGGACCTTTGTCGGCAAAGTAATGCCTCTGGTTTTTAATATGCTGTCTAGGTTGGTCATAGCTTTTCTTCCAAGGAGCAAGCATCTTTTGATTTCATGGTGGCTATAGTACACAGAGTTGCAAAAAGTTGGATAGAAATGAATCTACTTAGCAGGCAGGCACACATGCAAATTGTGATGCATCCCCTGCAAAAAATGTTATTCTTTCTAAAATTTAAAACAAAATAACAAAGTTCTTAAATATACTGACTAGTACAAGGTGGGCAGAAGGCAGAAGCAACATTGTGTTTGGCATTTTATCTTAACAACATTGCTGCTACTGCTGCTAAGTCACTTCAGTCGTGTCCGACTCTGTGTGACCCCATAGACGGCAGCCCACCAGGCTCCCCCGTCCCTGGGATTCTCCAGGCAAGAACACTGGAGTGGGTTGCCATTTCCTTCTCCAATGCATAAAGAGAAAAGTGAAAGTGAAGTCGCTCAGTCTGTCCGACTGTTAGCGACCCCATGGACTGCAGCCCACCAGGCTACTCCATCCATTGGATTTTCCAGGCAAGAGTACTAGGGTGGGGTGCCATTGCCTTCCCCACTTAACAACATTAAGAAACATTTTTTAAAGACTGGAAGAAATATATCTCCTAATTCCATTAACGAAAGAAAGGTTAAATAAGTTTTGGTATAGGGACATGATGGGCTTTCCTGGTGGCTCAGTGGTAAAGACTCTGCTTGTAGTGCAGGAGTCACAGTAGGTTTGATCCCTGGGTCATGAAAATCCTCTAGAGGAAGGTCTGGGGATCCACTCCAGTATTCTTGCCTGGAGAATCCCATGGAAAGAGGAGCCTGTTGGGCTACAATCCAAAGGGTCGCAAAGGGACAGACATGACTAAAGCAACTTAGCGCACACATAGGCACATGATAAAATATTTTAAAATTTTTAAATGAGTAGACGAGTCATATTAAGGCAACATAGATGGATCTTAATAAATACATTTAAACAAGCTAAACAAAATATTACATTATTTAGGCACCCATAGGTATAGATGTACATGCTTGTGGGACAGTAGTTCTCTCTGGCAGAGAGGCATGGGGTTTGGAGGAACAGGGAAAATGCAGATAGATAGGGGTCAGTTCCTGCCCTGTAGCTTCTGACAGGGCACAGGGTCTTTTGCTATTCATTACATTATACAGTGATAAATAAAATAAAAGATGTCCATACTGAGCCAATGACAACAGTGTGACACAACTGATAATTATGATTTATTCAATTTTCACATTTGTTAGAAGATGAGGTTATTGATGACTTTTCCCCTTTATACATTTCTACAATTTCTAATTTCTGTATACAGAGTGAAGTAAGCCAGAAAGAAAAACACCGATACAGTATACTAACACATATATATGGAATTTAGAAAGATGGTAAAGAGGACCCTGTATGCAAGACAGCAAAAGAGACACAGGTGTGTAGAGCGGACTTTTGGACTCTGAGGGAGAGGAAGAGGGAAAGGGTGGAATGATTTGGGAGAATAGCATTGAAATATGTACAGTATTGTGTAAGAAACAAATCACCATCTATGTCTGATGCAGGATGCAGGATGCTTGGGGCTGGTGTATGGGGATGATCCGGAGGGATGATGTGGGGTGGGAGGTGAGAGGGGGGGTTCATGTTTGGGAGTTCATGTACACCCACGATGGATTCATGTCAATGTATGCCAAAACCAATACAGTACTGTAAAGTAAAATAAAGTAAAAATAAAAATTTTAAAAAGCATTATACTTTAAAAATTTACATTTAAAACAATAAACAAATCTAGAAAGCCTATAGCTATAAAAATTCAAAAGACAAATTATACCTGAGTCTGGATGAGCTATTATTTCCAAATTTCAGTCAGCCAATTGAATCAAAAGCTCAGGTTTAATTGACACTAAACTACAAATAGTCAGTGGTTATATTACCTAGACGGGGAAGGCAATGGCACCCCACCCTAGTACTCTTGCCTGGAAAATCCAATGGACGGAGTAGCCTGGTGGGCTGCAGTCCATGGGGTCGCTAACAGTCGGACAGACTGAGCGACTTCACTTTCACTTTTCTCTTTATGCATTGGAGAAGGAAATGGCAACCCACTCCAGTGTTCTTGCCTGGAGAATCCCAGGGACGGGGGAGCCTGGTGGGCTGCCGTCTATGGGGTCACACAGAGTCGGACACGACTGAAGTGACTTAGCAGCAGCAGCAGCATATTACCTAGACCTGATTTTATTTTTTTAGTCCTGATGATCCAGATTCTTCTCTGAGAAAATGACCACACTGGAGCCTAGCTGCAGAGATTTAAAAGTGCTATATTTTCTTATAATTAATTATAAGAGCTAATATCAATTTGGAGAAGGCAATGGCAACCCACTCCAGTATTCTTGCCTGGAAAATCCCATGGACAAAGGAGCCTGGTGGGCTGCAGTCCATGGGGTCACTAAGAGTCAGGCACGACTGGACAACTTCACTTTCACTTTTCACTTTCATGCACTGGAGAAGGAAATGGCAACCCACTCCAGTGTTCTTGCCTGGAGAATCCCAGGGACGGTGGAGCCTGGTGGGCTGCCGTCTATGGGTTCACACAGAGTCAGACACAACTGAAGCAACTTAGCAATTACTACTGTATGCCAAATACTGTGTCAAGTGCTTTTCATCCAGTCAAATTTAATGCTCCACTAAGGCAATGGCACCCCACTCCAGTACTCTTGCCTGGAAAATCCCATGGGCAGAGGAGCCTGGAAGGCTGCAGTCCATGGGGTCACTGAGGGTCAGACATGACTGAGTGACTTCACTGTAACTTTTTACTTTTCACTTTCCTGCATTGGAGAAGGAAATGGCAACCCCCTCCAGTGTTCTTGCCTGGAGAATGAATCCCAGGGACGGCAGAGCCTGGCGGGCTGCCATCTCTGGGGTCACACAGAGTTGGACACAACTGAAGTGACTTAGCAGCAGCAGCAAACATATGATAGTAATATTGTCAAAATGCGACAGATGAGAAAACTGAGGCACAAAGAATACAGGTGCCTTGCCCAAGATCACACAAGTGTTAGTCACTCAGTCGTGTCTGACTCTTTGTTACCCCATGGACTGCAGCCCGCCAGGCCCCTGTGCAGGAGTCTGGGTGTTCTCAGAATTACAGAGAGAGCCACCAAGGAGCTGGGTGATTAGTCCTGGGTGTTCATTGGAAGGACTGATGCTAAAGCTGAAACTCCAGTACTTTGGCCACCTCATGCTAAGAGCTGACTCATTGGAAAAGACTCTGATGCTGGGAGGGATTGGGGGCAGGAGGAGAAGGGGACAACCGAGGATGAGATGGCTGGAGGGCATCACCAACTCGATGGACGTGAGTTTGAGTAAACTCCGGGAGTTGGTGATGGACAGGGAGGCCTGGCGTGCTGAGATTCATGGGGTTGCAAAGAGTCAGACACAACTGAGCGACTGAACCGAACTGAATGAAGGAGACCTGGGTTCGATCCCTGGGTTAGGAAGATTTCCTAGGAAAGGGAATGGCCACCCACTCCAGTGTTCTTGCCTAGAGAATTATAGATTCTGAGAACACGGAATGTTCAGATTTCCTTTAGAATGGACTGGTTGGCTCTCCTTCCAGTCCAAGGGACTCTCAAGGGTCTTCTCCAACACCACAATTCAAAAGCATCAATCTTCGGTGCTCAGCTTTCTTCACAGTCCAACTCTCACATCCATACATGATTACTGGAAAAACCATAGCCTTGACTAGATGGACCTTTGTTGGCAAAGTAGTATTTTGAATATTCTATCTAGGTTTGTCATAACTTTCCTTCTCCTGCATTAGGCAGATTCTTTACTGTCTGAGCCACCAGGGAAGCCCCAACCAGTAAATAAGGGAGCTCAAAATTTGGACCCAGAGTTGCTATGAATCAAGTTTCCTCCTGAGCACAACTAAAAAATCTCACCACATGCTGATCTCAATAAACATGTGTCTATCAAAGTGGAAGTGTAAGAAGTCTGAGAGAGGAGCCTGTAGTTTGCTTCTCAGAACCACATGTGAAAGCAGATGTAGGCATGGCTCTCCAGGGCAGGGATCTGAAGATAGAAGCTGGTAAATTACAGACCCCAAGGATATCTAAAAGGAGCATTAGCTTGGCTCTGAGGCCATGACTACTTAGATTTATAGCCAGGTTTCATTACATATTAGCTTTGTGACCTGAGAAAATTACTGGAATTCTCTGTGCTTCATTTCCTATGATTGTACAATTATAAAACAGTAGTAACTACCTCACAGAGTCATTGTATGTGTTAAATGAGTTAATTTACGTAGAGCACTTAGAACAATGTTTGGCACATAGTACTTCATGAAACATTAGCTATTATAATCCTGGTGTATATTTTCCCAGGGCATAATCTTTTCTCTCTCCCTCACTGTACATTCATCTGCTGCTGCTGCTGCTAAGTTGTTCAGTCGTGACTGACTCTGAGCAACCCCAAAGACAGCAGCCCACCAGGCTTCCCCATCCCTGGGATTCTCCAGGCAGGAACACTGGAGTGGGTTGCCATTTCCTTCTCCAATTCAAGAAAGTGAAAAGTGAAAGTGAGGTCGCTCAGTCATGTCTGACCCTTAGCGACTCCAAAGACTGAAGCCTGCCAGGCTTCTCTCTCCAGGGGATTTTCCAGGCAAAAGAGTACTGGAGTGGGGTGTGCATTCATCAGTTTCTTTGAATTATCTGGGAAATGAGAGAAGGTATAAATAAATACAGAATGGAAAAAATAACCTTTATAATATTAATAAATCTACTTTTATGATAGTGACTGGAGGCTTAAAAATGCAGAAGCTGGTTTTCTTCAACAGTTGAAAGAACATAATTCTAGGACCAGGAGATGTGGGCTCAGGTCTTGGCTCTGTCAGTAATTATACAGCTGTGGATAAGTCTCGACTCTATCAGCCTTGGTCTTCTCATCTGACAGTGGAGGGGATGATGCCAGGATAGTCTGCCAAAATGCTTTATCCTGGGGCATTTTGGTAGGTTTGTGCTTTTGTTCCATGACCCACACTTGGTGAGCAACTGCCCTGTACCAGACTAGGTATTGGAGTTGGGACATGCAAAGTCTGGTACCTTGAGGAATTTATGACTGAAGAGTGTGCATGTGTGTGAGCCTGCAGCACTGGGTAAGGGCTGAAAGCAGGTATACCAATACAAATGATGATTTCCAAATCCTAGAAACCACACCAACAACACAAGAGGGAATAATACTGGCATTACCTTGCCTATTCAGAAACAGGTTTTTTGTTTTTTTATGGGGTTTTTTGACCCAAAACATATGCACGATTCCATGGAACTTTCTACCTATAATTGCCACCATCTGAAGTATTTTTGTTTTGCATTTGTTTTTGGATCCTTTAAGATGCCACAAAACTATAACTCACTTTCTCAGGACAGACATTTGTATTTGTTTGGCAGGAATTTTCCCACTATCTCTGTTCAATTATTAAGTTGTTAGATAGAAAATACTGATATTACCACTCTTCATGCTTATCACCCTTGACACAAATAGAAACTTCGTTCATTGGCTGAAATCCTGTTTAATACTATTCAACATCAAAGACATTCGGTATACCAATCTCCTTGGAGAAAAGGATGTGGGTCTTTAATTTAGTTACGGATGGAACTGAATTTGATAGCCCCAGATTATTTGCCAATAATATTTTTGTAGCCACAAATAACTATCAACTCAGCATTTTAGTTTTGAGTCAGGTCAGGAAAAGGTCTACTTTGGGTCTGATTAATCATTTGTTTGTACATTTTTTTTTTTCAGATGTTCACGTAGTGCCCGTGTGCACGGCCATCAGAGCAGAAAAGCACACCAAGATGACCCAAGCCATTGCCTGGTGTTGCATTTTAAGGTTTGACCCCCCAACCCAAAATTCTATGCTTGTGGCATCTGCATAAAGGAAGCAGACCCCCCCCCAAATAAAAATCTGAAGATTTTTTGTTAACCTATCATCATAATATTTGATGTTCCTTAGACTGGGCCAAATGTTCTTAAATATTGCTTCTCAAAATGTAATAAAAATAGAACTACAAGTGGCTGATAAACCATGAAAAGATGTCTGGCCTCATAATGATAAAAAATGAAAATTAGAATATAATATTTCTATAATATTGGTAATCTCTTGAAAACTGAAAATACTCAGTGTTGGAAAGGATAGAGTAAGAGGCACTCTCACTTAGCTGCTGGACCTTAAAATATTAGTTCAGTTTTCCCATAAGGGAAAAATTCCCAATATTCTATGTATTCTTTTACTTTAAAATTCTACATTTAAGAAATTATATTCAAAGGAAATAACAATGAATGTACACAAAGATTTGATTATAAGAATAATTGCTGTATTGTTTTCAATAATGAAGTTTAAAAAAATTAAATGTCCAAATGTAGATTGGTTAAATAAAAGATGCTAAATCCATACAATAATATAGAATATAAGCATTAAATATATTTTGTGGCAATAATACATTTGTGATTTATTAAGTAAAAAAATCATCATCATTATAGTGGTTATACCTAAACAAGGGGTCTAGCTATTTTTCAATATTTTTCAATTTTTGTTTTTCTGTATTTTCTAAGGTGAATGCATTTACCACTTTAATAGGAATTACAAATTATAATGTAATTTTTTATTAAAAAGTATATAAACTATAATGCAAGACTTCTTAAATATGGATAAAGTTCTAAATGCTATTAAAGTAAATAGATACCTAGTATTCACCCTGAAAACTCTGTGATAGCAACTTTATTAAAATTTATATTTTACTACTTTATATCAATTCAATCTCAAGTAATTTAGAATGTAATATTTGTTGAAGACACTGTAAACATATAGACATTTTGTATAATATAGTGATTTTGCACTATTTCAGTGGACAAAGAGCTGAGATTTGCAAACTTGCACTCCTATCTGTGGGAAGCATGTGGAAATAATAGGAAGAGCTGACAGATGTAGGTACTTTTGTAACTGAGCCCAAAATAATAGGGGTAGAAAGCCAATGCTCATTGGTATAAAGGGTGGATGCACTAAATTCCTGTCACTGCCCCTCACTGGCTGCATAACCTTGGCCGACTCAATAACTCCAGGAAAACAGGAATAACAATAATATCTACTCCTTCTAGCGATTGTGGGATTTAAATGAAAGAAGGAGTGACAAAAATAGAATTTGAAACACACATGGCAAAACAAGTAAACTTTAGCTATAATTCCCATCCACTGGGTCATCATCTGATTGGTATATCTGAAGCCTCCTGCTCAGGTCTTTGTGCCCAGCCAAGAAGGACGTCAAACAGCAAAATCAGTCAACAACCACCCACGTTGCTCTACTTGCTTATGCTCCCCAGGGAATAAACAGTGCCGTTCTTGGAAAGGAATTGAACTTGGAAATACCCTTGCATTCCTACTTGTGTGTGTGTGTCTTAATGGAATCCTTTTGTTAAAAAAAAGTCAGTGGAAGAAGAGGCTTCGTTCACCATTTTTAATATTGCCAAGCCTTGGGGAACAATATACTCACTGCTTTGTGACCCAGATCCCAGCAGGTGTTAGGCTTCAAGGGATCCTTTTTGAACTCCATAATTCTTCTCTTTTCTTTAAGGTTGTTTAAATGCTACCAAACTCTTAAGTGCCTAGACAGATGAAGGTTCATGAGTAAACTGGTAAATGTTGCTAAAGCCAGGAGATGAGTGCCTCAATACAAGGAAGGTCCTGATTTATTTATTCAGAGCCTGAGATGGGCAACAGTGACCACATTTTGTGGTAAAATAATTAACCTGGTAAAAACAACGATCACTTACAGTAAAAATCTAAGAAAAGTTGACTTAATCCAGGAATATGTTGGTAAATTTACTGATGCTTTTTGTCAAATCAGTAATTGAAAACTCTAGCTCCACTCCATGTTCCCTAAAGTAATTAAACCCCTCAGTCCTGAGCAGGTCTGGGGGGAAAAATGTTTGCCTCCTGGAAAAGACAAAAGCTAATTTTTTTCAGATTTTAAAGAGAGATATAATTTAGAAAGGGGATAATCACAAGCAACAGTTTCTGCTGAGAACAAAAACCAAAGCAAAAAAATATTTATGGACATTCCCAAGAAACCACTATGGCAAATCTCATTGGAACTTTAATTCATGTGGAGGCTTTGAAACATCAGCACACAGCAGGAAATGAAAGGGCATTTAAAAAATAAAGGACAACCCCAGCTTCTCTATCCATACCTCTATAAATTGCAAAGAAGGTCCTTATTTTTTAGCAAAATTGCTATCAATTTACAAACAACAGTTTGGGAGATGTGTCCACAGTTCGGTGCCAACAGTACTCTGTCGCTACAAATCTAAACCCACCAGAATATTCTGTTTTTCAAAAGTAGTTTTGCCTTAAAATACATTCACATGGAGAGCAGGGAATGAGAACTGTCATGTATAACGAAAAGTGGGGGCCTGAGAACAAGAGAAATATGCTAGAGAGCTCAAGAAGTTTACAGGGAAGCAAAGTTCTTTTTTAGCTCCCAAAGAATTCCTCAGCAATTAGTGGTTTGTCTTGAAATGATAGCAGTTGCAAGAATTGTGGCCAGAGATCCATGGCCTGCCTACATCATGGGAATATCCCTGGCCTCTGAGACGAAAGAAACTGCATAGGGTTATGGAAGCACAACATATGTTTTTCAAAGCTTGATAGGCAGCTCTTTCAATAATATATGAAGCAAAAAACAAAAAAAACGGCAAACAAAAGTTGTCCTTGATCAGGATTTAACAGACCTTTCAAGGTGGTGGAATGTGTTAATACTGTAAAGTATTGTTTATGAACAAGGAAATGTTTCAGCGTGCCAAGCTACCCTCCAAGAAGTATCTTAAAGTCTTGGAAGAATAAAGTCAAGATAAATGGTTGTGGGATTTTGTCGCTAAGATGACTAACTTCCTGGCATTACTCAAAAAGATATATAATAAAGTGTCATGAAGAACTTCCAAAATCATCAAAGTTTAAGGACAATATAATATTTTAGTTTTACATTTTTTGCTGAAGCAGCTTTGCTCCTTCCCCTATCAAATACCTGATTATAAAAGAAATGCATGCTTATCGTAGATAACCAGGAAGCATGAAGAAGTATCATCTATCACTCCACCACCCATGTGCCAATATGATTAGTATACTGGCAACTTTTTCTTGATTTTTTCCTACATGTATATTTTTAACGTAGTTGAGATTACACTGTGTGTGTATGCATCTGCATGTCTTTTCACATAATGTATCACAGAATTATCCAAGGTCATGGAGAACACATCACAATTAACATTTTGCTTAACTTCATTTCCTGTTATTGTATATTTTGCACATTCTTAAGTACATTTGTACACGCTAAGTGCTCTGTTATTTCAAGTAATGAGCTTTCATTGCTTAAAACATGAAAGTATTATACATTATATTTATTTGCACACATATGTATCTGTCTCAGTTTTGGTGCTGACACAAAATATTTATCTTATATTTATTTTCTTTGATGCAGTTCCTTAGAAATTAAGGAGACTTATTTGAATCTTGATTATGTAGAAAACAAAAAATCAACAGTGAAAGATAAATATAGTCCAATTTTTAAATGGGCACAAGATTTAAATAGACATGTCTTCAAAGAAGATATACCAATGGCTAGTAAGCACATGACAAGATGCTCAACATCATTAGTCATTAAGGAAGTCAAAATCTAAACCATAAGAAATTTAACTTTATACTCACTAGGATGTCAATTATCAAAAGGACAGCAACAAGTATAGGGAACGATATGGAGAAACTGGAACCCACATACTGTTGGTGGGAATGTAAATTGATATAGTCACTTTGGAAAACACGGTGGTTCCTCGAAGTTTAAGCATAGAGCTACCATATGACCCAGCATTTCTACTCCTAGTTATATACTCAAGAGAAATGAAAATATATATCCACACAAAGCTTTGAAAATATATATCCACACAAAAACTTGTATTGCAACATTATTTTTAACAGCCAAAAAAGTAAAAAGGTAAATGTTCAATAACTGATGAATGGGTTAGCAAAATGTGACATATCCATACGGAAGAATATTATTCAGCAGTAAAAAGGAATGCAGGGCTGATATATGTGACCATATGGATGAACCTTGAAAACGTGATGCTAAGTGAAAGAAGCTAGTCACAAAAGCTCATTTTTCGATTCCATTTATAGGAAATGTATAGACTAGGCAAACATGCAGAGACATAAGGTAGTTTAGCAGTTGCCTAGAGGTGAGAAGTTTGGGTTTTCTTTGTGGGGAAATGAAAATGTTCTGGAATTAGACAGTGGTGATGGTTGATATATTTTAATAAATATATTAAAAATCTTTGAATTGCACACTTTAAATAGGTGAACCATTTGGTATGAAAATTATGTTTCAATAAAGCTGTTATTTAAAAAGAGTACTCAGCACATTGAGGAAAATATTCAGACATTGGCTCATTTTTCATAATTTAAATGTACCAATAAGGACCCACCATATTTTTGGCAAGAGAGTTTGCCTGACTGCAAAGCACTCTTTGGTATCAAATTTCATTAAACGTGTTTGAAATGTTCTTACAGTCACAGGAGATAATTACTACAGTCTCGAGTCAAGTTTCAGATGGTTCTGTCTTAGATTCCTGCCTTTTTAAGAATAGAGTTAGACTATGCTTCCTGAGTGAAAGAGTTATTTTTGAGAGAAATTAATTTAACTCACAGGCTTTTACTATAATTCAAAGTAAATATGAACTTCCTTATCCAGGAACTGGAAAAAGATTTATTTACATTTGCAATCATTTTGACAAAAACTCTATATAAATCTCACATATAGAGGTTATTTCCATTTCTAACCATTCTAAGAATAAATGTAGTATAGCCAGTTTAATTTAGATGGCCTTTGTTGTTGTTTAGTTTTCATAGGCATTTTAGACAACTCACAAATGACACCTATTCCTACAATCACACAGTGGGGCTGGGGTATGGGAGCGACCGTAAATATTTCTGTGGTTATTTTTCAGAAAATATAATTTGCCACTACAGATGACTTTTAAAGTTTATATTAGTCATTTTCACTTTTGCATGAATACATTCCTTTCTGAGATGCAATTTTCTTAAGAGGGAGAAAATGTGAGTACAAAGCCTTAAAGGAATTGGGAGGGGGAGCATAAAGAAGGAAATGAGGTGCTTACAGAAGTAGAGACAGGTTTACCCACCACTACTCTGGCAGGGCAGCCCATGAACACCTGTCTTATGCTCCTATCTAGGTTGATAGAAATGGTGGGTATGCTACAAAAAACAAACAAACAAAAAACAAAAACACCTCTCTGAATTAAAGTTTATATTAGTCATTTTCACTTTTGCATGAATACATTCCTTTCTGAGATGCAATTTTCTTAAGAGGGAGAAAATGTGAGTACAAAGCCTTAAAGGAATTGGGAGGGGGAGCATAAAGAAGGAAATGAGGTGCTTACAGAAGTAGAGACAGGTTTACCCACCACTACTCTGGCAGGGCAGCCCATGAACACCTGTCTTATGCTCCTATCTAGGTTGATAGAAATGGTGGGTATGCTACAAAAAACAAACAAACAAAAAACAAAAACACCTCTCTGAATTCATTCCACTCTTCATCCAATCAGTTCTCTTCACCCTATATTACCTCTCTCCTTCTCCCAAACCACGCCTTACTGAAGACGTGACTTCACTGCAGGTTAATATGACTCTCATATGGAGAGCTGCTTTGCGGAAGGCACTGAAGGGCGTTGCTCAATTTCACTGGCCCACCTCCGGTTAGTTTCCTCATTCAGGCAGCTTTGCAGGGACAACACCTTGGCTTCCTGGTCAGCCACAGCCAAACCGAGCAACACATTCCAAAGCCAAACTCATTTTCCTCTCAAACACGCTCCTCCTCCACTGTTACCTGTATTACTAAATTGATTACCATTGAAATGGTTACTGTAGTACTGATCCTGCTCACAGTGCCAGTTGCCTCGCCGATCTCACTGTGCGCACTGCTGAACCCATGAAAGGCAAGGTGTGTGCCAAGAGGCTGGAAGAAGACCAGGAGTAGGAGCTACAGATTTGTTTATTTCCTCCTGGCTACCACAGGAGAACACAATGGCACCCCACTCCAGTACTCTTGCCTGGAAAGTCCCATGAAAGGAGGAGCCTGGATGGCTGCAGTCCATGGGGTCGCCAAGAGTCGGACATGACTGAGCGACTTCACTTTCACTTTTCACTTTCATGCATTGGAGAAGGAAATGGCAACCCACTCCAGTGTTCTTGCCTGGAGAATCCCAGGGACAGGGGAGCCTGGTGGACTGCCGTCTATGGGGTCGCCCAGAGTCGGACACGACTGAAGCGACATAGTAGCAGCAGCAGCAGCAGAAGCCGTAGAAACAGCCACAATCTAACCTCACATAACATAACATAACCTCTCTGCAGTCTCAAGGCCCTCTCAGATGGTGGTTACATAGGCGCACCACACAAAGCAGCCCATGACCAAGAGAGTACCTGTGGTTGCCACGTGCAATGCTATAAGTGATCTCAACTGTACAGTCATTATTCACAAAATGTGGGGCGATAGAGCCTGACCACGCCTTCTTACCTAATTTGTTCTTTCCCTACAGTTACTCAAAAGAAAAACTTGAAAATCATCCTTTATGTGGTCTATCATCTTATACAGCCAAGTAATTAGGAACTCTAGCAGTTCTAACTTGCCTGGAGAATCCCAGGGAGTGGGGAGCCTGGTGGGCTGCCGTCTATGGGGTCGCACAGAGTTGGCCACGACTGAAGCGACTTAGCAGCAGCAGCAGCAGTTCTAAATCTCGAATCTCACTTGAATCTGTCCATTTCTCTCAGCTTCTTCAGCCACTGCCATTTCTTACCAGGGTGGACTGAAATAATTCTCCCAAGTAGGTCTCTGCTTTCAAATTTACTTCCTTCCAATAGTCTCCACACAGTGTCCAAACAACGAAAAACATGAATTAAGATTATGTGAAACTGGAACTTCCCTAGTGTTCCAGTGGCTAAGACTCTGTCTTCCCAATACAAGGGCCCAGGGTTTGATCCCGGTTCAGGAAACTAGAATCCCGCACGCCTAAACTAAAAGATCCTACATCAGCAACTAAGACTCAGTGCAGCCAAATACATATTTTTGAAAAGATTATGGAAAAGACTCTGATGCTGGGAGGGATTGGGGGCAGGAGGAGAAGGGGACGACAGAGGATGAGATGGCTGGATGGCATCACTGACTCAATGGACGTGAGTCTGAGTGAACTCCGGGAGTTGGTGATGGACAGGGAGGCCTGGTGTGCTGCAATTCATGGGGTCGCAAAGAGTCGGACATGACTGAGCGACTGAACTGAACTGAACTGAACTGAGCTGGACTGATGTGAAACGCTCATTTAAAACTGACATCTCATGACCTTCAAGTAAAAGGCCTGCCCCAGCAGCTGCCCTCCTCTCCAGCCCCTTGTCTCACCTCTCTCTGGAGAAATTTTTGGTCCCTTCAGTGAATCTGGCATTTTGTGCCTCAGGGCTCGTTCTGCCTGAAGAAGCTCTTCTTATGAAGTCTGTTTAAGAAGCAGCTTTTAGGACTTCTGTGGTGGTCCAGAAGCTAAGATCCTGTGCTCCTGCTGTAGCGGCCTGGGTTCAATCCCTCATCAGAGAACTAGGTTCCTCATGCTGCAACTAAAGATCCCATTTGCTGTGGCACAGTCAAATAAGTATTTAACTAGTCTTTCCTACTTAGCAAGCACTAAATAAATACTGTGACTTAGGTGATTCAGTCCTAATTTTAATTGACTTTATGATACATTTTCAATTTTTAATCAAGCAAGTCTACATTAAAATTTAATTTATTTTCCTAAATGATGCAGATTCTAATCACTTTCTCCTGTTTTTTAAAAATTTAATACTGGAAAATTTAATTACAATCTGGTGTGATAGAAAGGGCAAAGAAGGCATTTGAACCCAGGTGGACTTGAGCTCAAATCCCCACATGTGATAATTAGGTAACTGAAAAATTGCTTAACCTGAGACTCAGTTTGAGGAAATCTACAAAATGAAAGAAATACAATCGTCCCTCAGTTTCTGTGAAAGATTGATTTCAGGAGAATTGAGAATAGTAAAATCTGCAGATGGCTTAGTCCCCTATAAAAAATTTAATATTTTCATATAACAAACCTATGCACAACCTTCAATATACTTTAAATCATAAGATTTCTTATAAGTCCTAATACAATCGTCAAAACACAAATTCTGCTTTTGGAAAATTTCTGGAATTTTTTTCAAATATTTTCCATCTGCTGTTGGTTGTATCCATGGATGCAGAACCAGTGGATAACAGAGGGCCAACTGTATTCAATTTGCAGAGTTGTAAAGATTAAATGAAACAGCATGAATAAAAGGGTCAAATTTAATTCTCAACTCATGTGTGCCCTTCAGTCAGTCAGTCAATTCAGTCACTCAGTTGTGTCTGACTTTTTACGACCCCATGGACTGCAGCACACCAGGCCTCCCTATCCATCACCAACTCCCAGAGTTTAATCAAATTCATGTCCATTGAGTTGGTGATGCCATCCAACCATCTCATCCTCTGTCATCCCCCTCTCCTACCTTCAATCTTTCCCAGAATCAGAGTCTTTTCAAATGAGTCGGTTCTTCACATCAGGTGGCCAAAGTATTGGAGTTTCAGCTTCAGCATCAGTCCTTCCAATGAATATTCAGGACTGATTTCCTTTAGGATGGACTGGTTGGATCTCCTTACTGTCGAAGGGACTCTCAAGAGTCTCCTCCAACATCACAGTTCAAAAGCATCAATTCTTCGGTCCTCAGCTTTCTTTACTGTCCAACTCTCACATCCATATATGCCTACTAGAAAAACCATAGCATTGACTAGACGGACCTTTGTTGGCAAAGTAATGTCTCTGATTTTTAATATGCTCTCTTGGTTTGTTATAACTTTTCTTCCAAGGACCACACGTCTTTTAATTTCATGGCTACAGTTACCATCTGCAGTGATTTTGGAGCCCCTCAGAATAAAGTCTGTCACTGTTTCCACTGTTTCCCCATCTATTTGCCATGAAGTGATGGGACCAAATGTCATGATCTTAGTTTTCTGAATGTTGAGTTGTAAGACAATTTTTTCACTCTCCTCTTTCATCAAGAGGCACTTTAGTTCTTCTTCACTTTCTGCTATAACGGTGGTGTCATCTGTATATATGAGGTTATTGATATTTCTCTCGGTAATCTTTATTTTAACCTGTGCTTCATCCAGCCCAGCATCTCATGATGTACCCTTCATATAAGTTGAATAAGCAGGGTAACAGTATACAGTCTTGACATACTCTTTTCCCTATTTGGAACAAGTCTGTTGTTCCACATCCAGTTCTAACTGTTGCCTCCTGACCTGTATACAGATTTCTCAAGAGGCAGGTCAGGTTGTCTGGTATTCCCATCTCTTTAAGAATTTTCTATAGTTTGTTGTGATCCACACAGTCAAAGGCTTTGGCATAGTCAATAAAGCAGATGTTTTTCTGGAACTCTCTTGCTTTTTCAATGATCCAACTGATGATGACAATATGATGTCTGGTTCTGCCTTTTCTAAATCCAGCTTGAACATCTGGAAGTTGATCACGTACTGTTGAAGCCTGGCTTGGAGAATTTTGAGCATCACTTTGCTAGCATGTGAGATGAATGCAATTGTGTGGTAGTCTGAACATTCTTTGGCATTGTCTTTCTTTGGGATTGGAATGAAAACACCTTTTCTAGTCCTGTGGCCACTGCTGTTTTCCAAATTTCCTGGCATATTCAGTGCAGTACTTTCACAGCATCATCTTTTAGAATTTGAAATAGCCTGCACTAGCTTTGTTTGTAGTGATGTTTCCTTAGGTCCACTTGACTTTGCATTCCAGGATGTCTGGCTCTAGGTGAATGATCACACCATCGTGATTATCTGGGTATTGAAGAGCTTTTTTGAATAGTTCCTCTGTGTATTCTTGCCACCTCTTCTTAATATCTTTTGCTTCTGTTAAGGTCCATACCATTTCTGTCCTTTATTGTGTCCATCTTTGCATGAAATGTTCCCTTGGTATCCCTAATTTGGGCCCTTAGTAAACTATATTCTTCCTCTTTTAATTAACATCTTATATATCTCTGAATAGACATCTTCACAGGCAATATTTTTATATAAACACACAACACCTATTCACATACCATAAAGATCTTCAAAAATTCAATAGATACTTAGATACAATGTTGCATGCTGTTTGGGACATGGGAGCAAAGCCTAAGTAATTAAATCTCTTACAAATTTGATGATATAAATGGCCTCAACCACTGGCCATTGTAGTTATTCTATTTCTGGGAATAAAGGAGACAGGTTTATTTGCAGTATCCCATGCTTAATCATTAGTATTAAATGAATTAGGACCAGAACTAATCAAAGAAGCAAACATCTGATTACTGCTGTTTTGTTGAAGTAGTAATTGATGTTCACACAGGTTAAAGCAACCAAAAAGGCCCCTAAATAAATGGCACAGCTCTTTTTCTCCCTTTATAGCTTGTTTTCAATGGTCTTTAGTCTGTGATTACTTAAATATTCATTTATTTCAGAAGCCTTTTTGTGCAAATCCCAATTAAAAAACCAATCACGTTCTTAATAAATTGGGCTAACAACTTCTTTCAAAAGAAGAAACAATTGCCATGTTTCATTTCTAAAATTTGATTTCCTGTGACTGTATAGCCAGTGAATTCAGTTAAAACCAGGAAGCCTCATAAATTTACTCATAGTGATTGATTAATAGAGGAAGATATGTCTGTGACATGGAGAATCTTTCTTTTTTCATTAACATTGTCTTCTAATTCTTTTCACATTCATTTTGCGTTCATTTGCTTACTCAGTATACTAGAGTGCCTCTACAGCTTACAGTTTTATCTGTAATTGGTGACCCACTTGCATTTTACCATCTGGCTAGAAATACTGGTATAATTAGCACATATCTTTCTTTTGGCCTTTCAAAGGGGTATTACAATCACTAAATTTAAATTCCAGTGGTGAACCACAGAGGGCGGAATCCTTTCGACTAATTATAAAACAATCCCTTTTTTTTTTTGCTTCTTCTGAAAGTCGACCACAGCATGGAGTTGGCATGGAATCTAAATGTGAAATATTATTCATTTGATGCTGACCACATTTGCACCCACCCTTGCATACTAGAGATATTCTTGAACAGTTCATACTCCTAGAGCAGAATTCAGTAGTTGTGACAAGGCGTTGTATGGCCTGCAAAGGTTAAAAGATTTAATAACTGGCGCTTTATAGAAAAATTTTGTTGACATCTTTCTGCATGATCTAGACAGTCTAGGTATAAATGAAATAATTTGTACCAGTATGAGCTGAAAGGAAATGACTACAAAATATATAAAGAAATATCATTGATAAAAATTAATAGAAAGAGGTGCAGTAAGAGATCAAAATTCTTAGAATGACACCTAGAGATTTAATGCTGTGTTAACTAAGGGAGATAACATGAATCCAGGAAGTTCAGGTGAGGAGGTAATACAGAAAGGGAGAATATGATCATCAATTTACTTAGAGGTAGTTTACATCTGAGGATACTTACATCCAAATAAAGATAACACATGTAACTTCAGTGACAAGGAGGAAAAGGGGCTAAAGAGAAAAACTAGGGAGTGGCTCTGTGTCAGAAAAAGAAGATATGGAACCTGAAGGTGCTCACACAACTGAAACAAAAGTACCAAATTTTTATCAATACCTCCTTCCTACGAATTGTCAAGTCTGCACATCATTTCTCTCATCACACTTCATACTTCTTACATGGTGATTTTACTCATCTCTACGCAACACAGTGCACTGCCATCCATTGACATTTTCTAAAAGTATTATTACTTAGAAGAAGTGAATAGCCCTTCTTGTTTTCAAATTTATGTGCTTTATCCAACAGACTGGGTCTCATAAACACAGCTGTATTAGAAAAGGAGTTCAGAGATGATGTGGGTCAAAGACTAGAGACTCCAGGCGAGGAGGCTAGCATTTAGGAATAACGAATTTAGAAGCACTTTAAAGCAAAGGACAACCACAAATGTTAAAAAAAAAAAAACGCTTTTTAATTTGTAACCAAAAGGATCATTAAGTTGATGTAATTTTTTTTTTACTAGCGTATTCAAAACAATTGTAGGCAATATGCCTTAAGCAACATGATTACTGAATAAAAGTTGAGATGGACGGCAGTTGTAATTTGTGTGAAATTTATACTTGAGTTTAAAGTTCTTTAAACTTTCATAAAATTATAAACTAATTCCCCAAATTGAAAGTCAGATAACTTATTTTAATACAATTCAAAATTAAGTACAGTTGCTTAGACAACAATGAATAAGGACAAGTTTCCAAGTCAGATGTCAAACTGAAAATTCAAATATAAACAGAGGAAATGTAAACAGTTATAAAATATCAACAGTTATAAATGTTACTTACTTACAGAAAGGCTATTCAAATTTTGGTCTATGAATGATTTGTGACTCATTCAAAATGAAAGAAAGAACTTGTGCCAGAATGGAAACCTATTATGTCACTAATCGGCTATTTCTTTTATAACAAGACTTTCTTGATAAAGGAAGCAGTGTGCTGATTTATATTCTGGCACAGGTGCCTTAGCTCATTACAACCTGGAGAACAGGTCCTGCTTACTTTCTTTAAAGTGCCATGATAATTTTACTGCTCAGAGTTAGGTTAATTTTAGTGTAGGGAGAAAAAGTTGAAATGACACATGATTGTCAGCTACACCTCTTCTATTTTTAATCCTACTGATCCAAAGATCCTAACCAAAAAGCAAATTATACTTTATAAACTCATCACAATATAACATTAATTTTCAGATGATTACTGACATCTATTCACCTCTGAGGGGATCTCCATATTCCCACTTCAATGAGATATATCAACCGTTTTGATTAACATTTGCTTTCAATCTTGCAGGAAGAAAGTAGGAATCACTTTATAATTATCAAGAAAAAAATTTAGTAAGTAATAGTTATTTGTGAATAAGTTCCTCTAAAAATTGGTTTATTCTCATATATCAATCAGAGAAAATTTTAAGTTCATCTTTATGAAAAAATTGAACTTTCATACTGTTTGGGTAACAACTAGTTGCTTTACAATGAAAAACGGTAGGGAAAAATGTATGGAAATTTATAGCCCTGTGTATTCTATTAACTAAGGGGAAGCAGATAAACTATTTTAAGATTCCTCAGAATAAAAGTAAACTTGCATAAAATATTTTTTAAGAAACAGTTTATAATTCAAAATTCAAACATTGCTTGATTTTTAGTATGGCATAATTCCTCTGGAAATTAAAAAAATATAATATGGTCTTTTGTAAAAGTAGTAATTTCCTCTTTCTCCAATGACTTACTAAACTTTACCTGCATTAGCTTAATACTGAAGGCAAATAAATGGACAACCAATGATTCAGAAAAAACTCATCAGTTTTAGATATACAGAAGCTCAATTAGCTTCTGGAGTGACTAGTTTACTGAACCGATAACTACTTCTTAAGGAAGTTAAACGTATATTTACATGTCTTAAGATGAGAGCTTCTTCAACACCTGAGCTGAGTGCAATATACTGGAGGGAATAATCTCTAACAGAAAGTTGTCTAAGGACTTATTTCATCTATCTATACATATATACAGACCTCTATACAAACACATTTACACATATACACACACACAAGCAGAAATAACTTTTCCTTCAAGAAATGTTGAAGATGTAAAAGGAATTCTCCATTTATCTAAATAAAGCAATTTGATGGTTATTTAAAAGTTTTTAAGTTATTTGGAATCTCACAAAATTTCAAGAAGTTTTTCTAGATTAACATATAATTCAAAGGGAAAAAATTCAAGGATTTCTTTTGACAAAACCGAATTTTTTTTGACACAGTATCATGGTTGCAAAGTTATAGTTACCTTAACTTGATAACATGAGTTTAAATAGTCTCCAGGTGGAAAGTTATCAAAGATTACCCAATAGGAGTCAATCCCCATCCCCTTAGGACTGGACATAGTCACCAGCCTCCCATAATTCTGCTGTCCTTGAACTATTACTTGCAGTGGCCCCAGCGAAACACCATTAAAGGCCACTCCGCTGAGCCTTGTCACACACTAGGAAGAGTTCCTCACAATTCTAGAAGAGCTTGATGTCATCCTGTTTTATGATCACATTTACCTTGCTGCAGCTGACTGGCATTGTGCTAGCAGTCCTACTATGCAATGATATGTTTTATGCATACTTTTACAACTCTGAATGACTGGCTTGTACTCCAAGACTCAGAAGATACTTAAAATTCTGCAGGTTGTGTAAGTCTGTCAGTACTTTCTTCTACATTCAATTAATAAATATGTTTCATTGACTGAAAATAGAGCACATTCAGTTTCATCTAAGTATCTTCTACTCTAGAGAAATCTGGAAGATGAAAACCCTCTACATTTGTGTAGCTTCAATTCTCCATCTTTCGACCTTGTTAAACCTGAAGTATGGTGAGAGTGGGCAAAAGACATTTGAGTTAAAAATGATGCCATGCTGTTCTTTTCTCTGTTTTAACTTGTATGCTGCTGCTGCTAAGTCGCTTCAGTCGTGACCGACTCTGTGCGACCCTAGAGACGCCAGCCCACTAGGCTCCCCCATCCCTGGGATTCTCCAGGTAAGACCACTGGAGTGGGTTGCCATTTCCTTCTCCAATGCATGAAAGTGAAAGTGAAGTCGCTCAGTCGTGTCTGACCCTCAGCGACCCCATGGACTGCAGCCTTCCAGGCTCCTCTGTCCATGGGATTTTCCAGTACTGGAGTGGGGTGCCATTGCCTTCTATAGAATATCCCTAATCCAGTTTATAACCCCTCCTCTGCTCTGGTTAAAGGACCTGTCTCATATAGCAGATCATATGTAATGCAGTTTCAAAATATCCATGATCGAAAAACATTTTCAAGTGTTAATTAAATATCTCAAGCATCTATAGAATAGCTATATTTTTATTTAAACTTGAAACTGTTATCCTAAACAAAATTCTGTCAATAGAGGCATGGTGCAGGGCTTACCTTGGAGAATCTATGAAATTCAAATGTCTTCATTTTGTTTAGTTTACATCAACCATAATATAACCCAAATCACTTTTTTCCTGATATGGAAGACATTCCGATAAATTCATTTGCACCCAAACTCTTTCATTAACATGTAAACTGAAGTACAATTTTATTTTTGTTATATATTTAAATATTTTTTGAAGAGTTGATATCTCAGTATAGGGAATGAAATTGTGCTAGTCACTATTAATTTAGCATTCAAACATTTCCCTAAATTCTTCAATGCAAAAGTGCATTTACAATATAAATATGCCATATATGAAACTACAAACCACAGTCTCACACTGGAGTGGATTTCAGATTCCAGACTCAGTTCAAATGGGGTGAGGAGGAAAGTGCTAACAGAGCAAGTCGGACACAAGCTCGTGGGGGCCGGGCAGCGAGTCGTCGAAGCGGAACCTCTTGGACACCGCGCTGCTGCCCTCCGGGATGTTCTCTTTGTCTTCCCGGTCACTGCAGGCGCCGTTACAAGAGGGCCTGTGAGTCCTGTCCTCTGAGGACCTCACTGGGTGATCCTGACTTTGAGAGGAACTGGAGGTTTCTTCAGGGTGAAACAAGTTTCCAAAGTCCCACTGCTGTAGCCAAGAATGAGAAAGGCAGATTTCGGCTGTCGGTCTTTTCCTTTGAAAGAAAGCACCGAGAAAAGATTGAGATCTAAAAATCGGGCTGGAGATGTCTGTAGTTCAGTACATTATAGGCTTTTAAAAATTTATTCTGAAAATAATACACACCCATAGTACAGGATGGAATAATAATAAGAAAAGTGGAACACCTACAGTTTGTTTAAGTCTGACGTACTGAAAATTCAATTTATCATGTAGCTTACAGACAGGACTATCTAGTCAAAACACTTGAGAACATATTTTAGCCTTGCAAATAAAAATCAGTAAAATTATAAAGACTCTTAAACCCTTTGAAGGAAAATACATGTAAGTAAATTATAATCTCTATTATTAATTACTTTACTCTTAAAAAGTAATAACAGTTAAATCTTGAAAACAGAGACTACTCTTCAAAGATGTTTATCTAATCTTTTTACTTTTTAAATTTTGTTTTCTCTTGTGAAAGCACCATGGTCAAATGTCACAATATTTCAGAAAGAAAGAAAACTTCAACCTTAACATAACCACCATTACCATCAGAACATAGGTTTCCTTAGTCTTTGTTTTTATGTTCCATTTTTATGATTATAAAAAATTAAGGTGCTCATTACAGAAATTTTAGAATCCAAGTGAAAAATATTTAAGAAAACTAAACAGTTTAAAACCATAAACACATAGAATAATCACTATTTCTGTCAAATAACCATCTATGAATGGTAGCCTGCCAGGCTCCTCTGTCCACAGGATTCTCCAGGCAAGAATACTGGAGTGGGTTGCCATGTCCTCCTCCAGGGGATCTTCCTGACCCAGGGATTGAACCGCGACTCTTAGGTCACCTGCACTGGCAGGCGGGGTCTTTACCAAGAGCACTACCTGGGAAGCCCCAAAATAGAGCTAGTCAGTGTTTGTTAAGACTTGCATTAAGTGTAGGTTTTTCTTCTTAAGCAAATAAGGAAAGTGAATCCTCCAGGAGATTCAGTAACTGTCAGAGAGAGAAGACTTGACAAGTAACAAAACCAGGATCCCAGCCCAAGACAGTATATCACGGCTTCTGAGTTACATGCAGCCAAGGCATTTTAAGGTAAATAGGGCTGATCTGGAGGCTTCCCAGGTGGCTCAGCACTAAAGAATTCACTAGCAATGCAGGAGACGTGGGAAGACCCCCTGGAGGAGGAAATGGCAATTCACGCCAGTATTCCTGGCTGGAAAATTCCATAGACAGAGGAGCCTGGTGGGCTACAGTCCACAGGGTTGCAAAGAGTCAGACATGACTGAGCAACTGAGTACTCACATTCAGGACTTATCCAGGTAAAGAAAAGGAGGTCAACTTTTTCTTTTCCTGCTTTGAAGTTGCCAATGAGTGAGGTAAGAGTTTTAAGACATACTTTCAAGTACCTTCTTTAGTAGGCAAAGAGTATCTGACCCTTAAAAATTTGACAATCAGTATTTGAACTTGTTATACAACTATGGTTATTTCACTATAAATAATTCATTATCAAAGTCTCATCATAACCAGCCATGTATATCATAAATCTTCGATGTGTGTGTTCAGTTGCTCAGTTGTGCCTGACTCTTTGTGACCCCATAGACTATAGCCCACCAGGTTCCTCTGTCCATGGAATTCTCCAGAATACTGGAGTGGGTTGCCATTTCTTCCTCCATGGGATCTTCCTGACCCAGGGACTGAACCCACGTCTCCCCTGTCTCATGCATTGCAGTGGATTCTTTACTGCTGAGCTATCAGTTCTACCACTAATCATTTTGAGGAATTTCAGAGGATAGTAGCAGGTTGACAGAGAGACAACCCAAATCTCTTCATTTCAAGATTTCCGGTTATATATTTTATATTTCCTATGTTTGAAGTTATGGATTTGTCATTTAATGATCTCTCATACCACCTCTCTTCCCATTTTACCTGAAACTTGAGAAAGTATACATCTAATAATTTTATACTGTTTTATAACGTATCTTTCTTAATGCTGCTGCTGCTAAGTCGCTTCAGTCGTGTCCGACTCTGTGCGATCCCATAGACAGCAGCCCACCAGGCTCCGCCGTCCCTGGAGAACGTCCCAGGCAAGAACACTGGAGTGGGTTGCCGTTTCCTTCTCCAAGGCATGAAAGTGAAAAGTGAAAGTGAAGTCACTCAGTCGTGTCCGACTCTTCGCAACCCCATGGACTGCAGCCTACCAGGCTGATCCGTCCATGGGATTTTCCAGGCAAGAGTACTGGAGTAGATATGTAATTTATTTTGCAATAGTATTTAAGTAAATTAATATTACTTACTCTGGATTTTTTACTAAAAGGCTCTGGATGAAGTCTGTGGCCAGCTGTGAAACTGATGAAAAAGTTTCTTCCGAATAATCTACATTAACTTGAGAAATATTGAGGTATGTTTCCTGATTATCTTCTCCCACAAATGGGGATGTGTGAGTTAATAACATATATGCTATTACACCAACATTCCTGTAAAAACAAATAACTGAGAAGATGGGAACTTAAAATGTGTGTTAATCTTACAATATGTATATAAAGTAAAATTCATTCTCGACATACTCCTGTCCTCAAATCTTGTGCAGTTAAACTACAGATTTTAAACTGCTTTTCAAAGTTCCCACAGTATACTATTAAAGCTGAAATAATTATGCTGTCTCAAACTTTGCCTCATAGAAAAAGACTGAGGGAATACACATGTATGTTATATAAAAATAATATATTAAATATGTATCATTATATCTACAGTCTGCCCTTCACACGGATACCTATTTATCAAGTACACAAAGTTGCCCTGAGTGCCATTTCCCAAATAGTGTTCAATGAGACAGTAATGATCTGTGAGACATAAATAGGATTCCATACAAACAGAGGCTGCAGGTTTGGCAAAGCACAGTATTGGGCAGACAGATTTCTTTTTAATTGCAAAACTTTTGGAACCATAAATATGTTAATGACAACTCCTGTGTTCAGGAACCAGAAAAAGACAATACATATATAGCACCTATTTCACCCACTTATTTAGCCATAGAACCCTTTTTTCTTAGCAAATCCATTTCATCCCCCTACATGGCAAACTAAACTCTTCCTCTTGGTCTGATGGAGTCAGTCTGCCACTGTGGTCTCAAGTAAAGTTCTGGTATCAATGCCATCTCTACCCTATAATATTCTCTCTGTGTCAACCATATAAACTCACAATACCCAAGAAATAGACTCTTATAAAACTAAACTTTTAAATGGATCTAATCTCATTTTTCTATTGAGTAAGTATCTTCCTAGTTCTCCTAGACCTAGATCATATGTCTCCCAGCTGGTGCTTGTCTGCTGCTTCCTTCATGGTTATTAAATAGTATTCGGTCTTTATTATAGAACATATAGCATAGTACTGTGACTATTTTTTTCTTTTACCAGAAGGAGTCTTCCTCCAGGAAAGGGATTTTCCTATTTATTCCTATACTTTGGCTCAGAGCCAAAGTGTTATTAAAAAGAATGAACAGGTAAATGTTTTCCTGTGGCATAATAATGATACTCAAATAACATCTTTTAAAGATAGCCTTAATATTTACATTTTGAACCAAAGAACCACAGCATATGTACTAACCAGCTCTTAATAAAGGAATACAAGTAACTAACAAAATCTTACCACATATCCGTTGCTGTGGTAATGGGATCGTAGTTCAGGATTTCTGGAGCTGAAAGAGAAAATAAAATTCAAACTCAATATTGACAAATCTAAAAACATGAAAATTGCTTTGCAGTAAATAGGATTTAATTTTAAAGAATTACCAATGTATCAGCAGAAATTTAGCACAGTATTTATTATCCTGTGATTGGACATTTACATATACCTAATGTTGATAAAATTATATAACCAGATGGTTCAAAAGCACCAATTATATTCTGGGAGTAACTAGTAGTTATGCAGTTTTCTTTTTAAACGATTAAGATTAACCTCAGAAAAAGCAACTATGAAGAAGTAAAATGTTAGAAGCTAAAATCTTTTTACAATTTTAGTTTTATTACTCTGTTAGGAATTAGTTTGATATTTTATTAGAATGATTTCAGTTTTTCTTCTCAGGGTAAATGGACTCATATGCATTCAAAAATGACACAATGAACAAACCAGCTTCCTGGAAGTGTTTTAGACTTTTAAATAGATTAAATATCCCTTTTAAACTATCTAAAACCTAGTTTCCTAAGCAATTAATTTTCCATTGTTTCCTCCTTTGCCCACCCCCCACCAAAAAAATTTAATGGTATAACATAAATTCTCTATACTTTCTGAACATTACTATAAATTTCAAATTAGTAGAGTCCAAACTAGCATCTATACTTGAATAACTTTTTAGTTTCACAGTATGATTTCATAACTTCTCCAAGCATAACAGTCTGGTTAATAAAGCCTGTGAGTCACATATATTGTCAGCCTGCATGCACCACCTGCTACGTTTCACATACTTCTGTGAGCTATATTATCTATAATTACAATCATTATTCTAGGACACTGTAGCCTCTATCAGCATTCAGAAGTTAGTAATTTGCTTTGTTTTTCATTTTGGGAAAGTCAGCTCCCTTGCTGAGTAGCACCTGTTTTGTTTACTCGTATCTTTTCAATGCTCGCATAGGGATATCAATATAAGCAACAAGAAAAAAGTGTAAAAAGATTGTTACTACAAATTAAAATACTTTACCATTTATGTGCTGCTTTACAGGACTTAAAAATATCTTTCATCTCCATGATCTAATTTGTTGATTTAGTACAATATTCCTAGATTATCTAATAATAGATTCTACTTAACACCCTTCTTTTTCAAAATCCTCCTTTTACAACTCTCAGCAAAAACCTCACTAGGACAGAAGTAAAAGTGACATCTATCAAATAAAAAGGCTTCAAATACAATAACACTGATTCAGTTTTCCTCTTTTTTCATTTTCTTCTGCTTCCTAACTTCCTTTTTGCCTATTTTTCTTTATGTACAAGGCTTTTACACACAAACATTAAACTTTTAACTTCTATGTCCAATGTCCTGTAAACTGTGATTGTCTCAATTCACTACAATTCATTTAAATGTGTCAAAACCGAATTTCAATGCACTAAAATCCTGGAACCAAATATATCTTGGAGTTACATGCCCTAAAATAGTTCTATACAGGTATCATTTATTAATAAATTTCAAAGTGGTATATAAAATAAAGGAAATTCTTACCCAAGTATTCTGGTGTTCCCATGATTTCCCGGAGTTCACACGCATTTCCTATTTTTCGAGACATTCCAAAATCTACAATTTTTATGTCCCCAAGAGGATATATGCTGCTCAACAATATATTCTGTGGCTAATAAAGCACAACAAGAAATGATAAATAATATAAAACAAGAAAAGAATACTAAAATCAGCGGTAACTTAAGTAAAACTTGTTTAGCTATTAAACATTTATTGAGTCATCCACTAAACATTTACTGAACTACTACTTAGGAGGAGCTATATAGTCAATGATAAATAAAGAAAAAAATACACTTCAAGAGTATTCTTGGTTTTAATAAAAAAAAAGATGGATACATTGACTGATTAACTGATTATGATATACAGAATACTCAGTAGTAAAGATTGCTTAATTCCGCCCATAAAAAAGCCCAAGAAGGCTTTGCAGTAGAAGGCTTGAAGGCCAAACAGAAGCATGCCAGTGAGGAAAGTGATCTAGGGAATCACACGAAAGAAGGCGTGAACAAATAAAAATGCATTTACACCCAGAAAGAGCTAATGATTCAGTACAGTGGTATGGTTCTGTGTCTGACTATTCCCAGGATTGTACCTGAGATAGAAAGAGGCATGGGAGGGTATATGCAAAGGAAATCATCTAGGAAGGGAAGAGTCCAGTGTTCAAACAATGAGAGACAATTTGATTCAGACTTCAAGGCTCTTGTATGGCCACAGAGGAAGCATAAGGACAAAGGACAGCAGAACGAGAGGCTGAAGTGGCACCTCAGGGTTTGGGAAGGGGCCTCAATGGTCTGGGGTGGGGTGTGGAGAAAGGAAAAGTCAAAAGACTAAAAGCCTCAAAAAAAGATGAATGGGTAAAGTGGGAGCAGAGGAGTAAGGACGAGCAGGTTATCTTCAAGAGGCAGCTAAAAGTTAAGTGTTTCAGAGACAGACGGTTTTATAAGACAAAAAGTCCAAGATGTGGCAATAAGAATAGGATGGAGCGACACGACAGTAGCATTAGAACACATGTAATGATGGTTTTTAAAAGCCCAGCGATTAATCTGAGCTGCACACAAATGCAGTCTTCTATCAATCGATACAGAAGTCCACCTAGCACATGCACAGTCTAGATAAGCATGACCTGTTGTTTCTTCTCAATACCAGTTTGCAGTTAGTTGTGCAAAGCAAGAGCAGAGAAGGAAGAGAGATGTAGTGGTACATAAAACTACACTACATTACCTTTAAATCAAGGTGTACGATGTTATTCTGGTGTAGGTAATGAACTCCTTCAAGTATTTGCTTAATCAGTCTGATAATGTCATTTTCAGAAACCATTTCAGCCAACTCAGGTAAACACAAATTGAAAATTTCTCCACCTGCAGCACTGAAATAGAATTCAAAGAATAGAAATGTGAAAAATCATTGATCTAAAAATGACAACTTTTAAATACTATATACCTTTAAGTAAAAGATATGGCCACCTAAATTTTAGTCTCTCTATATACACACATTTAACAGGGGGTGGTGGATGGTGCTGGGAGGGATTTTTAGGAAATAAAATAAATGACAAGAATAGTTTAAAGTCTGGGTGCCAGTATTTACCTATAAGCTCAGCTCTGCTCTATTTTACTCATTTATTTATTATATGTAAATATACCTGTCATCTGTATATAGATAGATATTTTGATTCTCAAGGCAATCATGTGAATCATGGTTATCATTCCCATTTTATAGATAAAGAAATAAGTACAAAGAGGTGAAATTAAGTGAGAGGGCAGAATCTGAATCTGTATAATATGGATGAGAATCTACATTCTTAACCAATATCCCGCGTTGCAGCTTTACAAAGAATAGTTAGGGCCAGAACCCCAATTTTCTTCTTTGTTTATAAGAACTGAATATCTAAAGAATGCCAACAAATGCATAATGAAAAATTCCTAGATTTTGAATCAAATGATTGAAATTTAAATTGTAAATCTGCTATTTGCCAGCAATATAATTTAGGGTCAATCACTTATTTGAGCTTTCTCATCTGTAAAACAAAGATATAACTGAACTACAGATTTTTTTCTAAGGATTAAATCTAAATGGATGAAATAAAAACTGTCAGAAATTATGCAAAAAATCTAGAAACTTACAAGGTATGTTTGGGAATATCTCAAGTAAAGCCTACTCTATATGATAAATCAGAAACTCATTTATTTCACAGAAGACTATTTTCCCCCCTTTGGTTCACTCCTGTATCCACAGCAACAAGAAGAGTGTCTGATACATAGAAGGTACACAGTAAGTGTCTGTTGAATGAATGAATAATGAAATAGACAGTCATTCTTCAGAGCAGCTGAAACTACAATTCATTAGTCTTAGTGACTGTCAAGAGGAAGAAGTATGTCATATATATCTGGAGTCACAAGAAGGAAAAAGAATCAGTGGTCACAAATCTCAGTCTTATTGAAAATCACAGGACTGACCGTTCACATTTGCAGAGGTAACCAGGCTATCAGGGCATCTGTACAGAGCATGTCAATTAGAAGCTGCAGGGCTTTGTTGCTTCACACTTTACAGTATTTCAGAGAAATCTGTGGGACAGTTGCTAAGGCACATGTGGTAATGCTTCAATAATGTTTACTTCATATCTCAATGACTTCCAGCCCCCCAAACTCCCAGAAAGTTCATGAGAAACTAACTCCAAGATTTGACTTCAAGATTTCATAGTAAAGACAATCTGAGTATGAAAAATTTACTTTGCTATAAAACATTGTACTAGTGACCTCCAAAGTTAGGTACCAGAAGACAACGTTAGAAATTCATTCATCTAAAAAAGAAACTGATCTTTATGAATAGCTAATAGTCAGACTACACATGTGGCCCCTCAATTTACACATCAATTGTTTATTTGTCATAACCCTGCTCAAGGTCTCCTTAGGAAAGAGGGACTCCACAGGCCAAGCTACTTAGGATATCTCACATCTTCCCTTTCTGGTTATGTTATTCAGCTTTAATGAAATGAAGTGAAATGAAGTGAAGTGAAGTCGCTCAGTCGTGTCTGACTCTTTGTGACCCCATGGACTGTAGCCTACTAGGCTCTTCTGTCCATGGGATTTTCCAGGCAATAGTCCTGGAGTGGATTGCCATTTCCTTCTCCAGGGGATCTTCCCAACCCAGGGATCGAACCCGGGTCTCCTGCATTGTAGACAGACGCTTTACCATCTGAGCCACCAGGAAATGAATCTTCTCAAAACAAGTGGTCAAAATATATTCCTGCAAGGACACTACAGATAAGGTTAATAATGCAATCTGTCTGGGGAGGCCTTACAAATAGTTGTGAAAAGAAGAGAGGTGAAAAGCAAAGGAGAAAAGGAAAGATATAAGCATCTGAATGCAGAGTTCCAAAGAATAGCAAGAAGAGATAAGAAAGCCTTCTTCGGTGATCAATGCAAAGGAATAGAGGAAAAGAACAGAATGGGAAAGACTAGAGATCTCTTCAAGAGAATTAGAGATACCAAGGGAACATTTCATGCAAAGATGGGCTTGATAAAGGACAGAAATGGTCTGGACCTAACAGAAGCAGAAGATATTAAGAAGAGGTGGCAAGAATACACGGAAGAACTACTCAAAAAAGATCTTTACAACCCAGATACTCATGAGGATGTGATCACTAATCTAGAGCCAGACATCTTGGAATGTGAAGTCAAGTGGGCCTTAGAAAGCATCACTACGAACAAAGCTAGTGGAGGTGATGGAATTTCAGTGGAGCTGTTTCAAATCCTGAAAGATGATGCTGTGAAAATGCTGTACTCAATATGCCAGCAAATTTGGAAAACTCAGCAGTGGCCACAGGACTGGAAAAGGTCAGTTTTCATTCTAATCCCAAAGAACGGCAATTCCAAAGAATGCTCAAACTACCGCACAATTGCACTCATCTCACATGCTAGTAAAGTAATGCTCAAAATTCTCCAAGCCAGGCTTCAGCAATATGTGAACTGTGAACTCACTGATGTTCAAGCTGGTTTTAGAAAAGGCAGAGGAACCAGAGATCAAATTGCCAACATCCACTGGATCATCGAAAAAGCAAGAGAGNTGCTGCGATTCATGGGGTCGCAAAGAGTCAGACACAACTGAGCGACTGAACTGAACTGAAGCAGATAAGAAAATGAAGAGATACTTCAGATTCTCTTAGAATAAGTTCTTTGCTAGGCCCTTTTTAAAACACATCTGATAAGAAATCAGACCAAATAAGTAAAAATTAAAAGAAAATTGTATGGAATATGGATTCCTAGCCACTATTAAAATATGGAAAATACACGAAACTATAGGAAATACCAGAGAGATCTAAATTCTTCAGTATACAGCAGTATACGGCAGCATAAAATGCTTAGGTGAAAAATTCCTTCTTGAACACTTCATAATTATTTATATACCAACACTGACATTACACTCTCTAAAGTTAATTCAGTAGACAGAATCCTCATTAATTCTAAAATTCAAAATAAAAATATAAGAAAACTACTTGAGAAAACATGTAAAGCATTTCCCAGTGCCTAGACATAAGAGGACAGGCTGCCTGTGGAAGTACCTACTAAAACAAGGCAGACTGACTTCCATTCAGACTCTGCCTGACTAGTTACCTGAGCTGGGACAAACATGCTTGTTTCTTCTACTGTTACATAGTGATACATGACAAAAAATGGCAGCTCTAACTTCACTGGCTTGCTGTAAGAATTAAATCAGTTAAGTCACATGAAGTACTGAGTACAACAGATGTCATAAAGATCAAAGCAGATCACCTGTAGTATTTAATGCAATGTTTGACACACAGTAAATATTCAATAAATATTAGCTATTATTATAATGAGTCAACAATTATTAATTCCAAATCTAGCCAACATCCAGCCTTTCTGAATTTGGGAGCTGCTTGTTAAACTCTGATTATGAAATCAACTTTAAAAGTCTTTGCTAAATTAAAATTCATTTTTAGAAACACTATATTTCTTATATAGATATATATGCACACAACATATTCTTAAGTGGAAAAAAAGGATTATAATACCATACACTTAACAGATCACGATTTTGTTTCTGAAAGTATACATACATAGAAAAATAAAATAATTTCAAAATAGAGGAATATGTCATAAAAGTAACCACTGTTTACAAATGATTTCTATTTTCTATACGTTCTAAACCTAACACAATAAATAGATGTTACTTTTATACCAGGAAAAGTATCCTAAGGGTTTGTTTACTTCAGTAACGAGATCAAACAAACACTGTGACTGTCAGCCAATCGCACTGTCTCTACCTCTTAGTTTGACCAGCTTACCAGTGCCTTTAGAAGGACTGCTATTTTTCCCACAAATGAGGGAACACTCTTCACCATAATTTACCACAGCCTTCCAAAGATGAAGCTATGGTAAACAAAAAATGAAGAGGAGCTACAAGGAGGAGGAGAAGAGGGAACACAAGAAGCAGAAGCCAGCAGAAACTGGAAGCATAAGGGGAAAGCAGTGAGCAGCAGCGGGCTGACAGACCCTTTGTTAAAACAAGGCACCAGAGCAGCGACTGCAGAGAAGCAAAGATCTCTCTGTAATCAGAGAAGCCGCTTATATCATTACTGTCCTGAAAGGTAATATTTCTACCCTTCCTCTCTATTGAAAAGTTTGCCCCTTGAAGGAACTCAACTAAGAAATTCAGAAATTTGGAGTATTTATGTTTTTTTGCTTATGTGCTTGTATATATGTTGTACATCTGTGAGTGGATGTGGTAATAGTACTTTAGTACAGTTACACTGTCACATAAATCTATGTACTATATACTATTTATATCTACATTTGTCTTTTACAGCTTTCTAAAGCACAGTTTAGAAATTAGTAAGGAAGTCGAGAATATCATTTAAAAACTCCCACAACACAATAAAGTTAAAATGTAGAAGATTAAAATCAAACTACATGGTTTACCTTTCATTCATGCAAGTTTACCTTTTTATTCTCCTTGGGTAACTTCACTGGATGTGCTTTTCAAATAAATGAATATACAAATTATTTCAATCCTATCTGCCCATCAGACTGTTTTGCAGAAAACTTCTATTTTCTGTGCCACTGGCAATGAAAGTATACTCAAATTTCACTATACTCTATAAACTTTGTATTGTCATTTCTTTACTGAATGCTGTTTAATTCATTTTGGGGTATCTGTGTGAGGCTACACATTATAAGTTTTCTGAAAATATATGAATATATACTGTGTTCCTCTAATATTTTATTAACAGGAATCTTTACAAGTTCTTGTTATACTTTTATCATTTTTGTTCTTGACATTTCCAGCAACCTTACCCACCAATTCAAACAGGTACTGTAAACTTACTTCAATTTTTTAAAGAGTATACTTACTATTCCAATATCAAAATGATTTCACTTGTATTTTCATAGACTTCATGAAGATTAATCACGTGGGGACAAGATTTTGCCAATTCAAGTACTGCAATTTCATGTAGAATCTCTGCTCGACAGTCCTGTCCTCTTCTTCTCTTTTTTAGAAACTTTGCAGCATATTCTTGTCCAGTAGATTTTGATATACATTGTCTAACCACAGCAAATTTTCCTCTGGGGGAAAAGTAAGAACAAAAGTTAGTATAACACAGATACTGTTATAACTTTATCAATCCTTCAAACATCCATGCCATTAGGAATTTACCTTTGTTCTCTTAATCTAATGAAATACTACATGTACTTTTATAAAGTTTATAGTATCATCACACAAAAATACAAATGGCAAATGTAATATAAGACATAACTATATTTATTCTTCACCATCATATCATTAGCATGATACATTACCATTGTAGGGAGAGATTTCATTTGCCCACCAACTCCATGCCACACTCTTGATATGAGTTATTTTGTTTAAGTATGATAACAATCCTATAGAGTAAATATTATTCTGTCTGGCAGACTCCAGAGAAGATATGTATCTTGGTCTACTCCCCTCTGCTAAAAATTTTAGCTTTCCTTCAAACAAAAAAAATTAAATGCAAAAATGGGTATTCATCTTATTTACTTCTATTAGTGTAAACATTTTGCCTTTCAACATCACTTTTGCCAACCAGTGAAGCTTTCTATCACAATTTGTCAGTTGTTTTACCAGAGTATCTGTTAGTATTGCTCAGCAGTCCACAAAGCTTGTAACAGATATCAAAAGTGTACATGTTTTACAGAAAGTATCCAAAGACACTTCATGATTAACTAAGAAAATTCATGGTTATCAAAAGCTATGTACAAACACATTATTAAAGTCATGTTTATTGTTTTAGGAATAAACATGTTTTAGCTCTATCCAATAACAGTGTTCAACATTTCAGCCAAATTTTCAAATACTCTGGCAAACCTATGTAAACCTTTACCTAAAGTAAAGATTGTAAAAGTTGCTCAGTAGTGTCTAACTCTTTGAGACCCCATGGACTATACACGGGCCATGGAACTCTAGGCCAGAATACTGGAGTGGGTAGCCTTCCCTTCTCCAGGGGATCTTCCAACCCAGGGATTGAACTCAGGTCTCCCACACTGCAGGCATATTCTTTACCAGCTGAGCCACAAGGGAAGTCTGTGTATTCTAAGCCTACAGTTTTCCCAAATCTTGTTTCCCAAAGACTCAGCTATTTTGAGTCAGATTGTTTTAAGAAACTAATAAAAATTATTGACTGCCTACCCAGAAAATGTACACATGCCTTTAAAAAGAAAGTTTTACATATAATTCCGGAGGGTTTTTAGATTTCAAAAAGACTATCCATAAAGTTCCTAAGCCTGGTTCACGGGTTCTAAAATTAAGAACTTCTATCCTAAGGCTCAAATGACTCACTGGATACCAACAAATCAGGTACAAATAAAAACCTATTTTTAATATACTTTTGATTTGGGGTAGAAGTCAGGGACAGAATAAATTGCTTATGCATTTTTACTTACTATTGTCAAGGGCAGGATGACAAAGATCCCTACTCTTTATATTCTCAATTTCCTCAAAATTGGTGCCAATGAAAAGCACTGACTGGAAATTAAGATGAAAAGGTATAGCTACTAAAGCAAAAAAAAATTTTAAGAAAGTGGTCAAGCTATAATTTGATTCTTTTACATATATCAAAATAAATATCAACTCAGAAAATTTGCATGCATAAACTTATTTTTGAAAGAACTTTTCATTTAAGATTTGAGAATGTTTAATTTGTATTTTCTCACCATATACAAAAGGAATACAAACCAAAACATTTCAATAAGCTCACAAAAAAACTCAATCAGTCCCTTTGTTTTATATTCAAAGTGTCCATGTTTATAGATTTTATACTTGATAAATTGAGTCAGACTAAGATTAAATGACTCATGAAAGGTCATATATGGAAATGGACTGCCATGACTTAAATTGCAGGATGTGAAATTCTAGCTTTCTATTCTGACCACTACAAAATAATTCCTTCCTTTAAGATAGTTTTTTTTTTTTAACGAAGTAGATTCACTTCTGCCTATTATTATTTAGATTCAGAAGTGAAAATTTGTCTAAAACAAAAAGGAAATTTTAAGTTTTATGAAGAAATTCACCTTTAAAACTTAGGAAACAAAGGCCAGTTAGCCAAGAACTCTGTCCATCTGAAATAGTTTACAGTACCAGCTGTAACAATTAAGTTCTGCTGTAATTTTATAATTATATATACAAGCCAGAATTCTCTCAGAAACAAAGAGCAAAATTAAATAACACTTTAACTGTTTCTGGTATTCTCATGAGGCTTACAAGAATAGTACTTGTTAATGCAGAGCAAAGATGACCAAACAATATTGGTAATTACTTATTTGCCAATGTTCATCGCATTCCTATCTGTCCTAATTATTAATCATAAAATCTACACTTCACTAACTAACACATAATAGAAACGGAAATATCTGTTGAATGAATGCAAGAGTTACTGACCTAGTACAGTACCATACATTGTGCTATTATGTATACTGTACTTAAAGCATTCACATTTTTAAACCTGCGAGACTCAAAATTTTACACACATATTCATTTATGTGTGTCAATCGTTCAGTCATGTCTGACACTTTGTGATCCCGTGGACTGTAACCCACCAGGCTCCTTTGTCCATGGAATTCTCCAGGCAAGAATACTAGAGTGGGTAGCCATTCTCTTCTCCAGAGGATCTTTAAATATTTTTACCATAATTACCAGACGACTTAGGGGAAAAAACCAAGTGTTTGTTTTCCATTGTAAAATGCTAATTGTCATTTAGAAGTATCCAAAATAATAGTTAGGGCTTCCCAGGCGGCACTGGTGGTAAAATATCTGCCTGCCAATGCAGGAGATCTAAGACATGGGTTCCATCCCTGGGTCAGGAAGATCCCCTGGAGAAGGAAACGGAAACCCGCCTCAGTATTCTTGCCCGGAGAATCCCATGGACGGGAAGCCCGGTGGGCGACACAGTCCATGGCGTTGCACAGAGTCGGACATGACTGAGAGTCTAAGCACACACATAAGATAATACTGAACACATAATGTCCCTATGTGAAATTTAACAGAAACATTTAGGAAAATTTAAAACCTTAACAATAGTACTTAATGTATAACCTAAAAGGGCAAGGCTAACTAGATTTCCCAGCAGCTAAAAGGTCTAGTTAGTTACTCTTCTACATTCTACAACAGACAATAAAATGTGAAAGGAGGGAGGAGGGTAAGCCACAAAAGAAGCTGACGTTTATTTCTGCATCTGCCTCACCCTTCTAACCACAAGAAGTCCTATGAAACCTTGATTCAGTTGGGGGAGGGGTGGAAAAAACTTACCCAACATGTTAAAAAACAGGAACAATGCAAAGTTTTTGGAGAACAGTCAAAAATTAACTGCTTTTACCTATCTTATTCTAATTTGTTTAAAGAAAAATTCTAAAACATTAAACATCTTAAAACTAATTTAAAAACTGATTTATAAAGATAATTTTGTAATCATCACATGCTAGAATTATTATGTTTGTATGTTTCAAAATGTATAAGCCTCAGAAGAGACAAGATCATGATCCTAACTTGCACTTTGCAAAAGTGTGGGATAGTATCAAAATTGCTAAAATATTGAAAGAATTTAAAGCAAGTTCATGGCAGATGAAAGGTCATGACTTCAATTTATCAAGGTTTATTAAGGAGACATATCAATATTTACCAGGTGACTCATTAGGCCATATCAACTAAAAGAAAAAAGGTCTCTTTCATGAAGTTATTAAAAGATGAAATATTAGGAATCTGAATTTGTTTTCATCAGAGTTTATCATGAGTTTTTGCTCTAAAATGTTATAAACTGAGTCAAGTTTATGACTATGATTTATGATGGCACCCCATTTACAAAACAATTTCAAATTATTAATATTGTTCCCGAAGTTTATGTTCTCCAAAACCATCAGAGAAAAAAAAATCAGTCTTTCTAGCTCCCACACAGGCTATCTCAATAAAGTTTTGTTGTATTCCAGATGGTAAGATATTAACAATATTGCATCTATTCTAGACTGTTTCATAGACTGAGGATAAAAAGCTACAAAGTGATCCAGAAGAGAATACATGGATCAAGGAACACTGTCTGGAAATCAGGTCATAAGATGAGCATCTAAAGAAACTGGTAACATTTAGCTACATTCAAATCTATAAAGGATTTTTACATGGATATTATATGCAGCTACAAAAGGGGAACTATGTATATTAGGTAGAGATTAGCAGAAAACAGAATTCTGTGTCTAAGTGCCCACAAGATGAAACAGACATGTTCTGAGGAAGTGAGTTCCCTATTCCTGAGACATTCAAATTGAGCCTGGATAAAAAAGCTTGTCAGGAAAATTACAGGAAAAATTGCTGCACTGCATAGTAGAAGGCCACTGACCACTGAAGTTCTTCCAAAGCAAAGACTCTATGACTATTTAATGAGTAATGAGATACAGTCAACTAAAGAACACTTACTCTTTCCTGTATAATGCAAAGAGAAATAATTACAGACTTAGAACTAAACTATTTCTTAAAAATACCCTGAAAGGTTTTAAAAACTATATCTTTTCATAAACCATTAAAAGGCCCAAATATTTTACACACAAAATTAAATAAATAAATATGCCTGGAATTGTGAAATAAATATGCTTCCATATTTGGTTCTTAGTCTGATGACATAGATATTATCACCCTTATTTTGTAAAAGAAAGACTGCTCCCTGTATCTGACAAGTGAAAAAGCCAGGACTTGCCTTCATCTTTGACATAAAAGACCACCAAGAACAGAATTACTTGCCATGTTTCAGTCAATTTTTGTTTTCACATTGACATTATCAAAGACAAAAAATCATTCAGACTATTTTACTGTGCATCCATCAACACAAACATGGGCTTTTACTATTTTAACATAAAAATCAAACTAAAGACAGAAAATGATCACCATCCTCCCTTTGTTAAGTGTTTAAATTTAAAGCTCAAATGCTGAATATATAACAAATTATTTGGTATATCTTTTGTAATTTTCATATATATTCAAATGGTAGTGTTAAATTTAGGTCTTATAATCTCAGGTCACTCCTCAGCCTGAAGGAATTTACACCTTCATTAAACAAAAACGGATCAGTATCAGTGTAAATAAATACAGGTTTTACTTACAAAGCATGCATTGTTTGTCATATGGAATTATATTATCAAATATGAATTAATTCATTTTGTTTAGAAAAGAGAAGGAGGAGAATCTCCACATTTTTTTAGGCTGGCACAATATCCTAAGAATTAGAAAGGCTATTCAACAAAAACTTTATAGCATTCTACTATTTTATAAATATTAACTTGTTTATGACTCACAACAACCATATAAAATATATATGATTACCTTCATCCCCACTTCTCAAATGAGGAAACTACAGAACTGAGAGGAACAGTAATTTGAGATCAAATAGCAAATGGCTAACCCCAAATTTGGATGTGACAGTCCACTATGCTAAGCTGCCTCTTCCCTTGGACAAACTCAAGTAAAAGCCCTGACTTCCCACCATGGGCTATGAAGTGAGGTGTGATATATCATACACGCTCAGTAACCCTCCATGGATCTGATTTCTAGGTCATTTAAGACTAGATCCCTGTATATATCAGCAGAGATGAGGACTTTTCTTTCTAATCATTGCTAAATAATAATCAAGTGAGTTTTATGAAAGTATAGACAAAGAAATCCTGTGATTTTAAACACACACACATCAAAAGTTTCCTTACCTTCCCAGTTCTTTAGATGTAAGTGTATAAAAATTATTAAAGTTTTCCACTTTAATCGCAGTTTGGGGAGTGGTAGTTAGCATGCCTGAAATACTTCGGCAATCAAATCTTCTCCTCAACATGATGACTCCCAGACAGGCTTCTTCAGTCACTTATTTTTATCTGTTTAAAAAAAGAGAAGATGCAGGGTATAACTTCTATGCAATTAAGGGGAAAAAAATGTTATCTCAGACAGGATATGCGTTATACTGTACAGCTCCAAATATAGCTATAAGGTACAACCAAAAAAAAAAAAAAAAGTCTTCGTTTTCCCACATTGCCTCCCTGTTCCCAAATAAGCACTAAATATTCAACTAGCTGATTGATTGGAAAGGAAACATCACAATGCTAGAGAACATGTTTACATTTTTGTGGTGGTCAATGTGATTGTTTTGGAGTCTTCCTCAGGTTCCTTCCTATTTTAGGATAAAATCATAACTGTTTAATCCTGTGTGTGGCTCGTTAGCTCAAGCTTTTTAAAACCCCATGGATGTTCCATGAGGGTCATGGGTTCAGTCCCCATATGGCCCATGTATATGGTATCCAACTGCTCCAGGCAAGTGAGGGGGAAGTTATAAGATTTGTGTCGATTCACAGCTTCCTGAAAAACAAGTCAGCATTTGGCCCACTGAGGATGTGTGGGTGGTGTCATCCGTGCCTGGGTTAGCACATTGGAGCATGAAATAAGATCACTCAATAAAGATCATCTCACAGTACATTGGATCCAAGCATGCATCTGCACTCACAAAATTTCATAATCCGGAGCCCTGGAAAGGATCACCAGGTCTTGCCAGAATCACTGTGGGCTGATGGAAAGCCTTGTTCTAGGAAGTGATCACTGTGGTGGGTGTTTGCTAAATATAGTTCTGATAAGAAAGAAGGTAGATGTGACCTAATTGAGCAGAAAAACGGGAATCCAGAAGTAATTGCTGGTTCTTTGTGTGAAGATTATTGTGTCCAGGATGCAGTTTTCTGCCACTATCCTCATTTCTATTTTTTGGGTCAACCTTAAGAATCTTCACCCCAAATGGATGATCATGACCATCAATTTCAAAAGAACATCTCATCCTAAAAAAGTTAAGCACATGACTAAATTTGCTGATATCAACGTTTGCACAATTATAATACTTGAATGTGACTTTTTCAAAGGAGAACCAAAAGATACATTACCTGTCCTAGCCTCAGTGAAAGATCTGAACTTAAATCCATAACTTAAAATCTTTTTGCATCAACTGATTTGGTTAAATGTGCTTCTGAGTGTGAAGATGGGGTGGACCTGGCAAGAAATATACAGTCAAGTTGTACCCAAATGTGAAAGCTGTGATGTGTTGATTGTAATAAGCATGAACTGCTTGGGTGGGTCCTTTGTAGGTCAGTGTCCAATGCTCTCAAACCCTGCCCTCATAATATTTTGACATCTGTTCCACTTGGAGCCTCTGCCCAGGTCTCTCTCCTCACCTGTGTTGAGAAGGCGGGGTCAGGAAAGTTTACCCTTCCTCCTGTGTCTGTCCACACCATTATGTACCCCACGTATGCACCAGAAGGCCATTCTCTGTGGTCTTGGGACTGGACTTCAATAGGAATCCCTCCATTAATTCTTCCACCAATAGTCTTCCTCTGTTTTGGTCCATTTTGCCTATTTTAAAAAAATGAATTGCTTCACTGTCCTGCTAAAAAATCTTCAGTGACCCTCTGCTCTCAGGAGTCTGCAGTTTCTCACTCACTTCCCCGATACACCAAGTCCTTTTATGACTGTCACAGAATCTGGACGGTAACTTAGAGGTTCATCAGGTCTGATCGAAGTGCTCCATTGTGCCTGCCTAATGAGCCATTTCTTCTCGCTTCTTAAGTATTTTCTGTGCTATGGAACATACTATTTATCCTTGCAGCCAGCACTTTTAGAAAGTTCTTCATCACAAGTGTAATCCTAACTAATTCTGCACCAGTTCTCTGGTCGTGGCTTATCCTCAGCCAGGAAAACGTGGAATCACCCACTGTTTTAAAACATGGATCATATATATATATGGCTGTGTTGGGTCTTTGTTGCTGTGCTCGGGGTTTCTCGGCAAACGGACTACTCTAGTTGCGCTGTTCGGGCTTCTCATTGCGGTGGCATCTCTTGTGGAACTCGGACGCTGGGTGCGTGGGCTCAGCAGTTGTGGCGCACGGGCTTAGTTGCTTGGCAGCATGTGGGATCTTCCAGAGCAGAGGTGGAACCTGTGTCCCCTGTATTGGCAGGTGGATTCCCAACCCCTGGACCATCAGGGAACTCCTGGATTGTATCATTATTCAGGTATAGGGAGGTCAACAGACCAGGAGATGACTACCATGGAAGAGATCATTTGTTATGCTCANCAGCTCCAAATATAGCTATAAGGTACAACCAAAAAAAAAAAAAAAAGAAAAAGACGGAAGAAGATTTAAAAAGCATATTCTACCCCATAAAAAGAAAAACAAAGACCAGACACATAAATTGGTATCACCTAAGTTACTGAATTTCATTTCAGAATAAAACTACTGAAAATGCTTGCAAGACCTACCAAATTCTTTTAAAAAGTTAAAATTGTAATATAATCATTCAATTTCATTTTAAAATTTTGATTCTTTAAAGTTGTATCTTCACATAACAAGATAATTTAACACAGAAAAACAATTATTCATTTTAAATTTAATTTTACATGGGCAAACAAATATAGTGGCAAATTCACATGTTGTGAGTTATATTACTGACATCTGAGTCACTAAAAGAAATAGAATTGCTTCATGGGTCTTAGATTCAGAACCCAGCACAGAGTATGCAGAGCTGTATAATTTTGTCAGATGAGTGAGCAACTACACATAAAGCCCTATTCTGGAGTTCTAATCTGTATCTGAAGCTCATATTTATCTGGAACTTTTATGATATTTACAAGTATTCAGTTTTAATATTAAAACTACTATTTCACATTAATTGAATTCATATGACAAACTACATATTTACAAACTTCTTTCTGCTATGTAATAGAAGATCCAGTATTATTCTTCTAGCACACTCTTACAAGAATCCCTAAGCTTTTTTCCTTCTCTGTCACGTTTTCTTTCGATTATTTCCTACTTGTTCTATACCTTCCTATATTCAAATGCCACCTATATTCAGCTTACCAAGTGAACAGTGTGATTAGAGGGGAGTGTTTTCAGTTTCTGTATTTCCCTGGTTTTAAGTCGGCATTTTTTTCCTCTTGGCCTTTGGAAAAACAGACCTAACTAGTTCTGAGGTACATCTCTAGTGTTCCAAAATTAGCAGAGTACCACTGTGAAAATAACATTTGGACTGAGCCACATCTGCGTCTGAATCCCATTTATCCATCATACCAGTTATGAGGCATTTACCTTTGCTGCTGTCCTGAGGTGAATTCTGTCCCTCCCTTCAAAATTCCTACCTTAAAGTCCTAATCCCCTAGTACCTCAGAAAGTGACTGTATTAGGAGAAAAGGCCTTTAAATGGGTAATTAAATTAAAATGAGGCCATTAGGGTAGGCCTTAAAGCAATACGCCAAGTATCTTCATTTAAAAATTGTGATTAGGATACAGAAACACACAGGGGAAGACCAGATGAAGACACAGGGAGAAGGCCATTCACAAGCCAGAGAAAGGCCTCAGAGAAGCCAAGCCTGCTGACACCTTGATCTCAAAACTCCATTCTCCAGAATTGTAAGAAAGTTAATTTCAAGTTGCTTAAGTCACCCTATCTACAGTACTTTGTTACAGCAGCCTAGCAAAGTAATACAGCTACTTTTAAAAAGAAAGAAAGTAGTATTTCAAATGTGTTGGAAGGGATACAAATTTAACAAACACTTGGAGGTTTCAATATTATTCTTTTGTTTGAATTAAAAATAAATAATTAATCACAGACAGAGTTGGTCCCTTCGTTTCATCCCACTAGCCCTGGGGAGGAGAGCTTATCATTTCCTTGCCAACATATGTCCCATTCAGACAGTTTTGTGATTTACTTTGCATTTCTCCTGATTACTAGCGAGGAAAGCTGCAATTCTGCTGCCCCTAAAGTATGGATGAATCATAGAATCTATCTTGCAGTGCTCTAAATACTAAAAATTAAAATACAAATTCATGAAGAATGACACTGGTACAGTGCTGGTCGTGAAAGCACATCATGGAGTTCAATAAACAAATACTGTTAGTACTCTCTGAAAGATCTTCTCCAGTGACAGTCCCTGACACTGTTGAACAGCTTACCCTATCTCCATATACAAAACTCTCACCCCAAGTTAGCTTAAACTAGTTCTTAAAATCTGTCTTTTTTATTCCATTTTGATAAACTATTTATATACCTTAGTTCTGATGGCATTCAGTTTCACTGTTCACATATTCCTCTCTGAAAAATCAATATGGTTACCAATTTCTCTGCTTAGTGTTTTTTTCTTCAGGTCATTCTTGGGCTTTAAGATTTTTTTCCCCTAAATTTACAAGTCTATAGATTTGTATGCTTATGATCATATTTATATTATTAGCATATTTACAGAAAGAAGGGATATACCTGTATCAAAGAAACAAACTGGGCTATATTCCCAACACTGTTCCACATCAGTCCTTAGGAATCATGAGCACAAGAATACAGCAAATTTACCCATAGAGACAGAGTGTAGGCTCTTGATTCTAAGATGTTCACCTTATCTAGATTCTAGAATCTAAGATGTTTATCTTATGCTGTAATACATCAGCTAAAAAGCAATCTATTCATAAGAATCTAGTAAAACAGAGATATATTTTATAATTATTTTCTGTTCTCAAGTTTAAAAAGAATCAATATGAATCTTAGATGTTGTCAAAGACATGCTTAATGAAGCATGATTTATAATAGTGGAAAAAAACCAAAAAGCTTTCAGAGTGAATGCATCCCAGTTTAACAATAAGGAAATGGTTAAATATACCTAAATAACAGGATATTACATACCTAATAAAAATTGTGCTTTCAAATATTTTAATTCATATAATGAAAAAAGGAAGACAAAACTTTATATACAATGTTAACTTTGTTATAAATATATATGTTTGTTATATATAATTTTCAAATATGTTTTAAATAATATTGTTAAATATAAAAGCAAATAGATGAAAATACAGGAAACTATGACAATATATTAACAGTGTTATCTTTGGATTGTGAAATTATGGCAGTATTTATACTCTCCTTTAAGTTATCTATATCAAGCTAGTATAGACAAAAACCTAACAAATGCCTTTGGCTAAAAAAGATGGCTGTGAATATATATGACTAGACTCTAAATGCAGAAACTAACTCATGTGCAACAGTAAAACATCTCTTTACACATTAAGGGTTTACTTGGCTGAAAGTAAATGAGCCATTATTGCTCAGAATTTTTAAGGCCTCAATGTTTTCTCTGCATTTATTTAGAGCAGATGGTGTTCATTATGCAAGTAACAGGTCCATTCTTATGCAAAGATCATACAGGCATTTAGGGTAAATACTAAGCAAGAATCAATACCCTGTTTAATACCACCCAGAAAAAACACTTTTATAAATTCTGAATTAACATCAAAGTTCTATACAATAAATAATAATTTGTAACTTTAAAAGATATATGCCTTTATTATTATATTACTTGTGAAAATTCAAATTCACCTCAGGATCCCTCTTAAAAAAAATCCAAAGTGTGATATTTAAATACTAACAGGTATTAAGTTTTATAATACCTATTTAGTTATTAGAAGGAAAATAAAAGCTAGTGTTTTTTTTAGGATTGGAATAAATCGTGATAATATAAACAGGGCCTAATAATCAAGCTACTTAATAGCATTTCCTAATACTAGACATTGGAATATGCTTAGTCTTTTACCCTAACACATTTTTTCCCCTCACATGTACTGTTGGTCATCACAATGGATGAATGACCTATGGATATTTGTTTATTTGTACAGCTATAAATGCAGCTGAAAGCAGCACTGGACAATCAGCAGTTTTTAAAACACATGTTGGTTCAAAAATCATTTTTTGAATTGTGTTACATTTCACTGTGGCTCTGAACGTGCTGGAAACACAAACTATGTCCCAGAAAAAAGGAAAAACACATTTCTGAAGGTTAGACTTTAAACTTACCTACAGACTGCTAATACACCTATATTACAAACTGCTTTAGGGATCCATACAGCATGCCATAAGTCTTATCTTCCTTCTATTTACAGCACTTGCACCAGCTGCCACAGCCTAAATATTTTTCTATTTCCTATCCTTTGGCCATTTTTGTATGTAACAGAGCAAGAATGTCACCTTTGTCCACCAATCCCTCCACAAAGACCATGCTACCCTTTATGTAAGATTTAATTCTTGGGTACATGAAGGTTATCAGTTAATTTTCTGTCTTGCATCTTCCTAAATTTCTCACAAAATTTCCTTTAACTCCAACAAGCAATCACTGACCTTTTCTTGCTTTCTACCATAATTCACAACCTATAACCGATTCTAAATTACCAATAATCTGTGTTAGTTACAGTTGTGTCCAATCCTTTGCGACCCCGTGGACTGTAGTCGGCAAGGCTCCTCTGTCCATGGAATTCTCCAGGCAAGAATACTGGATTAGGTAGCCATTCCCTTCTCCAAGGGATCTTCCTAACCCATGGATCAAACTAGTGTCTCCGGCATTGCAGGCAGATTCTTTCTTTATTGTCTGAGCCACCAGGGAAGCCCAAATTACCAATGTATCCCTTTAAAGAACTTTACTCCGTGCATGTGTGCTAAGTTGTTTCAGTGATGTCTGACTCTTTGCAACGCTATAGACTGTAGCCCACTAGGCTCTTCTGTCCATAGGATTCTCTAGGCAAGAATACTGGAGAGGGCTGTCATACCCTCCTCCAGGAGATCTTCCTGACTCGGGAATCGAACTCCTGTTTCTTACATCTCCTGCATTAGCAGGTGGGTTCTTTACCACTAGAGCCACATGGGAAGCCCATAACACTTTATTAGGCTACACTAAAAAAACAATCTCAAGGGACTTAGTAGGCAAAATGTGTATGTGTGTATGTGTGAGTAGGTACACAATTATAGACATATTCAGGCACTAAAAACAGTAAGAGGATAATAGAAGAAGGCAAGATGCAATAAAGCTTCCAATCACACAGTACTGCCAGGAATAATGGAATCTCAAGTTTATTTGTAGAGATTTTTTTCTTCATTAACTCTCATTACAATAATTACAACAAGAATTCAGATAGGATCAGTGAAGGAAAGAAGAGGGAAAATATTAGGCTTGATCTGGACCTAAGTTTACTAGAAGGGAGAAAGCAAATATGATGTGATCAACAGTAAGATTAAAAAAAAAAAAAAACCCTTATAAACCTCTAAATAGCTCTATTTAAAAATGCTCATCATGATATTCACCTCAAAGTTATCTTATAAAAATGTTTCATAAAATCTAACACATCATATGACAATAAATAAGAACATCTAGAGAATTAAATTGTCTGCTTTGATCCCTGCATTAGCTCCCTGGTATCTAGTTCAAACCCTTACAACAAGACACACAAAACCCTTCGTGGCCAGCTTAATTTCCCGCCACACTTGTATCTCATATTTTGCCTCCACATCTCTGTTACACTTTTCTGTCTGAACATCCTTTCTACCTTTCCTTAAATGGTTAACTTTTTATTTAATCTTCTTACCTCAACAAAGAATGCCATCTCCCCCAGGAAGCTTTGCCTAAAACCCACAGGTTGTCTTTAATGCCTGTACTTTATGCTTCAAACTGGAGGACCCTTGACATACCTCTTTACCTCAACATGTAACATGTTAGACTGCAATTATATTTAGTGTCTAAAGGATAACAACCATTTGCTTTCTTGCCTAAACTCCCAGCATGGTGTCTGGCACCTGGTAGGAATTTTTTTAAATGTCTGATGAACTGAACTTAATATTGAATACTAAGTTTATATTAACTTAATATTTCTTAAGAATTAAGAGATACAGCAATTGTAACATGTTAGACTGCAATTATATTTAGTGTCTAAAGGATAACAACCATTTGCTTTCTTGCCTAAACTCCCAGCATGGTGTCTGGCACCTGGTAGGAATTTTTTTAAATGTCTGATGAACTGAACTTAATATTGAATACTAAGTTTATATTAACTTAATATTTCTTAAGAATTAAGAGATACAGCAAGAATTTTTAGGTACATCTCACATCTTCGAGGGTTTAGCGGAATTTGAGATCCATTTTGAAATTATAACACTGGGGCTTCAAATGCAGCTAATCTCTGCTTAATTCAATATTTGGCTAAATAAAATAAGAAGTATTTTAAATTGCTATCAGAGAACTTCAGTTTTAAACAGGATAGCCATGAAGTCTGGAAACATGGATAAAATTATTATATCATGTATTATAATATAATACAAACAGATCATTTATTTTGCATTTACCTATCTTTTCAGACTAGGTAGCCACATGTTATTATACCCCTACTTCAGTTAAGAACATCAATATTTTAAGAGCTATTTCAGTCAGGAAATCCAGATACTTGTCCTGCAAAAGGACTGATAAATTAAGATCCTCATGAAGAAATCTGAAAGGCAATGCAAAGCAAAGTAAGGCACAAGGTTACAGGGAAAAAAAGTTTTTTCTTTCTGTATGAGCATTTACAGCTACCAAGTTTTCCCTATGAAACAGAGGACCTGGAGATTTATTTATCTAGAATCCATCAAAATAAAGAACTTTCTGCTAATGTGGCAGAAGAATCCATTTTTAATTAGTCATTGATTAGAAGCAAAGGTATTGGTGTAGGGAAAGGGCGATGACGATTTTCAGTTTCACGGAAGAGACCATTCCTTCTACGTATTCTACTAACAAGTTCATCGGTTTGTTTGGTTTTTTTAAAGACTGAATAGAAAGTATAATCCAAGAATTTAATCCTTTGAAAAATCACAACAAGGAGCCAGCTAACTGACTCTAGTCTAATCAGTCTAGTAAACACTATCCAAGGGCTAAAGTCCCAGGTAATGACCTTAGACCTGATTCTGTGTCACTTCAGTAAGGCCAGGTGCTATCTCTTCCACCTTCAGAAGGAGAGTTAAACCCTACAATTGTGAACCAGGATGGAAAGATGTTGAGAACAGAAATATAGTGGGCCAACAAACATACAGTGCTTTTCATTCATCAGATGGAAAATTAAGTTTCTGTTGCAAAATACAGTATTGTTTACTTATAGCATCTCTGAAGTACTGTTTATTCAGTAAGCATTACAATGCAAAATGAAATATCCTAGGATTAAAGATGAAACTATCATTTCACTGTTAATATTAAAATTTTTAAATGCTAAAAATATTAACTATTCCCTCTTTTAAAGAAGTTGCAAAGGGTCTAGGACATGCTGCATATAAATGAAAAGAAACTCACTAGTTTAGATGTTTAGAGTGGTCCTGAAGTTCAAGGTTACGTGTATTTTGGGGGAAAATGATAAATAAATAAATAAATAAATAAAAAGTTCATAAAGCATGTACTGAAAATTACATCTGTCACAACATATTTATATAAACATATGTAACTTAATTCTTACAAACATTTGTTAACTGAAATAGTCAAAGAAATCCTCTGATAAAAGTCTATCATAGAATACAAAATACTTAAAATCACTGAATTTTGTCATCAAAATTATAAAATACTAAAATAACTAAAATATTTAGTTTTCACAAGTGGAAAGTGAGTACATAAATGATTGTTAATGTTTTTGACACCACCAATACCCACAGAACACAAAGAATTCCTAAAAAAACAAAACAAACCCAAATCCTTTAAAAGCAATACATCTAGTAGCACTGTCCTACTTAGCTGCCAATATGCACTGCAATATAGTATACATGCAACTGTAAGACAATTTTAGGATCAAGTGAAAGTGTCAGCAATGGATTTCCTTGATTCCTGCATTTAAAATTGGGTCTGTAAGTAAAAACAGGGAAATGTTGATAAAGAAATTCTCTCTTATAATTATCAAACAGCTTCAAAAACCAAGCATTTAAAATCTATTTACATGTTTACTTAACACTAGTAAAAAAAACTCTCAGTGCAAGTTTAAAGATAGAATTGTTTGATTGGAAATATGCCATCAAATGCATGTATCTTCTTCAGCTTTGCTATTAATATTCTGGCACAGTGATCAATTAGTCAAGTCTCAACTTTCCTGAAAACTGATTCTATCTTAAGTGAAAGTTGCTCAGTCGCCTCTGACTCTTTGTGACCCCATGGACTACACAGTCCATGGAATTCTCCAGGCCAGGATCCTGGAGTGGGTCACCTCCCTTCTCTAGGGGATCTTCCCAACTGAGGGATTGAGCTCAGGTCTCCCACACTGCGGGCAGATTCTTTACCAGCTGAGCTACCAGGGAAGCCCAAGAATACTGGAGTGAGTGAACTATCCCTTTTCCAGGGGATCTTCCCTACCCAGGAATTGAACCAGGGTCTCCTGCATTGCAGGTGGATTCTTTACCAACTGAAGCTATGAGGGAAGCCGGATTCTATCTTAGCCAACCGGTAATTCAGTTCTGAATGAGCCCAAGAGAATCTACAGCTATTCTGTCCACACACAAAAATGAAAGGACTTAGATAACACAATTTTTACTTTTAAAACTTGAATATATTGCCACGTAAATATAGCTCATCTTAATTTCAAGTCCATATTTTAGAAAAGTGATGTAAAATGTATGATAGGTACCTCAAGAATAAAGCAGCTACTAATAACTTCAGCTATTAAAACAGAAAAAAAAAATTAAAAACTGAACATCTGCTCAGAGGAGGGTGAAGGGGAAAGAAGAGAAGTTTTAAACTAGGACACTGCTTCTGTGGACCAACTTTTTCAAACACACAGCATTTTATGGGCATGTGGTTTAATATTCGTAAAACAAACACTTTGGAAGTTGCTGAAAACTACTCCTGGACAATTTACTATAAAACCAGTGGTGAATCAATGACAAAGTAGGTTTATCATCTTTTAATACGATTGTGGGCCCAGGCTCAAAATGCCAGGTTATATATGCTGCCACTTGCCCAGCCATCTCAGTTGTCTCAGCTGTCTCAGGGCACACATTCTCAAACTCTTGAGAACCTATAAGGGCAATCAATGTATCACACATCACTGCACATCATCAGTACCAGAGATGTATACATTACACGCTGGCAAAACAATCAGCGAATGTGACACACAGACCTAATATAATTGAAATTTTATCAATATGTGGCTTTAAAATGTTTTCTTTTCCTTAATTTCAATTTGCAGATTGATGTTGGAAGGCCTCTGTCCCATCACAGCCAGAGGAAGAACTAACATCAGCTACTAGCCACCCACAGTCTCTTTCAGCTTCGTCTCTAAGGGAATTCAAATGAAGCGCTTTCCCTACATAAAACAAAGAGTTGAGTAAATGTCAAAACCGTAGCCGTCACACAGTTGTATTACATGGCGTCAAAATAATAAAACCAGATCGCAGGAAATCACGGAAACAACTGCAACTCGACTTCTCTATTCACTGAGTTTAAAAAAATCTGTTCATAAGCAGTAACTGAAAATGTCCCACAAAATGAGCACAAACTTTCTCCCGACGAAAGGCAGCTGTGAGCAGGATGTGTCCATGAGTCCAGATGTTAACACGTCCTGGGCCCCACAACCCAGCTGTGAACTCGGGTGGGATTTGAGTGGGAGTCCCCACTCGTGGTCCAAAGGGACCACGTCGACGCGACGTGGATAGGACGCGAGCGAGCCGGTGGCGAAGGGGGTCCCGCGGAATGCGACCCGGGAAGAGACCAGGTCACACACTCACACACGCACAAGCACACACACACGGACCCGGCTGAGAAGGGTACTGGGAGGTCCAGCCACCGTCCCGTGCGCCGCGCCCAGAGGATCCAGGGAAGCACGACTCCAGCCGGAACGCGGCAAGGGGTCCGGAGCACTCGGGCCACCCGGGGACGACGGTGTCTGAGCCCATCTTCCCCAGGCCGGAGGTCTGAGCCGACCCCGGATCCGCCCCCACTGCTGGCATCCCTCCTCGGGACCCCTCCCACGTTCCGGGTCTCCTTTCCACCAGTAAAAGGTGCTGCTTTAGGAGTTTGGAGTCGCAGCCCCCAGCCTACCCGCCAAACCCAGCAGGACCGAGGACGCGCGAGGCGGAAGACACTGACCGCTCGGGCCGCAGCAGGTTCTCCCGGGGCTGCCCCCTCCACGGGGGCTCCAATCCCGCCCCACGCAGGTGGCCACGACAGGACACGTTCTCCAGCTCTAGCCCCTTGAGGTGCCGCGCAGCTCCCAGCGTGGCAGGACCCACTTTTACCCTTCCGGACAGCGGCTAACAGTTGTGACCTGACCTCCCCAGTGAGGTGGCTCCCGGCTTCGGCGGCGAAGACGGTGACGGGAGCGTACAGTTGAGGTTTGAAAACTGCAGCCGCGTTGCGGGGCAGGGCAGTAGGCTAGAACCCACCCCCTGGGTCTCGAGAACCAATCCAAGCGCACGCGGAGGGCTGGGCTGTCACGTGACGGGAGGGGCGGGGCGTCGGCCTACAGCGCGTGCTGCAGGGCAGGGCTCAGCGGAGAGGGGGTGCGGCAGGCGCCGGCCGTAGGAGGCTAGGCGGAGCTGCACAGCAGGTGGGGCCCTGCAGCAATTGCGGCGAGCAAAGAGTGAAGTGGGCCGTAGCCTGACCTTGCAGGCTGTAACTCCAACCGAATGCATCCCGGCCTTCAGAGTGGTCAAGCCACAAGGACTGAGTATCTGCAAACTAGGGACCGGGAAGAAGCAAAATTAGTCGTTGCTTCGGACTCATTCCCAAACTTCTGTGCCTGTTTTCAGACTGTTCCCAGTCATCTGCCTTATCACCTGAACACACTCGGCCAGTGGAGGCTCCAGTTTGCTATAACTTGGCAAGCATCAACATCGCTTGGGGATTTATGGAACTTGGGCTCCACCTCTCAAGTCCGCTCCAGCGAATTGAGGTCTTCTGAGGCGTGGCTGAAGTCAGTGTAAGGAGAGTCCAAATAAGATGAATGACTGTGTATGCATTTAGGGTGCTAAGGGAAAAGATGAAAGCCCCTCAGCAAGCTACTCAGGATCTGTTATAAATTCAAGAGAGAGAAAAACATGCAAGTCTTGTGGAAGACACAGTTGAAGGGTATTTTAATAATTGTATAAGACTATTGGAAAAATAGGGCTAACCTGGTGGCTCAGTGGTAAAGAGTCTGCCAGTCAATGCAGAAGAGACAGGTTGGATCCCTGGTCTGGAAAGATCCTCTGGAAAAGCAAATGGCAACCCAATCCAGTATTCTTGCCTGGGAAATCCCATGGATAGAGGAGCCCCAAAGTCTACAGTCCATTAGCTCGTAAAGAGTCCACAACTTAGTGACTGAACAACAACGTTGGGAACATATGCCAGGTGGGGAATCGTTTTTTAACAGATTTCTCCAAGCAAATTTCCATCAAGCCATCCATTTCCTCTTGCATATTGTCTTTTTCCCAAGATAAGTACATAAAATGACTCACAAAAGTCTTGTTACTTAACTGACTCATCCCAGTTGAATGTGTCTATTCCCTAAGCCTTGTCACTTGGAGAATATTGCCTTCATCTATATACTTTCCTGATGCTAACAATTGGACTGACAAGCCTAAAGTTAAGATGGGGAAAAATAAAGCTGCATGCTGAAATGGATTTTTCAGCTATCGTTATCTAAGAATAAAAAAGCAGTGAGACTGTTGTTTCCATCTTTTCTTTTAGGAACACGGGGCAGTTCCTAGAAGGTTTAGCTCTGGGCCAGTAACCTACAGAAATCTCATGCCTGCAGTATGGTGGTGATTTCTGTTTTGTCTATGCTTGTGTGTGTGTGTGTTTGTGTGTGTGTTTAATTCTGGACCTCCTCAGTGTCGACATTTGATCAATAGCCAGCTCTTAGCAGTCTCCTCACACTCAGTCTATCTTCCCTTCTGTCACTAATCCCATCTAACCACATCCCTTTACACTGCAGACCTTTCCCTCTCCCATCACTGCTTTAAACCGACTTCCTTGTGGTCACAAGCCCTCTGCTCTAACCAATCCCTGCTAGGCTGGTAAGTCTTTTCATGTCTTATTTTTTTTCTACCTCTGCCTAGGCTCCAGCTTTTCACCATTCTCCTCATCAGCACCTATTCATAAATTTCCAACTTGAAGAAGTTACACCTCCCAGAAATCACAAATCTTTACTGATTTCTGCTTTCTACTCCCAGCCTGATCATCTCTTTGCCCTCTGTTCTTAGGTGCAGGGCTTAAACTTGTTCCTTGTGTTTCTCTTATGCCCCTAAACAGATTGTTAACCCTTGCTCCTGGGGTCAGATTTGCCAGCTAGCATTTGTGTGCTTAGTTGCTCAGTCGTATCTGACTCTTTGCAAGTGGACTGTAGCCCACCAGGTTTCTCTGTCCATGGGATTCTCCAAGCAAGAATACTGAAGAGGGTTGCCATTTCCTTCTCCAGGGGATCTTCCCAACTCAGGGATTGAACCCATGTCTCCTGTGTCTCCTGCATTGCAGTCAGATAATTTACCTACTGAATCATCTTATATTAAGAGCATTCAGCTATGGTTACTTGGTCTCAGGCTCTGTGGTACAAGTAACAAGAAATTCCTGGTATTGAGGAACAGACTGTACCATCTGTGATTTTGCAGTAAAACTCAGGAGTCAAAACACCCTTAATCCTACCTTATTTGCTAAAGTCACTCATAGTCATGTCAAAGATGCATGTCCTTGCCTTCATCCTTTGAGTGGGAAACCCCATGTGACCTCCTGGTCATTCTGTGGTCACTGCTGTTGACCACACGGTTCAATAAACTGATCCTTGAACACCACACACTGACAAGAGATGGTGATTGTTATGGGCTGACTGTGTTTCCACCCAATTGATGCGTTGAGGTCCTAGCCCCTAGTACCTCAGAATGTGACACTGTTTGGAGATAGGGCTTTTATCCATGGGGTGACAGAGTCGAACACAACCAAGTGACTGAGCAGGCAGGCAAGAGCATACAGGTGGGCCAGAATCCAAGATGAAAAGATTACACCTCAGCAAAAATGAAAAGGCAGCCTACTGAATGGGAAAAATATTTTCAAATCGTATATCTGATAAGGGGTTAATATCCAAAATACATAAAGAACTCATAGAACTCAATAGCAAAAAAAAATCCAATCTGATTTAAAAATGGGCAATCTGAATATACACTTTTCCAAAGAAGACATATAGATGGCCAATGTGTACTTGAAAAAAATACTCAACATCATTAATCATCAAGGAAATACAAATAAAAACCATAATGCAATATCACCTCATACTTCTCAGAATACTTATTATCAAAAAAAAAAAAAAATGTTGGCAAGAATGGAGAGAAAAAGGAACACTTGTACCCTGTAGGTGGGAATGTAAATTGGTGATGGAACTATGGGGGTTCCCCTGAAAATTAAAAACAGAACTGCCTTGTGATCCAGAAATGTCACTTCCTGATATTTATCTGAAGAAAATGAAAACATTAAGTGGAAAAGATATATGCACTCCATGTTCACTGCAGCATTATTTACAATAGTCAAAATAGTGAAACAACCTAAATGTCCATCAATAGATGACTGGATAAAGAAAAAATATATATATATACATACATTTGTGTGTGTATACATATACACACACACACAACACAGAATATTATTCAGCCATAAAAATGATGAAATCTTACCATTTATCCAATATAAACAGACATTGAGGGCATTATTCTAATAGAAATAAGTCAGACAAAGAAAATACTGTATTATCTCACTGACACATGGAAGTAAATACAAAACAACACACACACATACAGACAAAGTTTGTAGATACAGGAAACAGACTGATCATTGCCAGAGGCAGGGACTGGAGAACAGGAGAAAAAAGTGAAGGGGGTCAAAAGGTACAAGCTTATAAAATAAATAAGTCATGGAGATGTAATATGCACCATGGTGACTATAGTCACTGTATTACACTATATTGCATATTTAAGAGTTGCCAATTGAGTATATCTTAAAAGTTTCCGTAACTAGAAAAAGACTTTTTTTGTAACTATGTAAGGTGACAGATGTTAACTACATTTATTGTGGTGATCATTTGGAAATATATATAAATATCAGATCTTATGTTGTACAGCTGAAACTAATATTATAAGTCAATTATACTTCAATTTATTTAAAAAAACTTGAAAAATGGATTATGACACAGACTACACAGACTAAAGGACGACCACCGGAGGACACAGTGAGAAAGTGGTCATCTGTAAGGCAAGGGGAGAGGCCTCAGAAGAAACTGAAACCATTAACTTCTGGCCTCAAGAACTTCGAGAAAATTTATTTCTGTTGTTTAAGCCAACAAGCCTATGGTATTTGTTATGGCAGCCCTAGGAAACTAACACAGCGGTGCTCCTCAGTCACTCCAAGGGAACCTGAAGAAGTGACAAGGGATGGAGGTCTTTGATCATGCCAGCACACTCACCACATTCTCTCCAGGAAAGCTGACCCTCCCCAAGCACACAGGTCAGTCACTACATGCTGACCACATGTCAGTATGATATACTCTGCATGTAAGTTAAATAAGCAGGTTGACAACATATAGCCTTTCCCAATTTTGAACCAGTCCATTGTTCCATGTTTGGTTCTAACTGTTACTTCTTGACCCGCATTCAGGTTTCTCAGGAGATAGGTAACGTGGTCTTGTATTCCCACCACTTTAAGAATTTTCTACAGTTTGTTGTGCTCCACACAAAGGCATTAGCATAATCAGTGAAGCAGAAGTAGATGTTTACCTGTAATTCTCTTGCTTTCTCTATGATCCAACAAATGTTGACTATTTTATTTCTAGTTCCTCTGCCTTTTCAAAACCCAGATTATGCATTTGGAAGTTCTCAGTTCACATACTACTGGAGCCTAGCTTGAAGGATTTTGAGCATAACTTACTAGCATGTGAAAAGAGTGCAACTGTATGGTACTTAGAACATTGCTTGGCATTGCCCTTCTTTGGGATTGGAGTGAAAACACCTTTTCCAGTCCTGTGGCCACTGCTGAGTTTTCAGAATTTGCTGCCATATTTTGTGCAGCTCTTTAACAGCATTATCTTTTAGGATTTGAAACAGCTCAGGGGGAATTCCATCACTTCCACTAGCTTGGTTCACTACTCGACTTCACCCTCCAGGATATCTGGCTCTTGGTGAGTGACCACACCATCATGGTTATCAGGGTCATGAAGACCTTTTCTGTATAGTTCTTCTGTGTATTCTTGTCCCCTCTTCTTACTCTCTTCTGCTTCTGTTAGGTCCTTACTGTTTCTGTCATTTTTTGTGCCTATCCTTGCATGAAATATTCCCTTGATATCTCCAGTTTTCTTGAAGAGATTCTAGTCTTTCCCATTCTATTATTTTTCTCTGTGCCTTTGCATTGTTCATGTAAGAAGGCCTTCTTATCTCTCCCTGATATTCTCTAGAATTATGCTTTCAGTTGGGTATATCTTTTCCTTTCTCCCTTGACTTTCACTTCTCCTCTTTTCCTCAGCTATTTATAAAGCTTTGCCTTCTTGCATTTCTTTTTCTTAGGGATGGTTTTGGTCACTGCCTCCTGTACAATTTACAGACCTCCATCCATAGTTCTTCAGAAACTCTGTCTACCAGAACTAATCCCTTGAATCTATTTATCTTCTCCACTGTATAATCATAGGGGATTTGATTTAGGTGATACCTGAATGACCTAGTGGTTTTCCATACTTTCTTCAATTTAAGCCTGAATTTTGTAATAAGGAGCTGATGATCTGAGCCAGAGTGAGCTCCAGGCCTTGTTTTTGCTGACTGTATAACAGCTTCTACATCTTTGGCTGCAAAGAATATAATTAATCTGATTTTGGTATTGATCATCTGGTGATGTCCATGTGTAGAGTCATCTCGTGTTGTTAGGAGAGATTGTTTGCTATGACCAGTATGTTCTTGTGACAGAACTCTGTTAGCCTTTGCCCTTCTTCATTTTGTATTCCAAGGCCAAACTTGCCTATTATTCTGGATATCTATTGACTTCCTACTTCTGCATTCCAGTCCTCTGTGATGCAAAGGACATCTTTTTTTCGTGTTAGTTCTAGAAGTTGTTGTAGCTCTTCATAGAACTGTTCAACTTCAGCTTCTTTAGAATTACTGGTTGGGGCATAGACTTGGATTTCTGTGATAGTGAATGATTTGCTTTGGAAACAAACTGAGATCATTTTGTCATTTTTGAGATGGTATCCAAGTACTGCAGTTTGAACTCTTCTGTTGACTACGAGGGCTACTCCATTTCTTCTAAGAGAATCTTGCCCAGCATCAGGCTTTACTTTCACCACCAGACACATCCACAAATGAGCATCGTTTCCACTTTGGCCCAGTCACTTCGTTCTTTCTGGCGCTATTAGTAATTGCCCTCCACTCTCCCCAGTAGCATATTGGACACCTTCAGACCTGGGGGGCTCATCTTCCGGTATCATATCTTTTTGCCTTCATACTGTCTATGGGTTTCTTGTGTTAAGAACACTGGAGTGGTCTGCCATTTTCCCCTCCGATGGACTACATTTTGTCAGAACTCTTCACTATGACCCGTCCATCTTGAGTGGCCTTGCAAGCCATAGTTCATAGCTGCACTGAGTTATGCAAGCCCCTTCACCATAAAAAGCCTGTGATTCTTGAAGGGGCATGATCACATTAAATGTAAAGATAGATGAAATTAATTTTAGAAATACATTTACCTAATCCCATATATCTAAAATATTGTCTGTCATTTCAACATGAGAAATGATTAATGAGATATTTTGGTTTGGCTTCCTGGTGGCTCAGACTGTAAAGTATCTGCCTGCAACACGGGAGATCCAAGTTCAATCCCTGGGTCGGGAAGATCACCTGGAGATATTTTACATCCTTTTTTTTTATATTGTCTTAAGTCTGGTGTATTTTACATGTACAATACATCTCAATTTAGATGCTAAATTTTCATCAGAAACACTTGATCTGTGTTTACATTGTACAAAATTTGAAGGAAAGTGAAAGTGGAAGTTGCTCAGTCATGTCCACTGTTTGTAACCCCATGGACTGTAGCCTGCGTTGCTCCTCTGTCATGGAAGTCTCCAGGTAAGAATAATGAAGTGGGTAGCTGTTCCCTTCTCCAGAGGAGCTACCCAACCCAGGATTTGAGCCAGTTCTCCCACACTGCAGGCAGATTCTTAACCAACCAGCCACCAGGGAAGCCCAAGAATACTGGAGTGGGTAGCCTATCCCTTCTCCAGGGGATCTTCCTGACCCAGGAATCAAACTGGGGTTTCCTGCATTGCACACGGATTCTTTACCAACTGAGCTCAGAGAACCACTGAAAAAACACTCATATCCTTACCTTGTTTCAAATGTAAAAGTTTTTAGTAACTGAATACAGCACCACTTTCTGATTTCAAATTTATTTAAAGTGGCATAGAATTATAGGTCCATCACATTACAAGTGTTCCATAGCCACACGTGGCTGGCAGCTCCAGCACTGGACAGCACAAGTCCAAAGGGCTAGACACATGTTTGCTAATTGCCTCTGATCCTTAAATTGTTTAATGCAGTAAAAGACACAGTGTAAGTTCTTGGTACATCATGGCATCGCAGTAGTTAGGAACCCTTAAGGTTCAGTAGTCCTGCTGCTACTGCTAAGTCACTTCAGTCGTGTCCGACTCTGTGCGACCCCAGAGATGGCAGCCCACCAGGCTCCCCAGTCCCTGGGATTCTTCAGGCAAGAACACTGGAGTGGGTTGCCATTTCAGTAGTCCTATTTCCTTATATTAGAAGAAACAGTACCTAGAATGAGAGAAGTTAAGCAACTTGAAGATCATACAATTAGACTATTGGCATTCATCTGGACAAGAATTTAGGTCTCCTTATTTTTAATCCTGAGGTCTTTCTACCTCATTATGTCAGACATTCTCCAGGAAGAAAGAGGATTTTTAAATTTACTTGACTAATCACTTGAATAATATAGGCAAAGAAAAACATACTTATAATCTAGTTGCATTTGTATAACCTGATAAAGACAGGGCATGCTAGAGTATTTAAGGCCTTCTTCCACTGTGGTCTGGGGGCCAGGTGGTCTAATCTGTCAATCCAGTTTACCTCTGCTTATCACTGCTTCCTCTGCTCGCTGCCGCCTCACTGCACATCTCTTCCTCCCGCGCCTGGAGCATCCGGCCACATTTTTCTGTCTGCAGCTGTCCTCTCTCAGCTGTCTACCACAATTTGTTTAAGGCTGTGCTTCAGAGAGTCCTTTATATTTGCAAATCAAAGTATTCAGTAGAAACTGCAGCAAAGTTGGAAAAGAGCTTCTTTCCAGCCACAAACACACCAAACTCTGAGGTCCTGCTTCCTGAGGGTGGGTGTGTGATGTGTGTGTGTTTGTGTGTGTGTGTGTGTGTGTGAGAGAGAGAGAGAGAGAGAGGCAGGCGAGAAGACGGACTTGTGGTTAAGTGTGTGACATCAGACAGACGTGCACTCAAGTCCCAGCTCCACCATTCCTAGGTGTGTGGCCTTGGGCAATCCTCAGTCTTCTCCCCTGCAGAATGAGGACAGTAGGCATAGCTGCTTCCAGGAGATTTCAGCGTGAAAGAGCACACAGAGAGCCCAGTGCCTGACAAGAGGAAGCCCCCACTTCATACAAGCTGATGTTACTTTCCAGTGGTCTTCAGGCTCCCTGAGGATGAGGACTACGTGTATCAGGCTCAACACTGCATCTTGTGACTAGCAAAATCCCTGAGACATAGTAGGTCCTAAACGGATATTTGTCAAATGATGTTATGAGATACTTATGATTTCCCTCAAATCTTCTAACTGATGCTAAGAGAGAGAAATGGGGAGGGGAGCAGGGGCGACATGGTGATAAGGAAAGGGGAGAGTGAGGCAGCTGCTTCCCTGTTCAGAATCTACCTGGCGGTGACACCAGGCTCAAAATGAAACTGTAAGTTCAACAAATAGTGACGTCCAGAGGGCTATGCAAGACAGAAGAATTAGAGTCATAGTGTTCAAAGGGGAAGAGACATGGAGTGGAGCAAGTAGAGTGTAAAACTGTCATTGACTTGATTTGAGTAGATAAATGTCTGCAGGTTCTGTCCAACAAAGCACCTCCTTTTGGACTTCTAAGACACTTCTTAGAGCAACTGCATATTCCATGAATCTTGACCTGGTGTCACATTCCCCAGAACACATGACAGGTAAGAAACAGTAAATCTTCCAGGAATCTTTCACTAAGCAAGTCTTCTCATAACAAGAAGGCACATGTATAGATAAGGCAGAGCTAACTTTTAACCTTTGCCTCAACTGGCTAAAGGTGACAACATGAGCACTGAGAAGGCTCATCTACTCCACTAGCTGAGTCCTTTCCTGGCATGAAAATGTTGGTAATGTGGGAAATGATAATGATGATCACTAGATATACTAGTATAACAAATCCAAGAGGAGGGGCTAGAATGATCCATGTGACAATGAATTCATATGAGACACTGAGAATATTCAAAGCATCCTTTAGTTAGCCTTCCGTTTAGATTTACAGAGTGGCACTTTATATCCTAATGTAATAAAAAGAGATATAAGTATAGAGCTGTTCAGAAACCCTTTAAAGGGCATAGTGTATGAGAAAGTGGGTCTGTAGTTTACTAATTATGAGATTTTGAGCAGGTTATATCATCCCTATGCCTCTCTTTTTTCATCTGTAAAGTATAAATTATAATATGCTTACCCATAGTATATATAGTAACAATTGGTCATAAATTCTGATCCTGGCCCTGTTCTAAATTTGCTTTTTTTTACTCCTCACACTCTTATGAGTAAAGTGCTATATTTGCCTGCCTTAAAGTTAAGAAACTTCAAGAGACAACGAAGTTATATACTATATAACTGTAACCTGAGTTACTCATGGAGTAGTAACAAGATTCAAGCTTACTCTGTATAAGGCCTTTTACTGTGGATACTATATAACTGCAGCTATGAACAATAGAGTACAGGTTCTTGGATGTTTAATTCACTTTAGTCCCTGGAGTTCTGGCTCTTTGCCTTCTTGCATTTCTTTTTCTTAGGGATGGTTTTGGTCACTGCCTCCTGTACAATTTACAGACCTCCATCCATAGTTCTTCAGAAACTCTGTCTACCAGAACTAATCCCTTGAATCTATTTATCTTCTCCACTGTATAATCATAGGGGATTTGATTTAGGTGATACCTGAATGACCTAGTGGTTTTCCATACTTTCTTCAATTTAAGCCTGAATTTTGTAATAAGGAGCTGATGATCTGAGCCAGAGTGAGCTCCAGGCCTTGTTTTTGCTGACTGTATAACAGCTTCTACATCTTTGGCTGCAAAGAATATAATTAATCTGATTTTGGTATTGATCATCTGGTGATGTCCATGTGTAGAGTCATCTCGTGTTGTTAGGAGAGATTGTTTGCTATGACCAGTATGTTCTTGTGACAGAACTCTGTTAGCCTTTGCCCTTCTTCATTTTGTATTCCAAGGCCAAACTTGCCTATTATTCTGGATATCTATTGACTTCCTACTTCTGCATTCCAGTCCTCTGTGATGCAAAGGACATCTTTTTTTCGTGTTAGTTCTAGAAGTTGTTGTAGCTCTTCATAGAACTGTTCAACTTCAGCTTCTTTAGAATTACTGGTTGGGGCATAGACTTGGATTTCTGTGATAGTGAATGATTTGCTTTGGAAACAAACTGAGATCATTTTGTCATTTTTGAGATGGTATCCAAGTACTGCAGTTTGAACTCTTCTGTTGACTACGAGGGCTACTCCATTTCTTCTAAGAGAATCTTGCCCAGCATCAGGCTTTACTTTCACCACCAGACACATCCACAAATGAGCATCGTTTCCACTTTGGCCCAGTCACTTCGTTCTTTCTGGCGCTATTAGTAATTGCCCTCCACTCTCCCCAGTAGCATATTGGACACCTTCAGACCTGGGGGGCTCATCTTCCGGTATCATATCTTTTTGCCTTCATACTGTCTATGGGTTTCTTGTGTTAAGAACACTGGAGTGGTCTGCCATTTTCCCCTCCGATGGACTACATTTTGTCAGAACTCTTCACTATGACCCGTCCATCTTGAGTGGCCTTGCAAGCCATAGTTCATAGCTGCACTGAGTTATGCAAGCCCCTTCACCATAAAAAGCCTGTGATTCTTGAAGGGGCATGATCACATTAAATGTAAAAATAGATGAAATTAATTTTAGAAATACATTTACCTAATCCCATATATCTAAAATATTGTCTGTCATTTCAACATGAGAAATGATTAATGGGATATTTTGGTTTGGCTTCCTGGTGGCTCAGACTGTAAAGTATCTGCCTGCAACACGGGAGATCCAAGTTCAATCCCTGGGTCGGGAAGATCACCTGGAGATATTTTACATCCTTTTTTTTTATATTGTCTTAAGTCTGGTGTATTTTACATGTACAATACATCTCAATTTAGATGCTAAATTTTCATCAGAAACACTTGATCTGTGTTTACATTGTACAAAATTTGAAGGAAAGTGAAAGTGGAAGTTGCTCAGTCATGTCCACTGTTTGTAACCCCATGGACTGTAGCCTGCGTTGCTCCTCTGTCATGGAAGTCTCCAGGTAAGAATAATGAAGTGGGTAGCTGTTCCCTTCTCCAGAGGAGCTACCCAACCCAGGATTTGAGCCAGTTCTCCCACACTGCAGGCAGATTCTTAACCAACCAGCCACCAGGGAAGCCCAAGAATACTGGAGTGGGTAGCCTATCCCTTCTCCAGGGGATCTTCCTGACCCAGGAATCAAACTGGGGTTTCCTGCATTGCACACGGATTCTTTACCAACTGAGCTCAGAGAACCACTGAAAAAACACTCATATCCTTACCTTGTTTCAAATGTAAAAGTTTTTAGTAACTGAATACAGCACCACTTTCTGATTTCAAATTTATTTAAAGTGGCATAGAATTATAGGTCCATCACATTACAAGTGTTCCATAGCCACACGTGGCTGGCAGCTCCAGCACTGGACAGCACAAGTCCAAAGGGCTAGACACATGTTTGCTAATTGCCTCTGATCCTTAAATTGTTTAATGCAGTAAAAGACACAGTGTAAGTTCTTGGTACATCATGGCATCGCAGTAGTTAGGAACCCTTAAGGTTCAGTAGTCCTGCTGCTACTGCTAAGTCACTTCAGTCGTGTCCGACTCTGTGCGACCCCAGAGATGGCAGCCCACCAGGCTCCCCAGTCCCTGGGATTCTTCAGGCAAGAACACTGGAGTGGGTTGCCATTTCAGTAGTCCTATTTCCTTATATTAGAAGAAACAGTACCTAGAATGAGAGAAGTTAAGCAACTTGAAGATCATACAATTAGACTATTGGCATTCATCTGGACAAGAATTTAGGTCTCCTTATTTTTAATCCTGAGGTCTTTCTACCTCATTATGTCAGACATTCTCCAGGAAGAAAGAGGATTTTTAAATTTACTTGACTAATCACTTGAATAATATAGGCAAAGAAAAACATACTTATAATCTAGTTGCATTTGTATAACCTGATAAAGACAGGGCATGCTAGAGTATTTAAGGCCTTCTTCCACTGTGGTCTGGGGGCCAGGTGGTCTAATCTGTCAATCCAGTTTACCTCTGCTTATCACTGCTTCCTCTGCTCGCTGCCACCTCACTGCACATCTCTTCCTCCCGCGCCTGGAGCATCCGGCCACATTTTTCTGTCTGCAGCTGTCCTCTCCCAGCTGTCTACCACAATTTGTTTAAGGCTGTGCTTCAGAGAGTCCTTTATATTTGCAAATCAAAGTATTCAGTAGAAACTGCAGCAAAGTTGGAAAAGAGCTTCTTTCCAGCCACAAACACACCAAACTCTGAGGTCCTGCTTCCTGAGGGTGGGTGTGTGATGTGTGTGTGTTTGTGTGTGTGTGTGTGTGTGTGAGAGAGAGAGAGAGAGAGAGGCAGGCGAGAAGACGGACTTGTGGTTAAGTGTGTGACATCAGACAGACGTGCACTCAAGTCCCAGCTCCACCATTCCTAGGTGTGTGGCCTTGGGCAATCCTCAGTCTTCTCCCCTGCAGAATGAGGACAGTAGGCATAGCTGCTTCCAGGAGATTTCAGCGTGAAAGAGCACACAGAGAGCCCAGTGCCTGACAAGAGGAAGCCCCCACTTCATACAAGCTGATGTTACTTTCCAGTGGTCTTCAGGCTCCCTGAGGATGAGGACTACGTGTATCAGGCTCAACACTGCATCTTGTGACTAGCAAAATCCCTGAGACATAGTAGGTCCTAAACGGATATTTGTCAAATGATGTTATGAGATACTTATGATTTCCCTCAAATCTTCTAACTGATGCTAAGAGAGAGAAATGGGGAGGGGAGCAGGGGCGACATGGTGATAAGGAAAGGGGAGAGTGAGGCAGCTGCTTCCCTGTTCAGAATCTACCTGGCGGTGACACCAGGCTCAAAATGAAACTGTAAGTTCAACAAATAGTGACGTCCAGAGGGCTATGCAAGACAGAAGAATTAGAGTCATAGTGTTCAAAGGGGAAGAGACATGGAGTGGAGCAAGTAGAGTGTAAAACTGTCATTGACTTGATTTGAGTAGATAAATGTCTGCAGGTTCTGTCCAACAAAGCACCTCCTTTTGGACTTCTAAGACACTTCTTAGAGCAACTGCATATTCCATGAATCTTGACCTGGTGTCACATTCCCCAGAACACATGACAGGTAAGAAACAGTAAATCTTCCAGGAATCTTTCACTAAGCAAGTCTTCTCATAACAAGAAGGCACATGTATAGATAAGGCAGAGCTAACTTTTAACCTTTGCCTCAACTGGCTAAAGGTGACAACATAAGCACTGAGAAGGCTCATCTACTCCACTAGCTGAGTCCTTTCCTGGCATGAAAATGTTGGTAATGTGGGAAATGATAATGATGATCACTAGATATACTAGTATAACAAATCCAAGAGGAGGGGCTAGAATGATCCATGTGACAATGAATTCATATGAGACACTGAGAATATTCAAAGCATCCTTTAGTTAGCCTTCCGTTTAGATTTACAGAGTGGTACTTTATATCCTAATGTAATAAAAAGAGATATAAGTATAGAGCTGTTCAGAAACCCTTTAAAGGGCATAGTGTATGAGAAAGTGGGTCTGTAGTTTACTAATTATGAGATTCTGAGCAAGTTATATCATCCCTATGCCTCTCTTTTTTCATCTGTAAAGTATAAATTATAATATGCTTACCCATAGTATATATAGTAACAATTGGTCATAAATTCTGATCCTGGCCCTGTTCTAAATTTGCTTTTTTTTACTCCTCACACTCCTATGAGTAAAGTGCTATATTTGCCTGCCTTAAAGTTAAGAAACTTCAAGAGACAACGAAGTTATATACTATATAACTGTAACCTGAGTTACTCATGGAGTAGTAACAAGATTCAAGCTTACTCTGTATAAGGCCTTTTACTGTGGATACTATATAACTGCAGCTATGAACAATAGAGTACAGGTTCTTGGATGTTTAATTCACTTTAGTCCCTGGAGTTCTGGCTCTTTTCATTCTTTTGTTTCCATTCATACCTCCATTCCAAAATTCCTTCACTACTAAAATAATTTTACAAGTATAACAAATACAAGAGGAGAAGGGTGTAGAATGATCCATGTGCAATGGATTAGAGTTAGAGATATTGGTATGAACTAATGTTTAGTTTAATATAGATGCAGATGTTTACATATAGATTTATTTACAGATATCTGTGTGTACATGGGTTAAGACGCATATCTTCTTGCTCCATCAGCTGAGAGCACATAAAAGCAATGACACCCCAAGAGCAATAAGTACACCTCTCACTTGTGTCTTGGTTTCTAACACTGTTCTTCAACAAAAGGAAACAAAGCTTTTTGGAGAAATTGATGCTTCTAGGACTGGGGCAGGAAACACACAGCTGCGCCTGGAACACTGTGTAGCATGAGAAAGAAGGAAGTGCTAACCAACCAACCAAGCAACCAACAAGCGACCACACAAAGATGGTGGTGTGTCAAAGGGATTCAGGAGCCAACAGGACAAGCCCCCAGTGATTAAAGCTAGAACAGTTTGAGCTATGTAACAAATGAAGTAACTAGTGGATTATATACCAAAATATGACATAAACATCTGTGAGTACATATACATATAAATGATTGAATAAATAAATGGGAAAGAACAGACAAACCTCTCATGCAGAATTATGAACAGTTTATACAGCCACTCCACCTTCAAGTTGGCAGAGTCTAACTCTCCACTTCTTAAGTATGGGCTGTGCATAATGACTTTCTTCCAAAGAGCATAGTATGGAAATGCAGAAGAAAAGAGTAACTTTTCGGTGAAGACCATGAAAAATAGTACATCAAGCCAGGGGATCAAAGTTAACACCAATAGTTGTAAGTCATTTTGATAATACATACCCATTATTTGATGTAATGCAAATGACATGTTGCCTCTGTGGTCTTCTTCCACAAAACCCATAACCCAGTTCAACCATGAGAAAAACATCAGACAAATCACAGTTGAGAGACATCCTACAAAATACTTGACCTACAAAATACTTCTCAAAACTGTCAAGGTCATCAAAACACAGGTAAGTCTGAGAAACTGTCACAATCAAATGGAACCCAAGATGAATGACGACTAAACATAATGTGGTGTCCTAGATGGAACCTTGGAGCAGACAAATGACATTAAAGAGATAGATAAGGAAATCAGAATAGACTATGAACTTTAGTTAACAGTAACAAATTAATCACTAATATGTCAAAATGTGCCTTACAGGTGTAAGACACTATCGTAGGAGACTGGTTGTGCAGTACACTCTGGACTATTGTTGCAATGATTATGTAAATCTAAGTGTTAGTCACTCAGTCATGTCCCACCCTTTGCAACCCCATGGACTATATCCTGCCAGTTCCTCTGTCTGTGGAATCTTCCAGGCAAGAATACTGGAGTGGGTAGCCATTCCCTTCTCCAGGGGATCTTCCAGACCCAGGGATCAAACTCAGGTCTCCTGCATTGCAGGCAGATTCTTTACTGTCTGTAAATCTAAACCTGTTCTAAAATAACAAGGTTGTTTTAAAAAAGTAAATGAATCTGTCATTGCTTATAATATGCAAATTTAGGGAACTACAGAGTCAGAAATTAAAATTGGAAATAACCTGTGAGATCAAAGGAGAGGACAAAACCCTACTGAACAACCAAAACAGAGTCCTGCTATTATTTTTGCAGTCTATTAAAAATATCATTATAATAATAATTTGATACAGGTTCTATCCTGTCAACCTTCAAGCAAAATTTCCAAGTCTTGGATAAAGACATATATGTAGATATAGAATAGGATCCAGAGAATTGTGTGCTTCAATATACTATATATCACCTAATTACAATCACAAAGTAAATCTTTCATCTAACAATTCTCAAACTGTGTTAGGGAGACCCCAGTACCTTTTAAGGAGTCTTCAACGTCAAAACTATTTTCATAATAATATTAAGATGATATTTACCCTTTTCTCTCCTATTCTTTCACAAGTGTATGGTTTAGTTTTCCAGAGATTACAGAATGTAATCTGTAATCCATTAACCAAAAGGTTAATGCAGAAGCAGTTGTGAGAATCCAACCACTTCCTATTAAGCTAGAAATCAGACAAATTGCAAACATGTAAAATAATACCATCCTTATCACTTCCTTTGTTTTGGGTAGTATAGCTATTTTTCACAAAATAGAGGAAAAGGGGTATCCCTGTCTCCTGTACAACGTCACGAACCTCATTCCATAGTTCATCAGGAACTCTGGTATAGAATCCTGTACTTGGGCAGCAGCGGTGTCTTCACCTGAACAATCTGCTTCTGCAAATCTGGCTATTATTCCTGGCTGTCTTGTCCTGACGCTGACTCTCCAGCTGGGATCTCTGTTCTATGAGCTGCACAGTAGGCTTCAAGTAATATTCCTTTTCAGCTTCAAACATCCAAAGATGCTTAATGCTTGCAATTAGTAACTCTGACTATTCCACCAAAAACTGGTTTCTTAGGTAACTTCCATCCTGACCTCTTTCAACATCAGCCTTTCTGAAATTCCATAAGTGATCCAAGATTAATTAAAGCAAAGAAAAAGCAAAATAAACTTACCCTTTACTTTATCTACTATAGAAAACAAGTAACTACACAAATAAATTTAAATGTTTACCATTTTGAAAGATGAAAATAACTTTTGGCCTTCTACTCTAAACTTTTACCTATGTTTTGGAATTCTACAACTTTCAACCAGCACAGTATAAGATGTTCATGTGTTACTTCCCAGTTATGTAATTTCTATAAAACAAGCAAGAGGCTCTGAAGAGAATGACTTATGACACCATGCCATGTGCTTAGTTCATTATAAGTCATTTCAAGGACCTCCAGTCATTCTGAGCCAATCAAAACAGAAATGTTCTAACACATTTGAGAGTATCTTGTTTTATAGAGTGCTTAAGAAAGGCAAGAAAAGCACACTAGATTTCAAATGTACCAAATTATCCAGAAAGGATTTTGAAACTGGTTCCTGTTAGGTTACTTTTCTTTATTATTTAATGTGGTATATAAAATATAATGCTTTTCTGTTTGAGCTCCTAGGACCTGGAATGGTTCTGCCTTTTAAAATTTGGCAAGCAAATTATAAAATATTTTTATTCTGCTCTTTTCTTGCTAGATTTCAAAAGTGAGAAGTGGAAGACAAGTTAGGCTGTACAGATCTCCCAATTTCATGCTAACTCAGATTAAGAGGGGCTTAAATTAATTTTGACTAGAAAAAGCATTTTCTACAATTGAAATACTACCTTAGATTAAGGATCCTTTGAAGTAGTGTCTCGAAATAATTTAGCAAAAACTAATGGGGGCAGTAATCCATTACTTTTTCCCTCTCATGCTCTTTGTCCAGGTTTGAGTTTAGGGGTCTTGGATCTGGATATTTCCACATTTAACTTCTCAGAGGAAAGGTCTGTTTACAGGAGAAGTCAACAGAAAAACATTCATCAGCACACCTTACCTTGAGAATAGGTTGAGACACTGAAAAACAGGCAGATGTAATGACCAATGATAAGCTACTTCTTGCAAACCTAATTTTGGGGTGCATCTTTTAAAATATGAGGTTTTTGAGGGTGTATTTGAGAGAAGCTGCAGAGACAAACTCGTTTGTCTTTATTTCTTCCTGTCTCTTACCTAGGGTGTATTTTTTTCTCTACTTGCTAAGAACAGGAAATTGCAGAACAAAGATTTGATCAGTTCTCATCACTTCAATGAGACTTGCTCAGTTTAACTTTGGCCAACAGCACCTATATATTTGCCCCAATAAATTACACAATGCATCAGAATAGATTAGTTTTAAATTATCTTTTAAGCTTCCAAGCCTGGAGTTCTTCTCACTATTAAAAGCCTATCTCTGAGAAGGTTGCCTTTTCAAAGTAAAAATAGGCAATACCTTTGAGACATTTTCCATTACTGGTTGACCTAGAAAAATCCCCTTCTTGCAGCTCAGTCCTGAGCAGGTATAAGAAGCTTCCCAGCCAGTCATGCATGTGAACGTGGCACAGGATAGACTAGTATTAATAGCACCTGAAGCCTGGACAGCATTTTAGAGTGAATAGAGAGCTTTCACACACAATATTTTGTCTGAGCTTCAACAACCCTGCATTTACTGTAAGCAAGGCTAGAACTGCTCCATGTTACAAATGAGAATGGACTGAGAGTGACTTTCCCAAGTGAGGTGAGGGCTCAGCCTAGAACTGCAGACTGTAGACCTGTTTGGGCCACCCCAGAGAGAGAGGACGATCCAGAGAGCAAAATCATCTGACTATTGTTCTCTCCTCTCCCACTCGTCCTTTACTGAAACATTACAGGAAGCCTAACAACAAAGCAACCATGAACAATGGAGACGAAAGGAGAGCGCAAAGGCCAGATGGCAAGGCGGGCTGAGCCCCCAGAGGACGCAGCGCCAGGAGCCCTGGTGTCACCCCAAGCTTAGTGTCCACTTCTCCCCAACCGACCTGGTCATGTTTATTCCCTGGATTGCCTGAGGTCATTTTGGGTGAGAATTAGGAAAATCAGGAATGATTTATCACCTAAAGAAATAAGATTTAGCACAGAACTAAGAATTCCAAACCAACAGCCAAGGTTTGAGAAAGAAATTTAAGAGAAAGGAATGTACCTACTTTTAAAAGCTGAAATTTCTGTGGTGAGACTACCTAAGTACACAGGATTTAAGTTTTGTAGTGAAATGACAGGAATGTTCTAAATAAAGCATGGCAATACTTCTTCATGCAAAATGCTAAGTATATATCATTTCATTCAATTCTTACCACCTGCCTTGAGGTCACCATCTTTATGCTTGGTTCTCATGTGAGGAAGCTCAGGCTCAAAGAAGTTGAATGACTGGCTTAAGGTCATACAGCTAGAAATGCAGACAACATTTGAACTCAGATGAAAAATCCAATGTCCTGCTCAGTATACTGCACTACATCCTAAGTAGTATGTTACTCGTTCTCATTTTTTATTTCCCTTTGTGTCCCATCTTCATGACTCATTATACAGATGAGTTTTTAAAAATATTTTACTTCCCTTGTTTATTAGCTGGAAAAATTTTTATTAAGAGACATTTACAATCATCCATTCTTTGGTTGCCTGCAAGTACAACAAAGTTTATTAGGAAAAGTCAGAATAAATTAAATCTGTTAACAGCTTACAAAATAATGAGTTTGTATTACTATAGCAAAAAGCTACTTACCTGGTATCTAACTTCTAAGAAACAGGAAGTATGCAAACAACCCTTCTGAGGAGCAGAACAGATGTTACAACAAGCATTCATATGTGAGAAGATTCACTTTGGTGGTGATTCTGTCTTTTATGTATACTCTGTAATTATTTGGGATGTTATAAGACTTCAATGATAGGATACTACAGAAGCTTTCCCTCTGATCTGCCAGTGACTGACTTCTCTTCCACCTCCAGTTCTCACCTGTCCATTGCTGCACCCTGTTCTTTATAGCACTTTTTATTATAATTAATAATTATGGATTTATTTGCTTACTGCCTATCTTCCCCATGAGACTGTAAACTCCCAACAGACAGGAATCGTGACTGCTTTATTCAGCAGTGTTTCCCCAGCACCTATCATGGTGCCTAGAACATAGTAGCAATTCAATAAACATTGATTCAATGTATGGATAGATGGATGGATGGACAATGGATGGATGAATGGATGGGCAGACATGTGACTCTTCCCAGTTGCCAAAGATTTGAGGAACAGGCGAGTTGGTAATCTGGCCCAGGGAAGGCTGGATAACTTTTGGGACCAAGGTTAAGTCAGTCATCCTTTCCCTAAAAATAGGCCTGAGAGTTTGTGGTAAGGAACTCTGAGGCCAGTATACTGGGGCAGAGAGGAAAGGGAAGTCAATATACTAAGCATTTGCCAGATGCACAGCAATGGGCTCAATACACATTATCTCATTTCACATAAAAGTACTGCATGAGAAAGGAATTTTTTCTGTTTTACAAATGAAAAAAGTGAGACTCAGATTGGTGAGATTACCCAAGGTCATTAAACAGAATACAGAGAGCCAGAATATGGACCTTGATTTATCATATGTCAAAGACCATACATTTTTCCTTTTAAAACAAATTTGCTTTCTTTAAAACATTTTTTAGTTGGCCTGTAACTTACATATAAGAATTGATCCTATTTTAAGTGTATAGCTTGATAAAATCTAAATATATATATACATCCTGCAACCACCATCCAGATAAATAACATAATCCAACTTGAATATTAATAAACATTAATTTATTTAAATAATAGTTCTTCATTCTGAGATTGCTTTTCTCTTCATGTGGGTGTTAAAATTTATTACATTTTATGATAATAACTGTAAGAGTGTATGATACTTGAAAATTGTTAGCAAATGTTCAACTACATGTAAAGTTCATAACACTAAATCATTTCCCTGCCCCCACTAACCACTTTTTTTCTTTTGGGTTGTATCAGTTCAGTTCAGTTCAGTTCATTCTGAAGAGTTGACTCATTGGAAAAGACTCTGATGCTGGGAGGGATTGGGGGCAGGAGGAGAAGGGGACGACCGAGGATGAGATGGCTGGATGGCATCACTGACTTGATGGATGTGAGTCTGAGTGAACTCCGGGAGTTGGTGATGGACAGGGAGGCCTGTCCTGATGCGATTCATGGGGTCACAAAGAGTCGGACATGACTGAGCAACTAAACTGAACTGAGTGAGATATTATGTAACTATGTCATTTTTCCATTGTGTTTATATGCGTATATATGAATGTAAGTTATGCAAAGAAATTTCAACTAATATGAAAATTTTGAAATTCAAAGACCTTTGTTTTAATCTTTTTCTTTTCAATTACAGGATTCCCTTTAATGGAGTCATGGAAGAACATATATCAGAAAATAGCACTCATCAGGAGAATAGTAGATATTGTAATCAAATCACTAAATTCACATATACACACACAATCTTCTAATAGAAGCACCCAGACACCTTTAATTCACAGTTGTTTACTCTCTGCACTGTCTACCATTTAGTCACAAAAGCAAGATGAATAACAGCGTTGTAACTGAATTCATGATCCTAGGCCTCACTCAAAAACCTGAACTCCAGGGAGTTCTCTTCATTATCTTTCTCTTCATCTATTTCCTGGCTTTCCTTGGCAATATGCTTATTGTCATTGCCATAGTCTATAACACTAGCTTGCATACACCCATGTATGTGTTCCTTCTGGCCCTGGCTATTGTGGACATCATCTGCACAACAAGCATAATACCAAAAATACTTGTGACCATGCTAACATCAAGAAAGACCATCTCATATGGAGGCTGCATGTCTCAACTCTTCTTCTTCACATGGTCCCTGGGTGCTGAGATGGTTCTCTTCACCACTATGGCCTATGACCGCTATTTGGCCATCTGTTTCCCTCTACGCTACAGTGCTATTATGAACCACTATATGTGTGTGGCCTTGCTCAGCATTGTCATAGCTATTGCAGTAACCAACTCCTGGGTACACACAGGTCTCATCCTAAGGCTGACCTTCTGTGGATCAAACACCATTGACCACTTCTTCTGTGAGATACCCCCGCTGTTAGCTTTGTCCTGCAGCCCAGTGAGAATCAATGAAGTGATGGTGTATGTTGCTGATATCACTCTGGCTGTAGGTGACTTCACCCTCACCTGCATCTCCTACTGGTTTATCATTGCTGCCATTCTTCGCATCCGCACTACAGAAGGGAAAAGAAAGGCCTTCTCAACATGCTCATCCCATCTCATAGTGGTGTCTCTTTATTATTCTCCTGTAATCTACACCTATATACGCCCAGCTTCCAGCTACACATTGGAAAGGGACAAAGTAGTAGCTGCACTCTATACTCTTGTGACCCCTACGTTAAACCCAATTGTGTACAGTTTCCGAAATAAGGACATGCAGGCAGGGATTAGGAAAATATTTGCATTCCTGAAACATTAGTAGTTTCAAAGGAGAATGTCAACTCTCTAGAATCATTTTCTACAACTTAGATTTTAGTTACCTTTCATATTTACCTCAATCTCCAACTTTTCCATTCCCTCTTAGCACAAGAATGTCTCAACTCATAGTAAATCACTTCCTTAGATCTTCATTTCTAAACTACACTTATTCTCGGGCTTGTTTGGTGGTCTAGTCATTAAGACTCCATATTTCCAATGCAGGAGGCCCAGGTTTGATCTCTGGTCAGGGAACTGGATCCCTCATGCTACAACTAAGAACCTGCATGTGACAGCAAAGATCCTGTGTGCCTCACTAAGACCCAGTGCAGCCAAGTTTAAAAAAAAAAAAAAAAAAAAACACTTATTCTCTTATAATTAAATTGTACTGACTGATAATTCTATAGTTTCCTGAAACATTCTCTTTCATGAAAGCTTTCCAAACTAATTAAAATGTAATCATAGTGCTTATCTTAATCCTACCTTGTTCCTAGAATTCTCATTGCCTCCACAGTTCCACACTTTTCACTTTAACAGTATTTGTGATGTAATGGACATGAGTTTGAGCAAACTCCCAGAGATAGTGAAGGCCAGGGAAGCCTGACATGCCTCGGTACATGGAGTCACAAAGAGTCGATCATAACTTAGTGACTGAACAACGACAACATAGGTGTAGCCTCACACAAACAGATATCCATATCTCTCGCTATATATATACTTATATATAGACATAAGTGTGTGTTAGTCACTTCAATTGTGTCCGTGTCTTTGCAACACTATGTACTGTAGCCCACCAACCTCTTCTGTCCATGGGACTTTCCAGGCAAGAATACTGGAGTGGGTTTCCATGTCTGCCCCTGGGCATCTTGCCAACCCAGGGACTGAACCTGCACCTCTTAGGTTTCCTACATTAGCAGGAAGGTTTTTTACCATTAGTGCCACCTGGGAAGCCCATATAGACATATACCACATGTCTGCTGCTGCTGCTGCTAAGTCGCTTCAGTCGTGTCTGACTGTGCGACCCCAGAGATGGTAGCCCACCAGACTCCCCCATCCCTGGGATTCTCCAGGTGAGAACACTGGAGTGGGTTGCCATTTCCCTCTCCAATGTGTGAAAGTGAAGTCGATCAGTCGTGCCCAACTCTAGCGACCCCATGGACTGCAGCCCACCAGGCTCCTCTGTCCGTGGGATTTTCCAGGCAAGAGTACTGGACTGGGGTGCCATTGTCTTCTCCAATACCACATGTATATATTTAACGATATAATAGCACTTATTTTACCAGCAAAAGCAACCCTACTCAAGAATAGTTGGAGGAATTGCAATTCAGAGTATGCAAAAAATGGTGGACCATAGGCAAATCCAGAGAATAATGAAAGAAAACTTGCTTTTAGGCCATGCTAGTGGTACAGACTCAGTGACTTCACTGTCACTTTTCACTTTCATGCATTGGAGAAGGAAATGGCAACCCACTCCAGTGTTCTTGCCTGGAGAATCCCAGGGACGGCGGACCCTGATGGGCTGCTGTCTCTGGGGTTGCACAGAGTCAGACACGACTGAAGCAACTCAGCAGCAGCAGCAGCAGTGGTAAAGAACCAACCTGCCAATGCAAGAGACATAAGAAACATGAGTTCAATCCCTAGGTTGGGCAGATCCCCTGGAGAAGGAAATGGCAACCCACTCCAATATTCTTGCTTGGAGAATCCCATGGACAGAGGAGCCTGGTGGGCTACTGTTCATAGGGTCGCAAAGAGTCAGACATGACTGAAGTAACTTAGTACAGGAAAACAAACAGAGAAAAAGGGAAACTGGAAATTCTATAATAACCAATTAGTCCATTGGAGGAAGCTTCAGTTCAGTTCAGTCAGTTCAGTCACTCAGTCGTGTCCGACTCTTTGCAAGCCCATGAATTGCAGCACTCCAGGCCTCCCTGTCCATTACCAACTCCCGGAGTTCACTCGGACTCGCATCCATCGNGCGTGCATTTGTGAGACAGTTTGAGCATTCTTTGGCATTGCCTTTCTTTGAGATTGGAATAAAAACTGACCTTTTCCAGTCCTGTGGCCATGGCTGAGTTTTCCAAATTTGCTGGCATATTGAGTGCAGCACTTTCACAGCATCACCTTTCAGGATTTGAAATAGCTCTACTGGAATTCCATCACCTCCACTAGCTTTGCTCATAGTGATGCTTTCTATGGATCACTTGACTTCACATTGCAGGATGTCTGACTCTAGATGAGTGATCACACCATCATGATTATCCGGGTCGTGAAGATCCTTTTTGTACAGTTCTTCTGTGCATTCTTGCCACCTCTTCTTAATATCTTCTGCTTCTGTTAGGTCCATCAGATCTAAGATCTATCAGATCTAGGCCCTTAAATCTATTTCTCACTTCCACTGTATAATCATAATGGATTTGAAATTTACCAGTTGTCAAAACTTGAATGGAGCTAGAGGGTAGTATTCTAAGTGAAATAAGACAGACAGAGAAAGAAAATACCACATGATCTCTCTTACATATGGACTAGAAGAAACAAAATGAAAACAGGCTTGTCAATACATAGAACGAAAGGGCTAGTTACCAGAAGAGAGGGTAGTTTGCGGGTGGGCAAAATAGTTTAAGGAAATTAAGAGATACAAACCTCTATTTATAAAATAAATAAATCATAGGGATTCCCTGGTGGCTCAGAGGTTAAAGCGTCTGCCTCCAATGCGGGAGACCTGGGTTTGATCCCTGGGTCGGGAAGATCCCCTGGAGAAGGAAATGGCAACACACTCCAGTATTCTTGCTTGGAGAATCCCATGGACTGAGGAGCTTGGTGGGCTGCAGTCCACGGGGTCACAAAGAGTCGGACACGACTGAGTGACTTTACTTACTTACTTAGGGATATAATAGCAAAAGAAATATGATCAATAATATTGTAATAACTTTGTATGGGTACAGATGGTTAATACACTTATGATGATTATGTCATGAGAAAAAAGAAAGTGAAAAGTGAAGTCACTCAGTCATGTCCGACTCTTTGCAACCCCATAGACTATAGCCTACAAGGCTCTTGCATCCACGGGATGTTCCAGGCAATAGTACTGGAGTGGGTTGCCATTTCCTTCTCCAGGGGATCTTCCCAACCCAGGGATTGAACCCAGGTCTCCCTCATTGCAGACAGACGCTTTACCATCTGAGCCACCAGGGAAGTCCTATGAAAGTGTAGAATCATTATGCAATACACCTGAAACTAATGTAGCATATTTTATCAACTATATTTAAACTAAATAAAAAGCAAATAAACATCTTTTTCTTCATAAAAATTAACCACTTATTAATTTTGAAGTTTTATTCAGCAGTTATCTGCTATATAATTTAGCTTTGATATAGGGAATGTAAAGTACTAGTAATAATCCACTAAAAGTAGCTGTTTAATGGTTAATAGTATGCATTTTTCTATACATTTTTTTCTTTTGGTAACTGAATTTCTTAAGAATATATCTTCAGTGATTTATATTTCCTTCACTCACAAAAATTACCTTTGAATATTTCTTTATTTAAAATAAAATTTACAAATATCAGATAATATCATAAAAGATTTCCTCAGGTGATTAATTTGTTATTAAATTTATTTTTCTAAACCTGTATCATTTTTTCCTGTTTCTTTGCAAATATATGTTGACATTTGAGAAACCTTATTTCTCATCTTATTGCTTCCATTATTTGTTTCAGTCATGTTTATCAATATCACAAAAACAAGTAGTTCTTTTATAAAATTTTTTTGTTGTTGTTTTGCTTTCATATAAGAAACCTCAAAGGCTGCTTCCAAATATGAAGTGTCATACCTATGCATCTTTTTAAACTGCATGAATCTATTAAGCGTAAAAAAAAATAAATTGTTATAAAATTTGAGACTGGTCTCTTTGTTCTAGAAGATTAATTTTAATGATTTTTCCTAACAGTGATGACTTTATACTACCACCACCTGACATGGTGAAGCAATTACATGGCTAAGTAGAAGGTCATTGCTAACGACAGAGTGTGCATGAGTGCTAAGTCGTTTCAGTTTGGTCCTTTGCTTTGAGACCTCATGGACTGAAGCCCGCCAGGTTCCTCTGTCCATGGGATTCTCCAGGCAAGAATACCAGAGTGGGTTGCCATTTCCTTCTCTCAATGACAGAGTAAACCTGTATACTGATTAATCATATTAATGTTTCAATGTTTTTCCTTTTTAATTTTTCTGACTATTTGACAGAACTGATTAGTCTGCCACCTTTCTTCCCTCAGACTTTGGCTAATTAATGCACATAATGCTGATTTGAGTTCCCTCACCTTCTTGCTGTTCCTTGTATAATGACAAATGAACTTTAAAATGAACCTCTAGAGAAAAGGCATTATCTAATGGAAAAATAAAAAGAGGTAAATCATCAACAAATCACATAAACCTAACAAAATAAATGAGCCAGCAATACACCAGTTATAGAAACATCAAACATATAAATAATTGAATAAGCTTGAATAGAAAAACATTGAACTAGAACAGTATGCTGCTGCTAAGTCACTTCAGTCGTGTCTGACTCTGTGTGACCCCATAGATGGCAGCCCACCAGGCTCCCCCATCCCTGGGATTCTCCAGGCAAGAATACTGGAGTGGGTTGTCATTTCCTTCTCCAATGCATGAAAGAGAAAAGTGAAAGTGAAGTCGCTCAGTCTGTCTGACTGTTAGCGACCCCATGGACTGCAGCCCACCAGGCTACTCCGTCCATTGGATTTTCCAGGCAAGAGTACTGGGGTGGGGTGCCATTGCCTTCCCCGAATATGCTATCTAGGTTGGTCATAATTTTTCTTCCAAGGAGTGTCTTTTAATTTCATGGCTGCAATCACCATCTGCAGTGATTCTGGAGCCCTATGTGGGGCTGAATTTTATTGCTACATGACACCCAAGTGGGAAAGCCACTGTTTGACACAATTCTCTAAAACTTAGGACCAGAATTGTCACTCTTTTATTCAAGAATAAGCCTAATGTTCTCATCAACATCCTATTTATGAATGTAGCATGAATGTTTGGTGAGTTCATGATAGTGATACACTATTATTAACTAAAGTCCATGCTTTATTCATTTCTTTTTGGTATTTAGATGATGTCGTTTTTCCAGTATCCTATCCAGGGGAGAAGGCAATGGCATCCCACTCCAATACTCATGCCTGGAAAATCCCATGGGCAGAGGAGCCTGGTAGGCTGTAGTCCATGGGGTCACTGAGGGTCAGACAGGACTGAGAGACTTCACTTTCACTTTTCACTTTCATGCATTGGAGAAGGAAATGGCAACCCACTCCAGTGTTCTTGCCTGGGGAATCCCAGGGGAGCCTGGTGAGCGGCCGTCTATGGGGTTGCACAGAGTCGGACATGACTGAAGTGACTTAGCAGCAGCAGCATCCTATCCAGGATACATACCATTATGTCTCATTAAGCTCCTCTTTGAGTGACTATTTCTCTGTTTCTCAGGGTTTTCCTGTTTTTGATAACCTTGATAGTTTTAAGAAATACAGGCCAAGTATTTTTTATAATGTCCCTATATTGGAATTTGTCTGTTTTTCTAATGGTTGAACTGCAGTTATAGGTTTGGGAAAGACCACAGAGGAAAAGTGTTATTTTTATCATATCATATCAAGGGAATATGCAATCCACATGATTTACGACCACTGATATATTGGCTTGGTCACCTGGCTGAGGTAGTGTTGATCAGGTGGTTTCACTTTAAAGTTTCTCCTCTCTCCCTTCCCTATTCTGCACTGTGCTCTGTGGAAGGGAGTTATTATGAACAACCAACATTTAAAGGTGGAATATCTATATAAATTACTTGGAATTCTCCTGCATGGATGATTTCACTCTTCTTCATTAATTATTCAAGTATTTATTATCAGTATGGACTTATGGATATTTATATGTTGTATTTTAATTCAATACTACTTTTTTTGCTCAAATTGTTCCAGCCTTTTTGGTTGGCTCCTAAATCCCTTTGACATACTTCCATTGCAGGTCCTTTTTTTTTTTTTTTTTTAAGTATCTCCTTACTTTCCAGCACTACAAGATGCTCCAGGCTCATCTTGTATGTTTCGCTCATCTTGTATGGTTCAGTAAGTGCTAACTTTAAAAATATGATTTTAAATATATGTGATTTATACCTTAGCTAAGGACCTTAACTCAGGACAGGTCAAAGTCAGCTAGGAATCATTAGTTTACTAGTGTGTACGTGTAAAACCATCACCACACCCAAACTGTGTTGCTGGTTAGTAAAGATCTGTGCATAGACTCCCACCACAAAACTACTGGCATTCTTGCTTGGTTCCAAGATTCAGACAGCCTATTATCTTCATTCCTCCTTAAACATCATTTTGAGTGTTATAACAGACAGTTTAATTGCAGATGAGAGAAAACAAACCCAAACATTTTAGCTCCAAATCATCAGTAGTATTGTATGAGGAAGAGATTCTGATGATATAGACATTGCTTTTCAAACCAACGAGTGCATACCCCAAGTTACCCAATGTCTGGCCAAGGAACAGACAAAATTAAAGTGGTAATGTACTGGGTCATCACATTTCTTTTATATCTGGGGCAGTGGGCAAGCAGTTGTTATTAAAGCTAATGGGAAAAATTCATATTTTGAAATTAAAACCAAGTTGGATGATATATAAGTTTTACTTGAAAGTAAATGAAACATACATATGATTTTGTGTTGGTGGAGCTGACTTCAAGCTACATTTTCATATTTGGAGCATCCTCTGTCACTACTGGTGATTTGATGCAACATTTAAGAAATGTTGATATGGTTTCCTGATTGAAACTGGAATAACAGTAAGTTTTCCCTAATTGGTGAANAGTTCATGTACACCCGTGGCAGATTCATGTCAATATATGCCAAAACCAATAGAGTACTGTAAAGTAAAATTTTTTTTAAAAAATGTATTGCTACAAAGCAGTTATTTTTTAAGTGCTTTACAACCATCAGCACTTGCATGAATAAATCTCCAAGGCCAAACTTTGAGTTAAAAAAAGACAAACAACACTTTCAGTATGATTCTCTGAGTATAAAACTCAAAAGAAAACACACATTTGAAGACACAAATATTTATGATAAAATTGTAAAGAAAAGAAATTGACTAAAAAAAATTGAGGGTGTTGTAGCTCTCTGAGAAAGATAGGAGGCAACCACCAGGAGTTTGAATTCATTGCTGACGTACATTTCCTATATGTATGGTGACCACAGGTAACTTTCTTTAATTTTAAATGTATACATGTTAACAGAATGTATTTCCTTGTGTATGCAATATATTTTATAATATGAATTAAAATAATTTTACTTTTAGAAGTGTCAAAAATAGCACAAAACCACCAAGGAGAACCTCATTTTGTTATTCTACTGCATCATATTAACAAGTACATTATTGTCATTCCACTCCCAATACATCTGCAAACCCTGACATGCTTCTAATAAGCAAATGGCCCATGAATTCTGTTCTGAGAGTCACCTGAAAGGGCAAAACACTCAATAATGCTTCTATTTGAATAAACCAGAAATCAGCAGTTAATTAGAACATTCAAAGCAATGGGTAGTCCAATGTATAAAAATATATGAAGACATGATTTATTCCATAATTAATCTTTAGACAAACTTAAATAGCAATAAAATATTAATGTATTATTATCAAAATAATGATACATTTAATACATGCTGGTGGAATCCAAAACAAGCAGATAAATAAATAAATAACAGAAGATATATTACTGTAGATGTGACAGGGTAAAAAAAGGTGAATACATTTGGATAAACTTGCACAAGGATGTTAAAAACTCCTTCTGACATATACCAAAGACATATAATATGCATATCAGATATATGTATATTTACACATTAAAATGAAATTTTCCTCTGACAGGAAGTTCAGAATATATCTGGAGATCTGAAACAGGTGACATGGTGCAGAGTGGGTGGGGCTTAATCACAGGCTCTGTCACTACAAGAGAGTAGTAGTTTCTTAGGGATAAAGAAGATAAAGCGTTCATGCAAGAAATGAGGGACTGGAACAAGACCTTTGATGTGAACCCAGAGGACTTGGATTTCTGACCTCTTTAAAGGGCTAATCCAAAGTAGTCAAGCTGCTGTCTGTGCTTACCCTTTTAATGGGAAATTGTGTTTTTCCCATTAAACTCGTGGTTGGGAATTTGAGAAGAAATGCTCAGTATTGCTGCTTAAAAGGATGAGACAAAATGCCTCTGGCTCTGGACCTGTTATATCCACAATACCTGAATGGGGTGCAAAATTACAATAATTAATCACAAGAAGCAGTTTTCAGTTGGAATCCCAGATAGCTACTTGCCAAAAGTTACCCAGCTGCTAGACAGATGTGTGTGTATATATGTGTTCATGTTACAAAAGGAGAGAGAGAGAATCTCCGTATTGTTAAGCCTAACATTAAGAGAAACTAATATATTAGTAGGAACTAATATAGTAAGAGCTTGTTATAGTTGGAATTTATTGATACATTTTGAATAAGTACAGTCTCACCACACACTTAAAATATCCACGTTAAATTTAGTGAAAAGAAGCATAACTTTTATTTTAAAAGAGCAAGAAATTATGAAACAAATCAGGAAGGGCAAAAGGAAGATAAGTGAATATAAAATAAACAAAACCAGAAATCTTGGAAACAAAATATATTTACTCAATTAAAAAAAATAAAACTTATAAAAGACATTCTATAGTCAATATTAGACAAAGAGCAGTTTAGCTTATTAGAAGATAATAATGAGATATTTGCCCATATAAAACAAACAAAAAAATGATAAGAAACATGAAAAGTTGTTACAATGTGGAGAGGATGAGGCAAGCATATGGGTAATGGATGTCAACAACAGCTATGGATTTTATAATCTTTAATAAGATACACAAAGAACACACCATGTAGTGTGTTTGAAAATTTTATGATTTTCCAAGTGATAATTAAATATTTGAAGCATTAACATCTATTGTATAATGATATAGTAATGATAATTATATTATTATCTTAAACATGTATAGGATTGAAATACTCTCTTTAAATCAGTACAAGAAAAACATGGGGGTACAGAGAATGTGGGAAGGCTACAGCATGTTTCGATTTAAAAGATGTGTTTAAGCTATTTGGGAAGCTAGAACACTAAGTAGAAAATAATAAAAATAGTTTTGCACTGGAGAATAATCATCAAAGTAGCAGGAGGGTGAGAAAGCTCATGGAGTTTTCTTTATCCTAGAGTTTCTCCAAGATAATAATACTTTTATTTTTTATAAGAAGGCTGAAACTGAAGTGCTATGACTAAAATAAGCCAATCCAGTCTACCCAATAATTTTTGTATTTTTCACTGATGACTAAATGTTTTATTATATTGATACCATTCATAATTTTTTTGCTTCTTTTAACCTTTATTTTTTTCTTCCAGTTTTGCTGATATAATTGACATGATTTGACTTACATATACGATGAAATGATTACTACAATAAGTTTAGTGAACATCCATCATCTCATAAAGGTACAAAATTAAAGAAATAGAAAACAAATTTTTCCTTATGATGACAACTCCTAGGATTTAATCTTTCTTTTTTTTTACATTGTTCTTTCTTATTTTTTGAATTTAATTTGAACTTATTTATTTATTTATATAAATTTATTTATTTTAGTTGGAGGCTAATTACAATATTGTATTGATTTTGCCATACATCAACATGAATCCACCACGGGTATACACGTGTTCCTCATCCTGAACCCCCTTCCCACCTCCCTCTGCATACCATCCCTCTGGGTCATCCCAGTGCACTGGCCCCAAGCATCCTGTATCATGCATTGAACCTGGACTAATGATTCATTTCATATATGATATTATACATATTTCAATGCCATTCTCCCAAATCATCCCACCCTCTCCCTCTCCCACAGAGTCCAAAAGACTGTTCTATACATCTGTGTCTCTTTCGCTATCTCGCATACAGGGTTATTGTTACCATCATTCTAAATTCCATATATATGTGTTAGTATACTGTATTGGTGTTTCTCTTTCTGGCTTACTTCACTCTGTATAATAGGCTCCAGTTTCATCCACCTCATTAGAATGGATTCAAATGTATTCTTTTTAAAGGCTGAGTAATACTCCATTGTGTATATGTACCACAGCTTTCTTAGCCATTCATTTGCTGATGGACATCTAGGTTGCTTCCATTTCCTGGCTATTATAAACAGTGCTGTGATGATCATTGGGGTACACGTGTCTCTTTCAATTCTGGTTTCTTCGGTGCATATGCCCAGTAGTGGGATTGCTGGGTCTTAAGGCAGTTCTATTTCCAGTTTTTTAAGGAATCTCCACACTGTTCTTCATATACACAAAAATAAACTCAAAATGGATTAAAGATCTAAACGTAAAACCAGAAACTATAAAACTCCTAGAAGAGAACATAAGCAAAATGCTCTCTGACATAAATCACAGCAGGATCCTCTATGACACACCTCCCAGAATATTGGAAATAAAAGCAAAAATAAACAAATGTATTTCCATACAAATCTTGAAATTATTTGTTCTAGTTCTGTGAAAAATACCGCTGGTAGCTTGATAGGGATTGCATTGAATCTGTAGATTGCTTTGGGTAATATATTCATTTTCACTATATTGATTCTTCCAATCCANAAACAAATGGGACCTAATTAAACTTAAAAGCTTCTGCACAACAAAAGAAACTATAAGCAAGGTGAAAAGACAGCCTTCAAAATGGGAGAAAATAATAGCAAATGAAGCAACTGACAAACAACTAATCTCAAAGATATACAAGCAACTCATGCATTCAATTCCAGAAAAATAAACGACCCAATCAAAAAATGAGCCAAAGAACTAAACAAACAGTTCTCCAAAGAAGACATACAGATGACTAACAAATACGTGAAAAGATGTTCAACATTACTCATTATCAGAGAAATGCAAATCAAAACCACAATGAGGTACCATTTCACACCAGTCAGAATGGCTGCAATCCAAACGTCTACAAGCAATAAATGCTAGAGAGGGTGTGGAGAAAAGGGAACCCTCTTACACTGTTGGTGGGAATGCAAACTAGTAATTTTTTGCTTTTTAATATTCTAGCCTCAGTTCTTGGGCTCTATGAATAAGTGAAACTTTTGTGTAAAATTTAAATAATCGAAGAACTCTTATGAAGAAAGAGAGCTGAACAGCCTGTGTCTCCATACCCAATAAAATATCCACTTATATTTTTAACCCAGTGACAGTTTTACCATAAATGCTGTGACATAGTAAAAATAATAAAACAAAGCTAAGTTACAAGTCTGGAGTTACGTCTTCAAGATATGAAATAAATGGCATGTCAGGGAAAAGAGTTTGTACTTGGAATTATTAGTTTATTCTAGTAAATAGAAAAGCTTCATAAAGCAGGAGCATCGTAGTTAAACAAGCCCACAGGCACCAACAATTCCTTCTGCTGTTCTGCTTTTGCAAATAAAAGAGTACACTATTATCCTACAACTCCCAATACACTTGTAAACACAGACATAATGTGCTTAATGATAGGCAAATGGTTCATGCATTGTGCACGAAGAATCTACCTGATCCCAGAAAAACCTAAAACTTTTTCTCAAAGTTTCTCTTTGATTTCACTGTTGCCAAGTTTCCCTTAAGTGAACTTGAGTCTTCATTAATATCTAGAGTGCAGAGAGAGCTCAATTAGAAACCCAAGGGATGTTTAAACAAGCTCTCTTCTCCTGAGATCCAAACTACAGATATGTGTTTGCAATTTCCTCTATTTTACTATAACTTTTTAATTGTTACATTGTAACACTCTAACAAGTCCCTTGGCATGGACCAGAGCAAGCTCCCTTGGCACAGTCTGGGTTTAACTGGCAAGACTCGCAATTCCAGAAAGTTCTTAAATAATGAAAACAAGTCTGCTTTAAAGCCTTTTTTTTTTTTTTTTAAGATCTGCAGCAAAGAATCACACAAACTACTATAATAGGAAGTTATTTTTCAAAACATTAAGCTAAAAAGCGTGTAGCCCCTGCCCATGAATAGATAAACTCAGAAAGGGTGGCTACCAGTTAGAAGAAGTCAGTGCCCAGGCTTGTGAGTCACACTTGATTTTTATTTTTTTTTTTTTTTTTAAGTTCTGAGACAGTGATTTAAATCTTTGTTCATCTCCTGTGCATTTAACATGACCTCTTTTTAATAGCTAGTCTCACTGGGACACCAAGTGATTAGCAAGTTAGTGAAATCAGACCACAACAAGGGAGCTCTCTGTGAAACATCTCCATCAAAACAAAGCAATCGCACTTTGAATTCAAATTATTTGGTAATTCTGGTGCTTTTTATTTGTTCTCAAACAAAAGTTCTTTGCTTTTGTTGCTGTTTTTATTACATGCTCCTGAATTTACCTTTGAAAATCAATATTATCATTGAGTGTTCTATTAATAGACAAGCTTCAGGAGAAAAGATGCCAGTATGCATCATCCCAACCAGCACTAGAAAGACAATTTTGATTTTATAATCTACTCATATGCCACATATTTTTCATATCCTCTTCCTACACACTACCTCAAAACAAACAAAAATGTTCTGCTAGACATAGACTAAAATATTTAAATAACTGATTATTATGAATACAACCAGAATTTAACAACATCATGGCCAATCAGTACACATGATGAATTATGTATGTTAACTTTTTAGCTGGAGAAAGAAATGGCAGCTCTCTCCAATATTCTTGCCTGGAAAATACCACGCAGTGAGGAGCCTGGCAGGCTACAGTGCATGGGTCACCAGC
>SJYX01012402.1:113405-146254 GCA_006410675.1 Oreotragus oreotragus
TACCACAGCTTTCTTATCCATTCATCCGCTGATGGACATCTAGGTTGTTTCCATGTCCTGGCTATTATAAACAGTGCTGCGATGAACACTGGGGTACATGTGTCTCTTTCTATTCTGGTTTCCTCAGTGTGTATGCCCAGCAGTGGGATTGCTGGGTCATAAGGCAGTTCTATTTGCAATTTCTTAAGGAATCTCCACACTGTTCTCCATAGTGGCTGTACTAGTTTGCATTCCCACCAACAGTGTAAGAGGGTTCCCTTTTCTCCACACCCTCTCCAGCATTTATTGCTTGCAGACTTCTGGTTCGCAGCCATTCTGACTGGTGTGAAGTGATATCTCATTGTGGTCTTGATTTGCATTTCTCTGATAATGAGTGACGTTGAGCATCTTTTCATGTGTTTGTTAGCCATCCATATATCTTCTTTGGAGAAATGTCTATTTAGTTCTTTGGCTCATTTTTTGATTGGGTCATTTATTTTTCTGGAATTGAGCTGTGTAAGTTGCTTGTATATTTTTGAGATTAGTTGTTTGTCAGTTGCTTCATTTGCTATTATTTTCTCCCATTCAGAGGGCTGTCTTTTCACCTTGCTTATAGTTTCCTTTGCAAGTATGAAAGGGGAAATTAACAATAACACAATATATGTATTTTAAAGATTATGATTGAAATGAAACAACTATTCCTTATTTGGATAGATTTAGTGCACAGAGTAAATATTTTTTAACTAAAATTTGATATCTTAGGTTTGCTCTTCCTTTTTAGGTACATGTTAGTAAGCATACTTCTGAGATCTTTTTTCCATGATGCATTTTTAAAATTTCTCCATGTGATATTTTCTCCTCAGCCAAGCTGCTTATTTCTCTCCACCTGATCTAAGACATTGCTTAAAGTAGATCTTACACGAGATCTTACTTCATTAGAAGTAAAGAGCATAGAGTTAAAAAGATCCATTATGAAGAGATAGGCAAAGGCCCAGGGAGCTTTCTTGCTTCACACCATTTGAAATCACTCAGGATAGGATATATATGATATATAGGAATATGTTTACACTTTATATTTATTTGCATATTTATATATAAGGCCATTTATATATAACAAAGTCTATAGATTTATATATTATACTAACATATATTTTCATAGGTTTACACTCAGAACTAAGGTGAGTTCACCGGGCACATATATCTTTTCAAATTATTGCTTTCTTCAGATACATATCTTATTAAATAATGTTGTTGTTCAGTCTTTTAGTCATGTCCGACTCTTTGCGACCCCATAGACTACAGCATGCCAGGCTTCCCTGTCCATCACCAACTCCCAGAGCTTACTCAAGCTCATGCTCATCGAGTCGCTGATGCCATCCAACTATCTCATCCTCTGTCATCCCTTTCTCCTCCAGCCTTCAATTTTGCTTCAAAATTGGAGCTTCAGCTTCAGCATCAATCCTTCCAATGAATATTCAGGTATCATTTCCTTTATGATTGACTGGTTGGATCTCTTTACAGTCCACAGGACTCTCAAGAGTCTTCTCCACCACCACAGTTCAAAAGCATCAATCTTCGGTGCTCAGATTTCTTTATGCTCCAACTCTCACATCCATACATGACTACTGGAAAAACCATAGCTTTGACTAGATGGACCTTTGTTGGCAAAGTAATGTCTCTGCTTTTTAATATGCTATCTAGTTTGGTCATAGCTTTTCTTCCAAGGAGCAAGCATCTTTTAATTTCATAGCTGCAGTCACCATCTGCAGTGATTTTGGAGCCCAAGAAAATAAGTCTGTCATTGTTTCGATTGTTTCCCCATCTATTTCCCATGAAGTGATGGGACCAGATGCCATGATCTTTGTTTTCTGAATCTTGAGTTTCAAGCCAGCTTTTTCACTGTCCATTTTCATTTTCATCAAAAGGCTCTTCAGTTCCTCTAACTAAGGTCACATGATACTGAATGGGGTTTGATGATACAGGTATGCAGGTATTGATATTAGACCACTCCTACAAAAGATTGATTTAACTAAACCCCCAGCAAGCTCATATGAGGACAGACTGAGTGCATGTGAGGATGAAGAAGAGCCTGAGAACCAGTGGAAAAATAATGAAAATAAGCACTTATTGTACTCCTGATTAATTAATAAATCATGTGTTGTCAGACAACTCCATATTAATTATATCTCATGGTCTCAAATATACTTTCCATCATCCATCCAAAACATCCATCTATCCATCCAAAACATGCTTAGCTGTGTCCAACTCTTTGTGACCCTATGGGCTGTATCCTGCCAGGCTCCTCTGTCCATGAGATTTCCCAGGCAAGAATATTGGAGTAGGGTGCCATTTCCTACTCCAGGGAATCTCCCTGATTCAGGGAGTGAACCCTCCTCTCTTGTGTGTAATGCATTGCAGGAGGATTATTTACTGGCTCATATTTGATTGCAATTTTAGAAAAAGATTATGCTCATGAAAAATATACTCTCAAGCATTTTAGTGAAGATTCTGTGTGCTCACCTATGAGAGATCCCAAATGAAGAAAATTCTCCAAATTGTGTACAGCATAATAGAAATAAATATCACTCCCATAAGACTCTTAGGAAAGCAAAACTTTTTTATTAAAAGAGATAGCTTGTGCACAAGGGAGGCGAAAAAGGGTATCAATTCTGGTAGAATTTCAGGGAAAGAGTTTTAAACACAGTGTGAGGAAGGGGCCCACAGGATGCCTGATCAGTTTGTACTCATCTCAGATTGGTTGGCATCAAGATGAAGTTACAAGCATGATCAGTCTTCTGGTTTCAACCTGTTGGGTGTCTACATGCTTGCTGTCAGATTTTATCTGCTGTGGGACTGCTTCCTGTAAAAATAGGAATGTGCATAAGGCCTTTATCTGTATCTTCCAGGGAAATGGGAATTGGGTGATTCTGCTAGGTGGAAGATTCATAGTCCCACTTCTCTTCATTGGAAGCTATGCACATCTGTACATCATTGCAACAGAAAGAGAGCTAACCATCTACTCTTGTGGATAACTGGTTATTGACTCAGAAGCACGTGCTTTTAGGTTCTTTGTGTTACTGGATTTGTCAAGCCTACTTGCCCAAGGCCATTTCCTCATCCTTTCCCAAAATGACACTACTCTTGTCTTTATGTTTCAAAAATATGGAATTTAGATACTATTGCTTCCCTTATAGCTCAATTGGTAAAGAATCCTCCTGCAACGTAGGAGACCCGAGTTCGATTCCTGGGTTGGAAAGGTCCGCTGGAGAAGGGATAAGCTACCTACTCCTGTGTTCTTGGGCTTCCCTTGTGGCTCAGCTGGTTAAGAATCTGCCTGCAATGTGGGAGACTTGGGTTCAATCCCTGGGATAGGAAGAGATCCTGGAGAAGGGAAAGGCTACCCACTTCAGTATTCTGGCCTAGAGAATTCCATGGACTGAACTGTCCATGGGATTGCAAAGAGTTGGACACAACTGAGTGAACTTCACTTTCACTTATATACTATCAATCATCTAAAAGTAAAGCATTACCACCAATGATATTGTTCACGTAGAATTTTTTTTATGAAGAAAAATGAATCTCCCTAATTCCCTGGTGTAGTACAAGTCTGACAAACTGAATGTGTACAAAATGGCATATTTAAGCTTTATATTGAAAAAATATAGACAGAGTACCTGAGGAACTATGGACAGAGGTTCATGACATTGTACAGGAGTCAGTGGTCAAGACCATCCCCAAGAAAAAGAAATGCAAAAAGGCAAAATGTTTGTCTGAGGAGGGCTTACAAATAGCTGAGAAAAGAAGAGAAGCTAAAAGCAATGGAGAAAAGGAAAGATATACCCACCTGAACACAGAGTCTTAAAGAATACCAAGGAGAGATAAGAAAGCCTGCCTCAGTAAACAATGCAAAGAAATAGAGGAAAACAATAGAATGACAAAAACTAGAGATCTCTCCAAAAAAAATTAGAGATATCAAGTGAATATTTCATTCTAAGATGAGCACAATAAAGGACAGAAATGGTATGGACCTAACAGAAGCAGAAGATATTAAGAAGAGCTGGTAAGAATATGCAGAAGAACTGTACAAAAAAGATCTTCATGACCCAGATAATCATGATGGTGTGATCACTCACCTAGAGCCACACATCCTGGAATGTGAAGTCAAGTGGGCCTTAGGAAGCATCACTACGAATAAAGCTAGTGGAGGTGATGGAATTCCAGTTGAGCTATTTCAAATCCTGAAAGATGATGCTGTGAAAGTGCTGCACTCAATATGCCAGCAAATTTGGAAAACTCAGCAGTGGCCACAGGACTGGAAAAGGTCAGTTTTCATTCCAATCACAAAGAAAGGCAATGCCAAAGAATTTTCAAACTATCCCACAATTGCATTCATCTCACACCCTAGCAATTTAATGCTCAAAATTCTTCAAGCCAGGCTTCAACAGGACATGAACTGAGAAAATCCAGATGTTCAAGCTGGTTTCAGAAAAGGCAGAGGAACCAGAGATCAAATTGTTAACATATGCTGGATCATGGAAAAAGCAAGAGAGTTCCAGAAAAACATCCACTTCTACTTTATTGACTATGCCAAAGTCTTTGACTGTGTGGATCAAAACAAACTGTGGAAAATTCTGAAAGAGATGGGAATACCAGACCACCTGACCTGCCTCCTGAGGAATCTGCATACAAGTAAAGAAGCAACAGTTAGAACTGGACATGGAGCAACAGACCAGTTCTGAATTGGGAAAGGAGTATGTCAAGGCTCTATATTGTCACTCTGCTTATTTAACTTCTAGGCAGAGTACATCATCCAAAATGCCAGGCTGGATGAATCACAAGCTGGAATAAAGATTGCCAGGAGAAATATCAATAACTTCAGCTATGCAGATGACACCACCCTTATGGCAGAAAGCGAAGAAGAAATAAGGATACTCTTGAAAGTGAAAAAGGAGAGTGAAAAAGTTGGCTTAAAACTCAACATTCAGAAAGCTAAGATCATGGCATCTGGTCCCATCGCTTCATGGCAAATCGACGGGGAAACAGTGGAAACAGTGACAGACTTTATTCTTTTGGGCTCCAAAATACTACAGATGGTGACTGCAGCCATGAAATTAAAAAAACACTTGCTTCTTGGAAGAAAAGCTATGACAAACCTAGACAGCATATTAAAACGTAGAGACATTACTTTGCCGACAAAAGTCCACCTAGTCAAAGCTATGGTTTTTCCAGTAGTCATGTGTGGATGTGAGAGATAAACTATAAAGAAAGCTGAGCAATGAAGAATATGCTTTTGGACATCAATTTGGAGTCTTTGGAGAAGACTCGAGAGTCCTTTGGACTGCAAGGAGATCAAAGCAGCCAATCCTAAAGGAAATCAGACCTGAATATTCATTGGAAGGACTGATGCTGGCCACCTGATGTGAAGAACTGACTCGTTGGAAAGACCCTGATGTTGGGAAAGATCAAAGGCAGGAGGAAAGGGGGATGACAGAGGATGAGATGGTTGGATCCCACACCGACTGGATGGACATGAGTTTGAGTTAGCTCCGGGAGTTGGTGATGGACAAGAAAGCCTGGTGTGCTGCAGTCCATGGAGCTGCAAAGAGTCAGACACGAACGAATGACTGAACTGAACTGATAAACACTGTTTCAATTTTTCCTGAGTCCCAGGGACAGAAGAGCCTGGTGGGCTGCCGTCTATGGAGTTGCACAGAGTCGGACACGACTGAAGCAACTTAGCAGCAGCGGCGGCAGTATTTCTCCAGACATCATAAGATTCTGTCCAGAGGTATTCAATAGAGAACTTTTTATACATATGCTAAATCACTTCAGTCATGTCTGAGTCTTTGTGACCCCATGGACTGTAGCCCAGTTAGCACCCCTGTCCATGGAATTCTCCAGGCAAGAATACTGGAGTGGGTTGCTATGCCTTTCTCCAGGGGGTTGTCCTGACCTAGGGATAGAACCCCTCTCTCAAAAAGTCTCCTGCATGGCAGGCTGGTTCTTTACCACTAGCACCACCTGGGAAGCCACATCACTCAATTGTGTCTGACTCTTTGCAACCCCACAGACTGTAGCCTGCCAGATTCCTCTGTCCATGGGGATTCTCCAGGCAAGAAAATTGGTGTGAGTTCCATGCCCTCTTCCAGGGGATCTTTCCAACTCAGGGACTGAACCCAGGTCTCCCACACTGCAGGCAGATTCTTTAAAATCTGAGCCACCAGGGAAGCTTGCTTTATACATAAGACTAACCTTAACAAGCTCTGCTAAGAATTAAATTAGAAATGCCCCTCAGAGTTCAAGTTTTAGTATCAACGAATGCCAATATTTAAATAGGTGCTCCTGCTCCTAATATTTTATAAATATCATTACTTTTAATTTTAGCTCTTTTATGATGTCAATATCTACACTTAAAATTTTGTTTAAATGTAATTTATTTTGAAGTGAAGAGTATAGATGTTATCAGTGTCATGGCAAATGTGTCTCTTTTCACTTGTAATGCTGATCATATGATGACAGTTTTTCTCAGGATCCCAAGGTAAACTGTAGCTATTTGGGAAAAGAGAACTGGAGGTACATATGGCAAGATTTAAATAATATGGCTTTCTTATTTTTTCCAGCTTTCTTGAGATATAATATGACAAATGAAATTATATAAGTTGAAAATGTATAATGTAATTATTTCATGTATATGTGCAAAATAAACAAAACTTTATTAAAATATGCTTCATTTGACTTATATGAAATGTTCATATATTGACATTTGGCTATCTGCTCTGTTTTTCTGACTTGGAGCTTTTATACCAGTACCATTCTTCCTAAGTTAGTATTGCTCTATGGTTAATCTTTGTGCCATGTGTTCCCTATTAGTCTTATTTTTTCATGTAATTCCTGGATATTTTTCAATATAATTGTGTTTTATAATACGTAGTAGGGACAGAGGAGCCTAGTGGGCTGCCATCTATGGGGTTGCACAGAGTTGGACACAACTGAAGCGACTTAGCAGCAGCAGCATGGAGCTACAAGCAAATAGAATGCATAATATATGTATATGTGCAAGTTACCTTTCATTATTAAACAGAAGGTAGCATGTTGATGTATGGCAAAGCCAATACAATATTGTAAAGTAATTAACCTCCAATTAAAATAAATACATTTATATTTAAAAAATAAAAATAAAAAATAAACAAAGGGTAGCATTGTCTATAACTGTTCCATAATGAATCTGTATTTTTTAATTATTAAAACAATACATGAAAGAAAGTGAAGTCGCTCAATCATGTCTGACTCTTTGCGACCCCATGGACTGTAGTCTACCAGGCTCCTCTGTCCATGAGATTTTCCAGGCAAGAGTGCTGGAGTGGGTTGCCATTTCCTTCTCCAGGGGATCTTCTCAACCCAGGGATCAAACCCAGGTCTCCTGCATAGTAGGCAGATGCCTTACCATCTGAGCCACCAGGGAAGTCAATACATAACATTGTTTGTATACAAAACAATGCATATGTTAGGGTAAAATCTTCATAACCTTATTTTTATTCCTTAATTGTGTGAGGACATTGTGGTTTTTATTAGTTTCCTTATTGTTGTCTTGTAAGTATTGCCATCAGTTTGATTATGGGCAAGGATCTCCATAGAATAGGAGAAAACATTTGCAAATGATATATCTGACAAGGATTGAGATAGACCACATAGGTCAAGCTGAAAGGTAGGAACTAGTAAGAGAGGAAACATGTTCTCATCTTTCCCCCTAATTCATTATTGCCATAAATGGATAATTAATTTTTGCATTTATGCTCTTCAGTGATATTACGGTATAATTTTACTTTCTTAAATATTCTTGTTAAGCATAGATATCAAGAATTGTTCTTCATTTCATAACATGTGGAAGTGTCAACTCATAATGTAGTACATCTGAAACTAATATATTGCAAATTGACTATATTTCAGTAAGCAAAGATTGTGTTTGCTGAAGAAGTTGGAGATTGTGTTATCTTTTTCATATTCTCAATGTGTGTAAGACTGGTATATATATATTTTCTTAATCATGGAATAACTCATGAAGAAAGCAATCAGGGCTCAAAATATAATAGATTCAATATTTTATATGAATATCAGAGGATTCAAATCATCTATTTCTTCCATTGCAATTTTTTTAAGTTGTATCCTTTGAAAATTTTATCTGCATTACCTAAATTGTCAAGTTTATTGTCAGTTTTTAAAAATCATATCCATTAATTATCTTTTGTATGACTATAGGTTATGCAATAATAATCTTTTTCTTGTTCTGGTATTTGCTAATTTGTCTTTGTTCTGTGTCTTTTTTCATATATGATGACAGTTTTTCTCAGGATCCCAAGGTAAACTGTAGCTATTTGGGAAAAGAGAACTGGAGGTACATATGGCAAGATTTAAATAATATGGCTTTCTTATTTTTTCCAGCTTTCTTGAGATATAATATGACAAATGAAATTATATAAGTTGAAAATGTATAATGTAATTATTTCATGTATATGTGCAAAATAAACAAAACTTTATTAAAATATGCTTCATTTGACTTATATGAAATGTTCATATATTGACATTTGGCTATCTGCTCTGTTTTTCTGACTTGGAGCTTTTATACCAGTACCATTCTTCCTAAGTTAGTATTGCTCTATGGTTAATCTTTGTGCCATGTGTTCCCTATTAGTCTTATTTTTTCATGTAATTCCTGGATATTTTTCAATATAATTGTGTTTTATAATACGTAGTAGGGACAGAGGAGCCTAGTGGGCTGCCATCTATGGGGTCGCACAGAGTTGGACACAACTGAAGCGACTTAGCAGCAGCAGCATGGAGCTACAAGCAAATAGAATGCATAATATATGTATATGTGCAAGTTACCTTTCATTATTAAACAGAAGGTAGCATGTTGATGTATGGCAAAGCCAATACAATATTGTAAAGTAATTAACCTCCAATTAAAATAAATACATTTATATTTAAAAAATAAAAATAAAAAATAAACAAAGGGTAGCATTGTCTATAACTGTTCCATAATGAATCTGTATTTTTTAATTATTAAAACAATACATGAAAGAAAGTGAAGTCGCTCAATCATGTCTGACTCTTTGCGACCCCATGGACTGTAGTCTACCAGGCTCCTCTGTCCATGAGATTTTCCAGGCAAGAGTGCTGGAGTGGGTTGCCATTTCCTTCTCCAGGGGATCTTCTCAACCCAGGGATCAAACCCAGGTCTCCTGCATAGTAGGCAGATGCCTTACCATCTGAGCCACCAGGGAAGTCAATACATAACATTGTTTGTATACAAAACAATGCATATGTTAGGGTAAAATCTTCATAACCTTATTTTTATTCCTTAATTGTGTGAGGACATTGTGGTTTTTATTAGTTTCCTTATTGTTGTCTTGTAAGTATTGCCATCAGTTTGATTATGGGCAAGGATCTCCATAGAATAGGAGAAAACATTTGCAAATGATATATCTGACAAGGATTGAGATAGACCACATAGGTCAAGCTGAAAGGTAGGAACTAGTAAGAGAGGAAACATGTTCTCATCTTTCCCCCTAATTCATTATTGCCATAAATGGATAATTAATTTTTGCATTTATGCTCTTCAGTGATATTACGGTATAATTTTACTTTCTTAAATATTCTTGTTAAGCATGGATATCAAGAATTGTTCTTCATTTCATAACATGTGGAAGTGTCAACTCATAATGTAGTACATCTGAAACTAATATATTGCAAATTGACTATATTTCAGTAAGCAAAGATTGTGTTTGCTGAAGAAGTTGGAGATTGTGTTATCTTTTTCATATTCTCAATGTGTGTAAGACTGGTATATATATATTTTCTTAATCATGGAATAACTCATGAAGAAAGCAATCAGGGCTCAAAATATAATAGATTCAATATTTTATATGAATATCAGAGGATTCAAATCATCTATTTCTTCCATTGCAATTTTTTTAAGTTGTATCCTTTGAAAATTTTATCTGCATTACCTAAATTGTCAAGTTTATTGTCAGTTTTTAAAAATCATATCCATTAATTATCTTTTGTATGACTATAGGTTATGCAATAATAATCTTTTTCTTGTTCTGGTATTTGCTAATTTGTCTTTGTTCTGTGTCTTTTTTCATAATTATTATTGGTTTTATTCAGAAATGAAAGAAGAGACATTACAACTGACAACACAGAAATACAAAGGCTCATGGGATTATAACAAACAATTAATGTACAATCCAGAAAAAATGGACAAATTCCTATAAATGCACAATCTCCCAAGACTGAACAAGGAAGAAATAGAAAATATGGCCATATCAATTATCAGTAATGAAACTGAATCAGTAATAAAAGAACACATGGCTTCCCAGGTGAATTCCACAAACATTTAAACAAGAGTTAACATCTATCCCTTTCAAACTATTCAAAAAATTTCAGAAAAAGAAACACTTTTAAACTAATTTTGCAAGGCCAGCATCATGCTGATACCAAAAACAAAGATACCATACACACACAAAAGAGACGATTATAGGCCAAAATCACTGATAGGCATAGATGCAAAAATCCTAAACAAATTATTGCTAAATCAAATTCACAATACATTGAAAGGAGAAAACACTATGAACAAGTAATATTTATCCCAGGGATGCATAGTGTTACTTGCTCAGTTTTGTCCAACTCTGTGACTCCATGAACTGTAGCCCACCAGGCTCCTCTGTCCATGGAATTTTCCAGGCAAGAATACTGAAGTGGACTGCCATTCCCTTCTTCAGAGTATCTTCCCAATCCAGGTATCAAATGCAGGTCTCCTACATTGCAGGCATTTTATTTATCATCTGAGCCACCAGGGAAGTCCAAGGTTGGTTCAATATCCACATATAAATTAAAGTGACACAGCACATTAACAAACCGAAGAACAAAAATCATATGATCATTATAAATAGATGCAGGAAAAAAAAACGTGAAAAAATTCAACATTGGTTTATAATGAAAACTTTTAACTCACTCTCATTTTTATTCAACATCACATTGGAAATTCTAACCATAGTCATGTGATAAACCATAAGTCATATATAAGTCATATATAACCATAGACATATAATAAAAAGAAATAAAAGGAATCCAAATTTTTGAAGGAGTAAAACAGTGTCTATGTTCAGATAACATGATACTCTATAAATAAAATCATAAATACATCATCAAAAGGAGAGATAGCCAAGATGAAACATCACATTGGAAATTCTAACCATAGTCATGTGATAAACCATAAGTCATATATAAGTCATATATAACCATAGACATATAATAAAAAGAAATAAAAGGAATCCAAATTTTTGAAGGAGTAAAACAGTGTCTATGTTCAGATAACATGATACTCTATAAATAAAATCATAAATACATCATCAAAAGGAGAGATAGCCAAGATGGCAGAGTAGAAAAATCCTGAGCTCACCTCCCGTCATGGGCACACCAAAATTGCAACAAGTTATAGACCAACCATCAATTAAAAAATACCAAAACCTACTGGGAAAGATCATCTACAACTAAAGATATAAATTTAAAAATCAAGGAGTCAAAATCAAGATGCTGGAGTAGTAGGAAGCAGAATTCAACTCCCTTCACAGAAACATTGATAATATATCTACAAGTGGGACTATTCACATGCAGGCATGCTAAGTTGCTTCAGTCATGTCTGACTCTGTGCCATCCTATGGATTGCAGCCTGCCAGGGTCCTCTGTCCATGGGATTCTCCAGGAAAGAATACTGGAGTGGGTTGTCATTTCCTCCTCCAGGGGATCTTCCCAACCCAGGGATTGAAATTGCATCTCTTACATCTACCTGCATTGGCAGGTGGGCTCTTTACCACTAGTGTCACTGGGGAACAATTAACACAGAATAGCTATTTTGCCAACAGATGACCTCAGATGTCTTTAAAAAGAAAAAGAAAGAAAACCTCCATGTAACTGGGTAGGAAAAAAAGGAAAAAGAAAAAAAAAGGAATCAGAACAGGGCTTGTGCCCCAGGGAGGGGGCTGTGAAGGAGGAACATTTCCTTTACCTTGGGAAGGCTCCTTACCAGCAGAGAAATTAGACTGGATGGAGAGGGAGTCTCAGAATCTAAAAAGTGATAGCAGCAACCAGTCTGTGAAAGGTAAAATAGTAACCCGCACCAGGTGTCTATACCACCATCCTGCGCTCTCCAACCTTAGACACTTTTCAGTCATTACGGGTAGGAGTGCAGAGCTGAAACTCACTCTGAAGCCTAGTCCCAAGGAGATGACCAGGGATAGGTGTAGAAACAGCCTGAAGAGGTTGGACCATTCCAGCTGAAAGTGTCCTAGGAAGAAGCCTGGGCCCACCAGATGGATAAGGCACCACTATTGAGAGGCGCATGAGGAGAGGGGTTGGAGCAGCCTAAGAACTGTTTCTGGGTGAGGGCTCCCAGGCAACAGGACATCATCTACAGAAGCTCTGAGGGTGGGCACAAACACACCACTGCCATCTTTGGCTCCAGAGGCAGGCACTGACCACCTCTTCCAGGCCAGAGACAGATGTCAGACCCTACCCTTGCTGACCCAGAGGGCACAGCCAGATCCAGTCACTAGCAATTCTTTCAGAGGGACCCAGGCTCTGCCCTGTTGACCCAGAGAGGCATGGATAGATCTAGCTACTGGGAATTATGCCAGGGGGCCCCAGGACCTGCCCATGCTATCCTGGGACGGTGAAGATAGCTTCCATGACTAGGAGCTCCTTCGGAGGATGTTAGAATATGACCTGCAGTCCTGGGAGAACACACATAGCTCTCACTACTGGGAAACCCACCTGTAGGTGATGGGACACACCCTACTGTCCCAGAAGGGCATAGAAAGCTTCTGTAGCTGGAAACTCCATCAGTGAGTGCCAGAACCTGCCCTAGTGCCCAGGAGGGTGTGGATACCTCTCAGTACTGCAAAACCTGTCACTGGGTGCTAGGACCTACCCCACTGTTCAGGAGGGCTGGGAAAAGTTCTGTAAATAGGAAATCTGCCAGTGGGTACCAGGACCCACCCTACTGTACTGGGAGAGTACAGATAGCTCCCCTCAGTAGGAATTCAGCCAGAGGAGGGTCTGAAACCACAGCTGAGCCCCAGCAGCTATGTGATTAAGAAGTAAGAGCTAAAACCACTCCTCACAGCTGCATGAACTGTGAAGTTACACCTCCACTGGTGGCAGTCTAAATTCAGCACCTGCAAAATATCCAGAAAGATAAGTGTTCTTGCAGCTGCGGCAGATCTGGCGTTAGCAGCTATGGGCTCTGTGAGCACATTCACATGGGAGTAGGGCCAGATCAGAGTTTAACCTGCCTCCATAGTTCCCACAGCAGTTTAGGTGCATGACTACTGCACTGCTGGGACCTAACCTTAGTGGGCCTGCACCAGTGGTCAGGCGGAAACAATACTCGAAAGACTGTGACACGACTGTGATTCAGCATGCACATTGTTGTTCAAAAGCTTATAACTTAGGTCTCATTTACTTATTTTTGTTTTTATTTCTTTTTCCCTGGGAGACTGACCTAAGAAAATATTGCTATCATTTATATCAGGGAATATTTTGCCAAAATACTCTTTTAGAAGCTTTGTGGTAGCATGTCTTATATTTAAACTTTTGAGCTATTTTTAGTTTACCTTTATGTGGTATGAGAGACTGTTTAACTTCATTCATTTACATGCAAACTGTCCAGCTGTCCAAATACCACTTGCTGAATAAACTGTCTTTTCTCCACTCTACTTTCTTGCATCATTGGATGAAGATTAATTGACTGGAAGTGTGTGGATTTATTTCTGAGCTCTCTATTCCATTCTTTTGATCCATATGTCTGTTTTCATGCCAATACCACAATGTTTTGATAACTATAGCCTTGTAGTGTTGTTTGAAATCTAGAAGAGTTTTGTTTCCAGCCTTGTTGCTTTTCCTTCAAGGTTTCTTTCCCTTCAAGATTTTAATCTGTAGACTGGGATAGCAGGGCTGTTTTAACTACAGTAATCCCTCCAATTCAAGAGAATGGGATATCTTTTCATTTCCTTGAGTCATTTTCAATCACCTTTACTAATGTTTTATATTTCTTAGTATATACATGCCTCACCTCCTTAATTAAGTATATTCCTAATTATATTATTTGATGTGATTTTAATTTTTTTGACTTTCTCTTTCTGATACCTCGTTGTTAGTATAGAGAACTAACAATATACAACAGATATCTATATATTAATCTTAAATCCTGCTACATTGCTGAATTCACTTATCAATTCTGGTAATCTTTGTGTGGAGTCTAGGGTTTTCTACATATAGGGAGTCAGATATGACTTATCAATAAAACAACAAATATGTGATACAATAACAATTTTACCTGTTCTTTTCTGATTTATAAACCTTTCACTTCTTATTCTTGTCTGATTGATATCTCTAGGCCCTCTAGTACTTTGTTGAAAAAAGTTTGTGAAATACATTGTAAAATAAGATGTCAAAATTGTGAGTAGAGAAAAGTACAAATGTTGAGTTGTTAAAATGTGTTTGAAATTAGGAAATAAGCCAGAGAAGAACAAGATGGTGGAGGAGCAGGTGGATGTGGAGCACATCTCTCTCCATGGATACATCAGGAATACACCTTCAGAGACAGAAGTGCATGCAGAACACCAGCTGAGAGCAGACAGGAGTACCTTGGAAAAGAATATATAGAACCATGCAAAACTTGGTAGAATGAAGGAACTAGGGGGAAAAACAGAAGTGTTAGTAGGCCTGGACCTGCCCTCAGTGGGTGGGGAAACTGAAGCAGAGGTCTGAACCCCACATCAGGGCAACTGAGTCAGAGGAGAAACATTTAAGGCTGAGAGTGAAACAGCTGATCTGTGACAGCCTAAATAGAATGGGAATCAGACAGTCTTTGCCACAGCCATACATATTCTGGATAGGAATGATGGTTCACTGGAAGGCACAGCAACTGGGAGCTGGAGTTTAGGGACTGTAGAGCAATCCCAGGGCAAGGGCTGCCGTTGACTGCAGCGAGACGGATTGGGGGAGGTGAGGGAGGAGATTGTGGTGGGAAACGCCAGTGGAGGAAAGGTAGGCAGTCATGGAAGCAAGGTGATACTGCTGAGTCACATGTAAGGGGTGGAACCATCACCACAGCCTCTATCGCCCCATATGCCAACATCAGCAGCTGAACAATACAGAGGCTGGCCCATCAAATGCCTGACGCACTGAACTAGAGTAGGACCCCACCCAGGGTGCTCCTTTAAGTGACTGATGTACTGAACTACAGAGTAGGACGCCAGCCGTGGGGGGGTGGGGGGCTCTGTAAGTGCTGACATGCCAAACAAGGACCCCAGGCAAGGGAACCCTCTAAGTGCCTGAATGGGTGGAGTTATGGAGAAAGACTGACCAAAGAAACCTTCTGATTGCCAGCTACAAGAGGCTTGACAAAAGACTCAGAGCCATAACTCCTGCAGTGGAGGCAGTCTGCGTCTCTGCACACTTGGCACCGCCAGGGTCCCTATAGGCCAAGCAGCTGTGCCACCTTCACGCTCAACTCTCACTGGGGCAGAGCTTCCACAGGCAAAAAAGGCCTTGTGTCTATGCACACAGAGTCTCTTTGGTAGTGTGCGACTCTTTCTGACCCTGTAGACTGGCCTGCCAGGCTTCTCTGTCAGGGAGGGGGTTCTCCAGGCAAGAATACTGGAGCATATTGGTCAATACTGGTTGCCATACCCTTCTGCTCCTGCTGCTGCTAAGCCGCTTCAGTCATGTCTGACTCTGTATGACCCTATAGATGGCAGCTCACCAGGCTCCCCCATCCCTGGGATTCTCCAGGCAAGAACACTGGAGTGGGTTGCCATTGCCTTCTCCAGCCATACTCTTCTAGAGCACTGTATTCCCTGATGCCCTAGCTGCCAACTCCCCTGAGTACCTGGTGCTGCCAGAACCCCTGCAACCCAAGCATCTGCACCATCTCCACACCTGGCCCTCCCAGGAGCAAACCCAAGTCCTCCAGGGTGGCCTCAGGAGCAAACCCCAGTGGACGACCCACATGTAGAGGTAGAAATAAAACCACAGTTGAAACCCAGGAGCAGTGTGGCTAAGGAAGAAGACCCAAAACCTTCCCACCAGCTGTACAAGCTGCAGATGAAATATACCATTAACTAGGCAGACTCTGTGTCTATGGAATATATAAAAGGTAATTGAGAGTTCCCACAAGAGAAAGCACAGTAGTTCTGATAGCTGTTGACATTGGAGGCAAGAACACACAAGAGTAGAACCAGATTAGAATGAGTTGCCCGCATAGCAGCTCCAGAGATCAGCACAGTGTTGGAGGGCATCCTAGGCAGGTAAGGTGAACTGTGTCTCCCAGCGAGGGAAAGGATTCTGACAGCAGTGACTCAAGAAAAACACTTATTATTCTTATTTTTAAACTTGTTCTGTAGGATCATTTGAATTCTTTTTTCTTCCCTTCCCTTTGTAGTTGTCGATTTTAGGGCACTATGAAATCCAATTAAGCTTTTGAGGTTTTTTTTCCCTCAGTCACATTTTTAAATTGTGGTTATAAACCTCTGCTTCTGTATTGGACTTTTGCAGTTCTGGAGTTTTCCTTTTCTTTTTAATTTTCTTTTCTTTTCTCTCTTTTTTAATTTTAATTTTTAATTTTTTAAGCCTATTATTATTTTTCTACATTTATTCCTTTGTTTGCTTTTCCTACTGTTCTTTTCCCCTTGCATTAATCTTTAACAAATATATAGAAATCTTCTTTAACATATAACATATATAAATCTTCATATAATATTCATATAACATATATAACATATAAAAACATATATGTCTTCATATAGCATATATAAATCTTCTTTATCTACCTGTATTTAACTTTGCATATCTATTCTTTCTTTTCTTGCTGTCTTTTCCTCTCCACATATTTGTGAGTTTTATTTTCACTACTTTATTCCCCAATTGGCACCTTGCTTTTGTTTTGTTTTCCAGTTTGTGCTTTAGTTAGTTTTATTCTGGTAGATTTAATTTTTTGTTTCCTTTGTTCACTGGGTCAATCTATTGTACTTTATTTTTGTTGGACTGTTTTAATTGTGCTTATGGGTGTATATGCATATCTGTATATTCAGTCACATTTTTTATTGTTATAAAACTCTGCCTCTACGTTGGGCTTTTACACTTCTGTAGATGTTTCCTTTTTTTTCTTCCATTTTTTTCTTTTTATAATTTCAATTTTTAATTTTTTTACCTATTATATTTTTTCTACATTTAACCCTTTGTTTGATGTTCCTACTGTTCTTTTCCACTTGCACTTAGTCTTTAATGTATACAAGTCATCTTCATCTACCCTCTATTTAACTTTGCCTATCTATTCTTTCTTTCCTTTCCTCTCAACATATTTGTTATGTCTATTTGTTATAACTATTTGTTAGTCTTGATTGCTTTATTCCTCACTTGGCACCTTGCTTTATTTTGTTTTCTGGTTTGTGCTTTAGTTAGTTTTGTTCTTAACTGGCAAACATAATTTTTATTTCCTTTGTTGCTGGGAGCCAGCATGGGGAATCCCGCCCGTGGTAAAGGTCATGAGGAAAGGGGCCTGACAAAATGCAAAGGCAGGATCAGGCTTCAGGGGTCCCCTTGGATTTTCTCAAGCATCTACCACCAAAACCAGAGTCTGCCTGCTTTACTGTGTAATGCTTTCCACCTACTCTCATGACATTACAGGAGGCTGTCCCCCCACCACCTTTTTCTGGAAAAAGGTAATTTAGAGCTTTTAGATAATAAGTCTCCTGGGCATAATAAGAGTGTTTCAATCCAAAAAGCCCTCTGATGGCTTTCTAACTTGCCTGACAGGTCTGTCCGGACCTTTTACAACTGCACATGTGATTGCTCACAGCCTCCCGACCGCAAGAGGCACAGGAAGCTTAAAACATCCTAGGAATGTAGGGGCTTCTGAGGAGTCAAAATCATTAGAATAGGACTGATTACAGGTTTCATTGTTGAGCCAATACTTGCTGCCAAGTTTTCATATCTTTTATTTGTTGATATAGTTGGTATATAGAAAAAAACAAGTAGCAACATAGATCTTTGAGTTAAGTACTTTCTTTGTTATAACCAACTGCACCTTTGTTCTATAGGGATGTAGCTTTAGTGCTTTGAGGGTGATGCAGATTAAAGAAAAACACTTCAGGGGAAATGAGATTAACATTCATTAAGGAAGAGAGCCATAAAGGGTTAACAGGCCTCCTGGCCAGAAGATGATGTAAAACCACCCGAGACTTTTTGTGTATGGGAAGGTATGCAAAAAGAAAGCCTGGTGTCAATAAGGGTCAGCACTGCTGCCCCTGCATAACTCTGCATATTCCATTATTTCTTTATGTACAACTTGGGGTATATAAGCTGCTTTTGAAAATAAAGTACTGGGTCTGGCACCAATGCTTGGCTCCCCCATGTCATTCTTTTCTCCCCTTTCAGGCTGAATTCCCACCTGGAGCACAGAGGCTCTCCATGTCTACTTATTTGCCCTGGTTTCTAAGACCCACGTGAGAGGGAGCCCAAGGCAGGGCACCCTCTGCTATTCAAACGGGCACCAGTGGCCTACATAGATGGTGCAAGCCCCTTGTCTCAGAGTTTTATTGGTCTCCTGTGCAAATCAAGTTATTCAGCCTCTTTTCTCCACTAATTTTCCTACTACACTATTCTTTCCTAATCTCTCTTTATAAATAAATCTCTCCTCACTGACTCCATCCCTGCTTCAAATTCCCTGGATCCACTGGGCTAGACCCTGGCACTTTGTTCACTGGGTCAATCTACTGTACTTTATTTTTGTTGGACTGTTTTCACTTTACTAATGGGTGTATATTCCATTATTTTAGTTATTATTTGCCTGACTTTGCAACTGCCGTTTGTCTGGGATTCATCTTTGGTTTCTCATTTTTGGAAATTTGCTTTAATCTCACTTAATGCCATAACAAGCCACTTGGAATCTTCCTTCCTGACCAGAGATCAAGCTCTGAGCCTTTGGAATGGGAGCTCTGACTCCAAGACCCTAGACCACCAGAGAACTAACCCTCAGTTAAGTCACTCAGTTGTGTACAACTCTTTGTGACACCATGAATCACAGCACGCCAGGCCTCCCTGTCTATCACCAACTCCCGAAGCTGACTCAAACTCACGTCCATTGAGTCGGTGATGCCATCCAGCCATCCCATCTTCTATTGTCCTCTTCTCCTCCTATCCCCAATCCCTCCCAGCATCAGAGTCTTTTCCAATGTGTCAACTCTTCACATGAGGTGGCCAAAGTACTGGAGGTTCAGCTTTAGCATCAGTCCTTCCAAAGAACACCCAGGACCGATCTCCTTTAGGATGGACTGGTTGGATCTCCCAGCATCACAGTTCAAAAGCATCAATTCTTCAGCACTCAGCTTTCTTCACAGTCCAACTCTCACATCTACACATGACCACTGGAAAAACCATAGCCTTGACTAGATGGACCTTTGTTGGCAAAGTAATGTCTCTGCTTCTTAATATTCTGTCTAGGTTGGTCATAACTTTCCTTCCAAGGAGTAACTGTCTTTTAATTTCATGGTTGCAGTCACCATCTACAGTGATTTTGGAGCCCAAAAACACAAAGCCTGACACTGTTTCCACTGTTTCCCCATCTGTTTCAGATTAAGTAATGGGACCAGATGCCCTGATCTTCGTTTTCTCAATGTTGAGTTTTAAGCCAATTTTTTCACTCTTTCACTTTCATCAAGAGGCTTTTTAGTTCCTCTTCACTTTCTGCCATAAAGGTGGTGTCATCTGCATATCTGAGGTTATTGATATTTCTCCTGGCAATCTTAACTCCAGCTTGTGCTTCTCACACACTAGTAAAGTAAATTTTCAAATCCAGGTTTCAGCAATACTTGAATCATGAACTTCCAGATGTTCAAGCTGGTTTTAGAAAAGGCAGAGGAACCAGAGATCAAATTGCCAACATCCACTGAATCATAGAAAAAGCAAGAGAGTTCCAGAAAAATGTCTATTTCTGCTGTATTGACTATGCCAAAGCCTTTGACTGTGTGGATCACAAGAAACTGTGGGAAATTCTGAAAGAGATGGGAATACCAGACCACCTGACCTGCCTCTTGAGAAACCTATATGCAGGTCAGGAAGCAACAGTTAGAACTGGACATGGAACAACAGACTGGTTCCAAATAGGAAAAGGAGTATGTCAAGGCTGTATATTGTCACCCTGCTTATTTAACTTCTATGAAAAGTACATCATGAGAAACGCTGGGCTGGAAGAAACACAAGCTGGAACTAACCCTGGGGAGTATCAAATAGTGAAAACTCACACAAAGGATACCACTTGAATACAAGACCCAGCATCATCCAAACACCAGTAGCACCCTGTGCATGATGCCTAATCTCAACAACAACAGTAACAAAAAGCAAATCATCAGAAGACAGGATTGCCAACTCACTCAGACTTGTCCATCAGAGGAAAAACAAGCAAACAAAAATGTAGTACAAATCTTACCATTTACAAAGCTTACACAACCACTGGACCAACCTTATGGGGGTAGAAACCAAAAGGAAGAAAGAATTCAACCTTGAAGCCTGGAAAAAGGAGACCTCAACCCCAATCAGTTAAAAAAAAAAAAGACATAGAAATAGTACACAAATGAAGGAACAAACTAGAAACACAGAAGTCCAAATAAATGAAGAGGAAATAGGCAAACTACCTAAAAAAGAATTCAGAATAATGACAGTAAAGATGATGAAAAACCTTGAAAACAAAATGGAGAAGATGCAAGAATCAATTAACAAACATATAGAAGCATTAAAGAATAAACATACAGAGACAAACAATACAATTACTGAAATTAAAAATACTCCAGATGAAATCAATAGCAGAATATCTGAAGCAGAACGAATCAGTAAGTTGGAAGATTAAATGATGGAAATAACTTCTGAAGAGCAGAATAAAGTAAAAAGAATGAATAGAACTGAGGATAGTATCAGAGATCTCTGGGACAATATCAAACACACCAACCTCTGAATTATAGGAGTCCCAGAAGAAGAAGAGGAACAGGGTATGAGAAAATTTTTGAAGAGATTATAGTTGAAAATTTCTCCAACATGGGAAAGGAAATAGTCAATCAAGTCCAGGAGGCACAAAGAGTCCCATACAGGATAAACCTAAGAAGAAACATGGCGAGACACATACTGATCAAACTAACAAAGACTAAACACAAAGAAAGAATATTAAAAGCAGCAAGGGAGAAGCAACAAGTAACACACAAAGGAAACCCCATATGCTTAACAGTTGATCTTTCAGCAGAAACCTTTAGCCAGGCTTATCAAGAAAAAAAGAAGAATCAAATCAACAACATTAGAAATGAAAAAGGAGCAGTTACAACAGACAATGCAGAAATACAAAGGATTATAAGAGATTATTATGAACAACCATATGGCAATAAAATAGATAGCATGAAAGAAATGGACAGGTTCTTAAAAAAGTTCAATCTTCCAAGATTGAACCTGGAAGAAATAGAAATTATGAACAATCCAATTACAAGTACTTAAATTGAAGCTGTGATCAAAAATCTCCCAAAACACTAAAACCCAGGACCAGGTGGTTTCACAGGGGAATTCTTTCAAACATTTAGAGAAGATCTAATACCTAAACTTCTAAAACTCTTTCAAAAAATTGCAGAGGAAGGAATACTTTCAAACTCATTCTACAAGGCCACTGTCACCCTGATACCAAAGCCAGACAAAGAAAACACACAAAAAAAGAAAACTACAGGTCAATATCACTGATGAACATGGATGAAAAAATCCTCAACAAAATTTTAGCAAACAGAATTCAGCAACACATCAACAGCTCATACACCATGATCACATTGGGTTTAATCCAGGAATGCAAGGATTCTTCAATATACACAAATCAGTCAATGTGATAAACCATATTAACAAATTGAAAGATAAAAACCATATGATCATCTCAATAGATGCAGAAAAAGCCTTTGACAATATTCAGCACCCATTTATGATTAAAACTCTCCAAAAAATGGGCATAGAAGGAACCTACCTCAACATAGTAAAGGCCATAGATGATAAGCCTATAGCAAACATTATTCTCCATGGCAAAAAACTGAAAGCATTTCCCCTAGGATCAGGAATAAGACAAGGGTGTCCAGTTTCACCACTATAACTCAACATAGTTCTGAAAGTCCTAGCTACAGCAATCAGGGAAGAAAAAGAAATAAAAGGAATCCAGATCGGGAAAAAAAGAAGTAAAGCTCTCACTGTTTGCAGATGACATGAGGCTGTACATAGAAAACCCTAAAGAAAGTATCATAAAATTACTAGAGCTAATCAGTGAATTTAGCAAAACTTCAGGATACACAATAAATATGCAGAAATCCCTTGTATTTCTATATAATAACAATGAAAAATCAGAAAGAGAAATTATGGAATCAATCTTTCACTTTGCAACAAAAAGAATTAAATATCTAGGAATAAACGTACCTAAGGAGATAAAAGAACTGTACACAAAAAACTATAAGACACTAATGAAAGAAATCAAAGACATAAACAGATGGAGAGATATTCCATGTTCTTGGATGGGAAGAATCAATATTGTGAAAATGACTATACTACCAAACACAATCTACAGATTCAATGCAATACCTATCAGATTACTAATGGCATTTTTTATAGAAATAGAACAAAAAATTTCACAATTCATAGGAAAACACAAAAGACCCCTAAGAGCCAAAGTAGTCTTGAGAAAGAAGAATGGAGCTGGAGGAATCATCCTTCCTGATTTCAGATTACACTACAAAACTAAAGCCATCAAGACAGTAGAGTACTGGCATAAAAACAAAAATATAGACAAATGGAATATGATAGAAAGCCCAGAAATAAACCCATGCACCTATGAATACCTTATTTTTGATAAAGGAGGCAAGAATATACAATGGGGCAAAGGCAGCCTCTTCAATAAATGGTGCTTGGAAAATTGGACAGCTACATGTAAAAGAATGAAATTGGAATACTTCCTAACATCATACACAAAGATAAACTCAAAAAGGATTAAAGATCTAAATGTAAGACCAGTAACTATAAAACTCTCAAAGGAAAACATAGGCAGACCATTCGATGACATAAATCAAAGCAAGATCCTCTATGACCCACCTCCTAGACTAATGGAAATAAAAACAAAAGTAAACAAGTGGGACCTGATTAAACTTGAAAGCTTTTGCACAGAAAAGGAGAGTAAAAGCAAGGTGAAAAGACAATCCTCAGAATGGGAGAAAAATATTGTAAAGTAATTAACCTCTAATTAAAATAAATAAATTTATATTTTAAAAAAATTTAAAAGTAAAAAAAAAAAGAAACAACTAACAAAGGATTAATTTCCGAAATATATAAGCAGCTCATACAACTCAATACGAGAAAAACAAACAACCCAATCAAAAAGTNCCCTCAGAATGGGATAAAAATATTGTAAAGTAATTAACCTCCAATTAAAATAAATAAATTTATATTTAAAAAAATTAAAAAGTAAAAAAAAAAGAAACAACTAACAAAGGATTAATTTTCAAAATATACAAGCAACTCATACAACTCAATATGAGAAAAATAAACAACCCAATCAAAAAGTAGAAAAGAGACCTAAAGAGACATTTGTCCAAAGAAGACATACAGATGGCTGACAAGCGCTTGAAAAGATGCTCAGCATTGTTTATTATTGGAGAAATGCAAATCAAAACCACAATAAGATATCACCTCACACCGGTCAGAATTGGCAACATTAAAAAGTCTACAAACAATAAGTGCTGGAGATGGTGTGGAGAAATGGAAACACTCCTGCACTGCTGGTAGGAATGTAAATTTATACAGCCCCTATGCAAGACAATACGGAGATTCCTTAAAACACTAGGAATAAAACCACCATATGACCCAGCAATCCCACTCCTAGGCCTATATTCTGAGGAAACCAAAACTGAAAAAGACATATGTATCCCAATGTTCATTGCAGCACTATTTACAATAGCTAGAACCTGGAAGCAACCTAGATGTCCATCAACAGATGAATGGATACAGAAATTGGGGCACATACACACAATGGACTATTACTCAGCCATAAAAAATGCATTTGAATCAGTTTTGATGAAGTAGATGAACCTAGAACCTATTATACAGAGTGATGAAAGTCAGAGAAAGATAAATATCATATTCTAATTCATATACACAGAATATTTAAAAAATGGTACTGAAGAATTTATTTATAGGGAACAATGGAGAAACAGAGAATAGACTTATAGACATAGTTAGAGGGGGTAGAGGGTGAGATGTATGGAAACAGTAACATGAAAACTTACATTACCATATGTAAAATAGACACCCAACGGGAATTTGCTGTATGGCTCAGAACAGAGACTTTGTATCAACCTAGAGGGGTGGGATGGTGAAAGAGATGGGAGGGAGTTTCAAAAAGGAGGGGACATATGTATACCTATGGCTGATTTATGTTGAGGTTTGACAGAAAACAAAATTCTGTAAAGCAATTATCCTTCAATAAAAAATAAATTTTAAAAAATGTAACGAATTTAAAGCACCTAAAAAAGGAAGAAGAAGAAGCCACATACACTGTGCTGTGCTTAGTCACTCAGCCATGTCTGACTCTTTGCAACTCCGTAGACTGTAGCCCGTCAGGCTCCTCTGTCCTTTGGGATTCTTCAGGCAAGAATATTGCAGTCCGTTGCCATGCCATCCTCCAGGGCATCTTGCCAACCCAGGGATCGAACCTAGGTCTCCTGCATTGCAGGTAGATTCTTTGCCATCGGAGCCTCCAAGGAAGCCCAAGAGTACTGGAGTGGGTAGCCTGTCCCTTCTCTAGGGGATCTTGGAGTACCAAGGTCTCCTGCATTGCAGGTGGATTTTTTTTACCAGCTAAGCTACCGGGGAAGCCCTAAGTGACTAAACAACCATATATAAATGCCTTTATATATCTTTATATAAAACTCATGATAACCACAACCCAAAGATTCTAATTGTTGCTATTTTTCACTTGCTAACTCTGACTCTTTTTAACCCCATGGACTGCAGCGTGTTAGGCTTCCCTGTCCTTCACTATTTTCTGAAGTTTGCTCAAACTCATGTCCATTGAATCAGTGATGCAATCTAACCATCTCATCCTCTGTCACCTCTTCTCTTGCCTTCAGTCTTTGGAAGCATCAAGGTTTTTTCCAACAAGTTTCAGCTCTTCACATCAGGTGGCCAAACTATTGGAATTTCAGTTTCAGCATCAGTTCTTCCATTGAATATACAGGGTTAATTTCCATTAAGGTTGATGGTTTGATCTCTTTGCTGCCCAAAGGACTCTCAAGTCTTCTCTGGCCCCACAATACAAAAACATTAATTCTTTGGAAATCGGTATTCTTTATGGTCCAACCCTCATATCCATACATGACTAGTGGAAAAATCATAGTTTTGACAGACCGTTGTCAGTAAAGTGATGCCTCTGCTTTTTAGTATGCTGTATAGATTTGTCATAGCTTTTCTTTCAAGGAGCAAGCACGAAATTTTAATTTCATGGCTATAGTCACCATTCACAGTGATTTTGGAGCCCAAGTTGTGTTTGATTTGGCAGCACCTATTTTAAAGTTGGAGCCCCAAAAAATAAAGTGTAACACTGTTTCCAGTTTCTCTTCTACTTGCCATAAGGTGATGGGACTGGATGCCATGATCTTGGTCTTTTTGGATCACTCTACTCTTTCACCCTCATCAAGAGGCTCTTTAGTTTCTCTTTGCTTTCTGCCATTATAGTGATATCAACTGCATATCTGAGGTTGCTATGTCTCCTGGCCATCTTGATTCCAGCTTGTGATTCATATAGCCCAGCATTTTGCATGATGTACTCTGCATAGAAGTTAAATAAGCTGGTGACAATATACAGCCTCAATTTACTCCTTTCCCAGTTTTGAACCAGTCCATTGTTCCATGTCTGGTTGTAGTAGGAAGGCACAAGAAAATGAATTTAAATATAACACTAAAGATATCTGTCAAATTACAAGAGAAAGGAACAAAAGATGAAGAAAGGAACAAAAAAGAATTACAGATACAACTGCAAAACCATTAGTAATGGTAATAAGAACACACATATCAATAATTACTTTAAATATAATTGGAATAAATGATCCAATCAAAAAACATAAAGTGGCTGAATGAATACAAAAACAAGACCCATTTCTATTCTGCCTCACAGAGTCACTTATAATCCAAGACACACACAGAGTAAGAGCAAGGGAATGGAAAAAGCTGTGCCATGAAAGTGGAAATCAAAAAAACAGAAAGTAGCAATAGTTATATCAGACAAATTAGGCTTTAAAATAAAGATGATTACAAGTTGAAAAAAAGGATATTACACAATTATTAATCAAATAAGATTAAAAATTTAATATTTACACAGCCAAAATATAGGAATACCTAAATACATAATACAAATATTTGTGGACATAAAGGTATAAACTGAGAGTNCAATAGTTATATCAGACAAATTAGGCTTTAAAATAAAGATGATTACAAGTTGAAAAAAAGGATATTACACAATTATTAATCAAATAAGATTAAAAATTTAATATTTACACAGCCAAAATATAGGAATACCTAAATACATAATACAAATATTTGTGGACATAAAGGTATAAACTGAGAGTGACACAAATATAACAAGACATTTTAACACGTCTCATACATTATGGACATATCTTCCAGACAGAAAATCAATAAGGAAACACTGGTCTTAAATGACACTTAGAAAGACTTTAAAAATGTATGTACAACATTCCATCTGGTAGCAACAGAATACATATTCTTTTGACGTGCACAGGGTAGGTCACATGCTAAGCCACAAATTAAGTCTTTGTAAATTTAAGAAAATCGAAATAGTATAAAGAATCTTTTCTGAACACAACACTATGATACTAAAAATCAATTTTAAAAAATCTTCAGAAAACACAGACACATGAAGGCAAACAGTATACTGCTAAACAATAAATGGGTCACTGAGGACATCAAAGAAGAAATTTTTTTTTTAAACCTGGAGGGAAATACAGACACAAACACAATGATCTAGAATTTGTGGAATGTAGCAAAAGTAGTTCTAAGAGGGAAATATATAGCAATATATGCTTACTTCAACCAATGGTATTTTTCACAGAGCTAGAACAAATAATTTCACAATTTGTATGGAAATACAAGAAAACCTTGAATAGCCAAAGCAATATTGAGAAAGAACAATGGAACTGGAAGAATCAACCTGCCTGACTTCAGGCTACACTACAAAACCAGGCTACACTACAAAGCCACAGTCATCAAGACAGTATGGTACTGGCACAAAGACAGAAATATAGATCAATGGAATAAAATAGAAAGCCCAGAGATAAATCCACACACATATGGACACCTTATCTTTGACAAAGGAGGCAAGAGTATACAATAGATTAAAGACAACCTCTTTAACAAGTGGTGCTGGGAAAACTGGTCAACCACTTATAAAAGAATGAAACTAGAACACTTTCTAACACCATACACAAAAATATACTCAAAATGGATTAACGATCTAAACGTAAGACGAGAAACTATAAAATTTCTAGAAGAGAACATAGGCAAAACACTCTCCAACATACATCACAACAGGATCCTCTATGACCCACCTCCCAGAATACTGGAAATAAAAGCAAAAATAAACAAATGGGACCTAATTAAACTTAAAAGCTTCTGCACAACAAAGGAAACTATAAGCAAGGTGAAAAGACAGCCTTCAAAATGGGAGAAAATAATAGCAAATGAAGCAACTGACAAACAACTAATCTCAAAAATATACAAGCAACTCCTATAGCTCAATTCTAGAAAAATAAACGACCCATTCAAAAAATGAGCCAAAGAACTAAACAAACATTTCTCCAAAGAAGACATACAGATGGCTAACAAACACATGAAAAGATGCTCAACATCACTCATTATCAGAGAAATGCAAATCAANAAAGGAAACTATAAGCAAGGTGAAAAGACAGCCTTCAGAATGGGAGAAAATAATAGCAAATGAAGCAACTGACAAACAACTAATCTCAAAAATATACAAGCAACTCCTATAGCTCAATTCTAGAAAAATAAACGACCCATTCAAAAAATGAGCCAAAGAACTAAACAAACATTTCTCCAAAGAAGACATACAGATGGCTAACAAACACATGAAAAGATGCTCAACATCACTCATTATCAGAGAAATGCAAATCAACACCACAATGAGGTACCATTTCATACCAGTCAGAATGGCTGCAATCCAAAAGTTTACAAGCAATAAATGCTGGAGAGGGTGTGGAGAAAAGGGAATCTTCTTACACAGTTGGTGGGAATGCAAACTAGTACAGCCACTATGCAGACCAGTGTGCAGATTCCTTAAAAAACTGGGACTAGAACTGCCTAATGACACAGGAATCCCACTGCTGGGCATACACACTGAGGAAACCAGAACTGAAAGAGACACGTGTACCCCAATTTCATCACAGCCCTGTTTATAATAGCCAGGACATGGAAACAACCTAGATGTCCATCAGCAGATGAATGGATAAGAAAGCTATGGTACATATACACAATGGAGTATTACTCAGCCATTAAAAAGAATACATTTGAATCAATTCTAAAGAGGTGAATGAAACTGGAGCCGATTATACAGAGTGAAGTAAGCCAGAAAGAAAAACACCAATACAGTATACTAAAGCATAAATATGGAATTTAGAAAGATGGTAATGATAACCCTGTATGCGAGACAGCAAAAGAGACACAGATGTATAGAAGAGTGTTTTGGACTCTGTGGAAGAGGGATAGGATGAGATGATTTGGGAGAATGGCATTGAAACATGCATAATATCATATATGAAACAAGTCGCCAGTCCAGGTTCAATGCAGTGACACTGGATGCTTGGGGCTGGTGCACTGAGACGAACCAGAAGGATGGTGTGGGGAGGGAGGAGGGAAGGGTGTTCAGGATGGGCAACACGTGTATACCTGTGGCGGATACATGTTGATGTATGGCAAAACCAATACAATATTGGAAAGTAATTAACCTCAATTAAAATAAATAAATTTATAAAGAAACTAGAAAAAAAATTAGAAGTTTCAGAAGAACTCATAAAGATCAGAGAGAAATAAATGAAATAGATCTGAAAGTACAGTAGAAAATAATTGGGGTTTTCCCTGCCATCAGCACCAGGAAGCCCTGGGATGGCAAGTATGCTGAGCTTCCTATGAAAGAAGACATTGATCTGAGTGATGTGGATCTGGGCAACCTGGAGAAAAATGAGTTGTGAGAGGCTCTGCACAGACCAGTTTTCTTTTCTTGGGAGGTGATTTTCCTACAGTGAAAGAACATCCTTTCCAATCCAAGGAATATACCAGTGAGTGGCCTTTTTACCTGAGAAGTAACACTTGACAGGTCATTTGAAAGCGCTGCAACACATTGCAACACTGTTTATAACAGCCACGACATGGAAGCAACCTAGATGTCCATTGACAGATGAATGGATAAAGAAGCCATGGTACATATATACAATGGAGTACTACTTAGCAACAAAAAGGAACACATCTGAGTCAGTTCTAATGAGGTGGATGAACCTAGAGCCTATTATATAGGGTGAAGTAAGTCAGAAAGAGAAAAACAAATACTGTATATTAATGCATCCCTGGTGGCTCAGATGGTAGAGTCTGCCTGCAATGCTGGAGGCCTGGGTTCAGTCCCCAGGTCATGAAGATCCCCAGGAGAAGGAAATGGCAACCCACTCCAGTACTCTTGCCTGGAAAATTCCATGGACGGAGGAGCCTAGTTAGCTACAGTCCATGGGGGTCACAAAGAGTTGGACACTACTGAGCAACTGAATTATCTTATTTTATATGGAATCTAGAAGGATGGTATTGATGAATCTATCTGCAGAGCAGCAATGGAGATGCAGACATAGAGAACAAACTTATGGATAAAGGTGGGGGAGAACAAGGAGAGGGTGAGATGAATGGAGACAGTAGCATGGATGCATATACACCAACATATGTAAATAGACAGCCAACGGGAATTTGCTGTATGACTCAGGGAAATCAGACTGGGGCTCTATAATAACCTAGAGGGTTGGGAATGGGTGGGAGGTGGGAAGGAGATTCAAGAGGGAGGGGACATAGATACACTGCAGGTTAATTCATATTGATGTATGACAGAAATCAAACCAACATTGTAAACCAATCATCAATTAATTAAAAATAAACAAAATTTTTTTTAAAAAGCACTGCAATGGTGAACTTTTGTGTCTCAAGAAAACAATGAAAAATTATATGAACTGTCATAACCACTGAACTGAATTGTATTCTGTCAAGTAATATTTTGAAGAAAATCGATGGACTATTCAAGCATTTTTCTCTCCCTCTCACTGCTACTAGAATGTCCTTGGATGCCATTTCTTACATAAGTTTTTTCATGTGATTATTTTCATTTGAATATTAATGGCTTTTTTTCCATTAAAGAATAAAACAATCTTTTGGATTAAAGAAAAAGATAAACAAAATTGATAAAACTTTAGCCAGACTCATCAGGCAAAAGAAGAGAAAGGAAAATCTATTAAATCAGAAATGAAAAAGGAGAAATTACAAACAAAACCACTGATATACAAAAAGTTGTGACTAATAAAGACAACTATATACCAATGCAATGGACAATCTATAACAAATAGACAAAGTCTTAGAAATGTTTAACTTTCCAAAAATGAACCAGGAAGAAATAGAAAATATAAACAGGCCAATCAAAAGCATAGAAATCAAAATTATTGTCAAAAATCTTCCAATAAACAAAATCCCTGGGCTAGATGGCTTCATAGGCAAATTCTACTGAAACTTTAGAGAAGAGCTAACACCTATCCTGCTCAAACTCTTCCAGAAAATTGCACAGAAAACTCCCAAACCCATTCTACAAGGCTACTATCACCTTGATACCAAAACCAGACAAAGAAAATTACAGGCCAATATCACTGATGAACATAGATGCAAAAATCCTCAATAAAATTCTAGCAAACAGGACTGAACAGCACATTAAAAGGATTATACAGCATGAGCAAGTGGGCTTTATTACAGGAATGCAAGAATTATTCAATATACACAATGTTGATATATTATACTAACAAACTGAATGACAAAAAAATATATGATAACCTCAGTAGTTACAGAGAAAATTTTTGACAAAATTCAACACTCATTTATGAAAAAAAAAAAAAAACTTTCCAGAAAGTTGGCATAGAAGAAATGTACCACCACATAATAAAGGCCATATACAACAAACCCACAGAAAACATTATCCGCATTGGTGAAAGACTGAAAGAGTTTTCTCTAAGATCAAGAGCAGGACAAGGGTGCCCATTTTCTCCAATATTATTCTCTATAATTTTGGAATCCTAATCACAGCAACCAAAGAAGAAAAATAAATAAAAAGAATCCAGATTGGAAAAGAATAAGCAAAATTCGTACTATACACAACATGATACTATACACAGCAAACCTTAAAGATGCCACCAGAAAATTACTAATCAATGAATATAGGAAAATCTCAGTTTATAAAATTAATACACCAAAATCTCTTTCACTCGTATACGCTAACAATGAAGAATCAGAAAGAGAAATTAAGGAAGTAACCCCATTCACCATTGCAAGAATATAAAACACAGGGCTAAACCTGCCTAAAGAGACAAAGACCTATATGCAGAAAACTATAAGGTGCTGGTGAAAGAAATCATAGATGACACAAACAGATGGAGAAATAGACCATGTTCTTGGGTTGGAAGAATCATTACTGTGAAAATGATTATACTACTCAAAGCAATCCACAGACTCAATGAATCCTTATCAAACTACAAATAATATTTTTCACAGAATTAGAACAAAAAATTTCACAATTCATATGGAAACACAAAAGACCCTGATTAGTCAAAGCACTCTTAAGAAGGAATGAAGCTGGAGGAATCAAACTTCCTGACTTCAGACTATACTACAAAGCTACAGTCATCAAGACAGTATGATACATGTACACAGCAATAAAAACCAAGGAAACAAGATAGAAAGCCCAGAGATAAACCCACATACCTATAAGCACCTTATCTTTGACAAAGGAGGAAAGAATATGCAATGGAGAAAAGGAAATATCTTCAATAAGAATGTTGAGGGGAAAATGAATTTTTTTTCCAATTTCAGTTCAGTTCAGTTCAATTACTCAGTCGTGTCCGACTCTTTGTGACCCCATGAACTGCAGCATGCCAGACCTCCCTGTACATCACCAACTCCCAGAGTTCACTCAAACTCATGTCCATCGAAGTGGTGATGCCATCCAGCCATCTCATCTTCTGTCATCCCCTTCTCCTCCTGCCCCCAATCTCTCCCAGCATCAGGGTCGTTTCCAATGGGTCAACTCTTCTCATGACGTGGCCAAAGTACTGGAGTTTCAGCTTTAGCATCAGTCCTTCCAAAGAACACCCAGGGTTGATCTACTTTAGAATGGACTGGTTGGATCGCCTTGCATTCCAAGGGACTCTCAAGAGTTTTCTCCAACACCACAGTTAAAAAACATCAATTCTTTGGCACTCAGCTTTCTTCAGAGTCCAACTCTGACATCCATACATGACTACTGGAAAAACCATGTAAAAAATGAAATTAGAACACTTCCTAACATTATACACAAAAATAAACTCAAAATTTATTAAAGACCTAAATATAATACTAGAAACTTTTAAACAATTAGAGGAAAACATAGGCAGAAC
>SJYX01012402.1:163491-175589 GCA_006410675.1 Oreotragus oreotragus
TGAGCATTCTTTGGCATTGCCTGTCTTTGGGATTGGAATGAAAACTGACCTTTTCCAGTCCTGTGGCCACTGCTGTTTTCCAAATTTGCTGGCATATTGAGTGCAGCACTTTCACAGCATCATCTTTCAGGATTTGAAATAGCTCAACTGGAATTCCATTACCTCCACTAGCTTTGTTCATAGTGATGCTTTCCAAGGCCCACTTGACTTCACATTCCAGGATCTTTGGCTCAAGGTGAGTGATCACACCATCGTGATTATTTGGGTCCTGAGGATTTTTTTTTTTTTTTAAATTACAGTTCTTCCATGTATTCTTGCCACCTCTTCTTAATATCTTCTGCTTCTGTTAGGTTCCTACCATTTCTGTCCTTTAATGCACCCATCTTTGCATGAAATATCCCTTGGTATCTCTAATTTTCTTGAAGAAATCTCTAGTCTTTCCCATTCTATTGTTTTCCTCTATTTCTTTGCCTTAATCACTGAGGAAAGCTTTCTTATCTCTCCTTGCTATTCTTTGAAACTCTGTATTCAAATGTATATATTTTTCCTTTTCTCCTTTGCTTTTTGCTTTTCTTCTTTTCACAGCTATTTGTAAGACCTCCTCAGACAGCCATTTTTCTTTTTTGCATTTCTTTTTCTTGGGGATGATCTTGATCGCTGTCTCCTGTACAATGTTATGAACCTCCATCCATAGTTCATCACTCTATCAGGTGTAGTCCCTTAAATCTATTTCTAACTTTCACTGTATAATCATTAGGGGTTTGATTTAGGTCATAGCTGAATGGTCTAGTGGTTTTCCCTACTCTCTTCAATTTAAGTCTGAATTTGCCAATCCCAGTCTTGTTTTTGCTGACTGTATAGAATTTCTCCTTCTTTGGCTGCAAAGAATTTAATCAATCTGATTTCAGTATTGACCATTTGGTGATGTCTGTGTGTAGAGTCTTATCTTGTGTTGTTGGAAGAGGATGTCTGCTGTGACCAGTGCAGTCTCTGGTGGCCTGCTGCAGGGCTGGGGGCACTGAGTGTAGCAGTACATGCATGGGATCTTTTGAGGGAGGTCACCATTATCTTCATTACTTCCACCTTGGTTGACCCCAGGTAAATAGCAGGCAGGGAACACAGCTACATCCACCAACAGAAAATTGGATTAAAGATTTACTGAACATGGCCCTGGCCATCAGATCAAGACCCAGTTTCCCCCCTCAGTCAGTCTATCCCATCAGGAAGCTTCCATAAGCCTCTTATCCTTCTCCATCAGAGGGCAGATAGTCTGAAAACCACAATCACAGAAAACTAACCAATCTAAATCACATGAACCACAGCCTTGTCTAACTCAGTGAAACTATGAGTCATGCCAGGTAGGACCACCCAAGATGGACAGGCCATGGTGGAGAGTTCTGACAAAATGTGGTCCACTGGAGAAGGGAATGGCAAACCACTTCAGCATTTCTTCCTTGAGAACCCCATGAATAGTATGAAAAAGCAAAAAGATAGCACACTAAAAGATGAACTCCCCAGGTAGGTAGGTGCCCAATATGCTACTGGAGATCAGTGGAGAAACAACTCCAGAAAGAATGAAGAGCACTCAGGTATGACCTAAATCAAATCCTTTATGATTATGCAGTGGAAGTTGAAAATAGATTCAAGAGATTAGATCTAGTAGAGTTCCTGAAGGACTATGGAGGAGGTTCATAATATTGTACAGGATGCGGTGACCAAAACCATCCCCAAGAAAAGAAATGCAATAAGGCAAAATGGTTGAGAAAAGAAGAGAAGCGAAAGGCAAAGGAAAAAAGGAAAGATATACTCATCTGAATGCAGAATTCCAGAGAATAGCAAGGAGAGATAAGAAAGCCTTCTTAAGGGAACAATGTGAAGAAATAGAGGAAAACAATAGAATGGCAAAGACTAGAGATCTCTACAAGAAAATTCACGGTTACAAAGGAAAATTTCATGCAAAGATGGGAACAATATAGGACAGAAATGTTATGGACCTAACAGAAGCAGAAGATATTAAGAAGAAGTAGCAAGAATACACAGAAGAACTGTACCAAAAAGTTCTTAATGACCTGGAAAACCACAATCTAGAGCCAAACATGGTGGTGTGTGAAGTTAAGTGGACCTTCAGAAGCATTACTACAAACAAAGCTAGTGGAGGTGATGGAATTCCAGCTGNGTAGCAAGAATACACAGAAGAACTGTACCAAAAAGTTCTTAATGACCTGGAAAACCACAATCTAGAGCCAAACATGGTGGTGTGTGAAGTTAAGTGGACCTTCAGAAGCATTACTACAAACAAAGCTAGTGGAGGTGATGGAATTCCAGCTGAGCTAAAAGATGGAATTTTAGCATCCTAAAAGAATTTGCTGTTAAAGTACCACACTCAATATGCCATCAAATTTGGGAAACACGGTGGTGGACACAGGACACAGGACACAGGAAAAGGTCAGTTTTACATTCCAATCCCAACAAAGAGCAATGTCGAAGAATGTTCAAACAATTGCACAGTTACACTAGTTTTAGTGGTCAAAATACTTCAAGTTAGGCTTCAACATTATGAGAACTTGCAGATGTACAAGCTGGGTTTAGAAAAGACAGAGGAACAAGAGATCAAATTGCCCATGTCCATTGTACCATTAAAAATGTAAGAGAATTCCATAAAAACATCTATTTCATTGACCTTGATAATGTCTCTAACTGTGTGGATCACAATAAAGTGTGGAAAATTCTTAGATGGGAATATCAGACCACTTTACCTGCCTTCTGAGAAGTGTGTATGCAGGTCAAGAAACAACGGTTAAAATGAGTCATGGAACAACAAACTGGTTCAGAATTGGGAAAAGAGTATGTCAAGGCTGTATATTGTCAATTTAGTTCAGTTCAGTCACTCAGTCGTGTCCGACTCTTTGTGACCCCATGAATTGCAGAATGCCAGGCCTCCCTGTCCATCACCAACTCCCAGAGTTCACTCAGACTCATGTCCATCGAGTCAGTGATGCCATCCAGTCATCTCACCCTCTGTGGTCCCCTTCTCCTCCTGCCCCCAACCCCTCCCAGCACCAAAGTCTTTTCCAATGAGTCAACTCTTCTCATGAGGTGGCCAAAGTACTGGAGTTTCAGCTTTAGCATCATTCCTTCCAAAGAAATCCCAGGGCTGACCTCCTTCAGAATTTACTGGTTGGAACTCCTTGCAGTCCAAGGGACTCTCAAGAGTCTTCTCCAACACCACAGTTCAAAACCATTGATTCTTTGGCACTCAGCCTTCTTCACACTCCAACTCACATCCATACATGACTACTGGAAAAAACCATGGCCTTGACTAGACGGACCTTAGTTGGCATAGTAACGTCTCTGCTTTTGAATATGCTGTCTAAGTTGGTCATAACTTTTCTTCCAAGGAGTAAGCGTCTTTTAATTTCATGGCTGCAGTCACCATCTGCAGTGATTTTGGAGCCCCACCAAAAATACAGTCTGACACTGTTTCCACTGTTTCCCCATCTATTTCCCACGAAGTGATGGGACCGGATGCCATGATCTTCGTTTTCTGAATGTTGAGCTTTAAGCCAACTTTTTCACTCTCCACTTCCACTTTCATCAAGAGGCTTTTGAGTTCCTCTTCACTTTCTGCCATAAGGGTGGCGTCATCTGCATATCTGAAGTTATTGATATTTCTCCCTGCAATCTTGATTCCAGCTTATGTTTCTTCCAGTCCAGCGTTTCTCATGATATACTCTGCATAGAAATTAAATAAGCAAGGTGACAATATGCAGCCTTGATGTACTCCTTTTCTTATTTGGAACAAGTCTGTTGTTTCATCTCCAGTTCTAACTGTTGCTTCCTGGCCTGCATACAGATTTCTCAAGAGGGAGGTCAGATGGTCTGGTATTCCCATCTCTTGAAGAATTTTCCACAGTTTATTGTGATCCACACAGTCAAAGGCTTTACAAGCCTCTTATCCTTATCCATCAGAGGGCAGACAGAATGAAAACCACAATCACAGAAAACTAACCAAAATGATTACATGGATCACAGCATTGTATAAGTTAATGAAATTATGGACCATGCCATGTAAGGCCACCCATATGGAGATGGAGAGTATTGTCAAAACGTGATCCGCTGGAGAAGGGAATGGCAAACCACATTCTTGCTTTGAGAACTCCATAAACAGCATGAAAAGGTAAAAAGATATGACACTGAAAGATGAACTCCACAGGTCAGGAGGTGTCCAATATACTACTGAAGAAGAACAGAGAAATAGCTCCTGAAGGAATGAACAAGCTGAGCCAAAGCAGAAACGACTCCCAGTTCTGGAGGAGTCTGGTGGTGAAAGTAAGGTATGATGCTATAAAAAACAATATTGCATAGGAACCTGGAATGTTAGGTCCATGAATCAAGGGAAACTGGCAATGGTCAAATAGGAGACTGCAAGAGTGAACACTGACATTTGAGGAATCAATAAACTAAAATGGATGGCAATGAGTTAATTTAATTCAGATGGCCATTATATCTACTAATGTGGGCAAGAATACCTTAAAAGAAATGGAGTAACTCTCATAATCAACAAGAGTCCGTAATGCACTACTTTGGTTCAGTTTCAAAAAAGAGAATGATCTCTGTTCATTTTCAAGGCAAACCATTAAATATCACAGTAATCCAAGTCTATGACCCAGCCACTAAAGTCAAAGAAGCTGAAATTGAATGGTTCCATCTTATAAGACCTTCTAGAATTAAACCCCCAAAAGATGTCCTTTACATTATAAGGGACTGGAAGGCACGAGCAGGAAGTCAAAAGATACCTTGAGTAATAGGTAAGTATGGCCTTGGAGTACAAAATGAAGCAGGGCAAATGCTAACAGAGTTTTGCCAAGAGAACACAACGGTCATTGCAAACATCCACTTCCAACAACACAAGAGATGACTCTACTCATGGACATCACCAGATGGTCAATACCAAAATCAGATTGATTATACTCTTTGTAACCAAAAAAGGAGAAGCTCTATACAGTCAGCAAAGAAAAGACTTGGAGCTGACTGTGGCTCAGATCATGAACTCATTGTTGAAAAATAAAAACTTAAATTGAAGAAAGTAGGGGAAACCACTAGACTGTTCAGTTCAGCTCAGTTCACTCAGTCGTGTCCAACTCTTTGCGACCCCATGGACTGCAGTATACCAGGCCTCCCGGTCCATCACCAACTCCTGCAGTTTACCCAAACTCATGTCCATTGATGGAGAAGGCGATGGCACCCCATCCAAGTAATCTTGGCTGGAAAATCCCAAGGACGAAGGAGCCTGGTAGGCTGCAATCCATGGGGTCGCGAAGAGTTGGACACGACTCAGCGACTTCACTTTCACTTTTCACTTTCATGCATTGGAGAANTTCCAAGGCCAAATTTGCCTGTTACTCCAGGTGTTTCTTGACTTCCTACTTTAGCATTCCAGTCCCCTATAATGAAAAGGACATCTTTTTTGGGTGTTAGTTCTAAAAGGTCTTGTAGGTCTTCATAGAACCGTTCAACTTCTTCAGCGTTACTGGTTGGGGCATAGACTTGGATTATCGTGATATTGAATGTTTTGCCCTGGAGATGAACAGAGATCATTCTGTTGTTTTTGAGATTGCATCCAAGTACTGCATTTTGGACTCTTTTGTTGACCATGATGGCTACTCCATTGCTTCTGAGGGATTCCTGCCTGCAGTAGTAGATATAATGGTCACCTGAATTAAATTCACCATTCCAGTCTATTGTAGTTCGCTAATTCGTAGAATGATGATGTTCACTCTTGCCATCTCTTGTTTGACCACTTCACATTTGCCTTGATTCATGGACCTGACATTCCAGGTTCCTATGCAATATTGTTCTTTATAGCATCGGACCTTGCTTCTATCACCAGTCACATCCACAGCTGGGTATTGTTTTTGCTTTGGCTCCATCCCTTCCATTCTTTCTGGAGTTATTTCTCCACTGATCTCCAGTAGCATATTGGGCACCTACTGACCTGGGGAGTTCCTCTTTCAGTATCCTATCATTTGCCTTTTCATACTGTTCATGGGGTTCTCAAGGCAAGAATACTGAAGTGGTTTGCCATTCCATTCTCCAGTGGACCACATTCTGTCAGACCCCTCCGCCACGACCCGCCCATCTTGGGTTGCCCTGTTGGCATGGTTTAGTTTCATTGAGTTAGACAAGACTGTGGTCCTAGTGTGATTAGATTGACTATTTTTCTGTGAGTATGGTTTCAGTGTTTCTGCCCTCTGATGCCCTTTTGCAACACCTACCATCTTATTTGAGTTTCTCTTACCTTGGGCATGGGATATCTCTTCACAGCTGTTCCAGCAAAGCTCAGCTGCTGCTCCTTACCTTGGACAATCACCTTCAACATGGGATAGCTCCTCTAGGTCCTCCTGCACCCGTGCAGCCACCGCTCCTTGGACATGTGGTTGCTCATCCTGGTGACCGCCTCTGGCCTAGGTCACAGGGTGGCTCCCTCCGGCCACCGTCCCTGGCTTCAGGGCGCAGGATGGCTCCTCCTGGCTGCTGCCCCTTGCCTGGGGCATGGGGTGGCTCCTCCGGGCCACCACCCCTTGCCTTGGATATGGGATAGCTCCTCTCGGCTGTTCCTGCACCGTTGCAGCCTGGCACTCTCGGCCACTGCCCCTGACCTCGGATGTGGGGTAACTCCTCTTGGCCGCTGCCATTCGGGAATGGGGTCCTCCCGGCTTTTGCCCCTGACCTTGGACGTGGGGCAGCTCCTCTCGGCCGCACTTAGTGCATGGGTCGCAGCAGCCTGCGCTTAGTCTAAATCAATTACCAAATGCCCTGTTTCATTGGAATGACTGTATATACATTCAATATACAGAATGACATTCAATATACAATATTCAATATACATTCAATATACAGAATAACTGTATATTGTCATCCTACTTATTTAACTTATATGCAGAGTATATCATGTGAAATGCTTGGCTGGATGAGGCACAAGCTGAAATCAAGCTTGTCACGAGAAATATCAATAATCTCAGATATGCAGATGACACCACTCTAATGTAGAAAGTGCACAGGAACTAAAGAGCTTCTTGATGAAGGTGAAAGAGGAGAGTGGAAAAGCTGGTTTGAAACTCAACATTCAAAAAATGAAGACTATGGCATCTGGTCCCATGACTTCATGGCAAATAGATGGGGAAACAATTGAAACAGTGACAGACTTTATTTTCTTGGGCCCCAAAATCACTGCAGATGGCAACTGCAGCCATCAAACTAAGATCCTTGCTCTTTGGAATGAAAGTTATGACAAATCTAGACAGCATATTAAAAAGCATAGACATCATTTTGCTAACAAAGGTCCATATAGACAAAGTCATGATTTTTCCAAGAGTCACGTATGGATGTGAGAACTGGACTATACAGAAGGTTGAGCACTTCTGAATTGATGCCTTCAAACTGTGGTCCTGGAGAAGACTCTTGAGAGTCCCTTGGACTGCAAGGAAATCAGACCAGTCAATCCTAAAGGAAATCAACCTTGACTATTCATTGGAAGGACTGATGCTGAAGCTGAAGCTCCAATACTTTGGCCACGTGATGTGAAAGATCAACTGATTGGAAATGATCCTAATGCCTGAAAAGTCTGAAAGCAGGAGGAAAAGAGGGCAACAGAGGATGAGATGTTTGAATGGCATCATTGACTGAATGGACATGAGTTTGAGCAAACTCCAGGAGATGGTAAAGGACAGGGAAGCCTAGCAAGCTGCAGTCCTATTGTTGCTGCTGCTGCTGCTGCTAAATCATTTCAGTCGTGTCTGACTCTGTGCGACCCCATAGACAGCAGCCCACCAGGCTCCCCCGTCCCTGGGATTCTCCAGGCAAGAACACTGGAGTGGGTTGCCATTTCCTCCTCCAATACATGAAAATGAAGTGAAAGTGAAGTCGCTCAGTCATGTCTGACTCTTAGTGACCCCATGGACTGCAGCCTACCAGGCTCCTCTGCCCATGAGATTTTCCAGGCAAGAGTACTGGAGTGGGGTGCCTATAGATATATCTCCTCCCTTTTGAAACTCCCTCCCATCTCCTTCCCCATCCCACCCCTCTAGGTTGATACAGAGGCCCTGTTTGAGTTTCCTGAGCCATACAGCAAATTCCCGTTGGCCATCTATTTCACATATGGTAATGTAAGTTTCCACTTTTCTGTTTCCATACATCTCACCCTCTCCTCCCCTCTCCCCATGTCCATAAGTCTATTCTTTATGTCTGTTTCTCCACTGTTTCCCTATAAATAAATTCTTCAATATCATTTTTCTAAATTCTGTATATATGTGTTAGAATATGGTATTTATCTTTCTCTTTCTGACTCACTTCACTCTGTATAATAGGTTCTACGTTCATCCACCTCATTAGAACTGACTCAAATGCATTCCTTTTTATGGCTGAGTAATATTCCATTGTGTGTATGTACCACAACTTCTGTGTCCATTCATCTGTTGATGGACATCTAGGTTGCTTCCATATTGTAGCTACTGTAAATAGTGCTGCAGTGAATGATGGGATACATGTGTCACTTTCAATTTTGGTTTCCTCAGGATGTATGCCTATGGGTAGGATTGCTGGGTCATATGGTGCTTTTATTCCTAGTTTTTAAAGGAATCTCCATACCATCTTCCATAGTGGCTATATCAATTTACATTCCCACCAACAGTGCAAGAGTGTTCCCTTTTCTCCACACCCTCTCCAGCATTTATTGTTTGTAGACTTTTTGATGAGGGCCATTCTGACTGGTATTAGGTGATATCTCATTGTAGTTTTGTATTTCTGTAATAATGAGCGATGTTGAGCATATTTTCATGTGTTTGTTACCCATCGGTATGTCTTCTTTGGAGAAATGTCTGTTTAGGTCTTTACCCCACTTTTTGATTGGGTTGTTTTCCTGGTATTGAGTTGTATAAGCTGCCTGTATATTTTGGAAATTAATCCTTTGTCAGTTATTTCATTTGCTATTATTTTCTCCCATTCTGAGGGTTTTCTTTACACCTTGCTTATCAGTTTCAATATTTTGCGATTTTAAGATCTTGGGTATTATACAATTCATCCAAAACATTACAAAGGAATATAAAGACAAACTCTAGGGTTTTACTTATACTTTAAGAACATTTTCTCATCACTTAATAGGAAGAAACTCAAATTACAGTTTTTTATGTTATAATTTCTGGAACTTCTTTTCACATTTTTATTCTTTACACCTTGCTTATCAGTTTCAATATTTTGCGATTTTAAGATCTTGGGTATTATACAATTCATCCAAAACATTACAAAGGAATATAAAGACAAACTCTAGGGTTTTACTTATACTTTAAGAACATTTTCTCATCACTTAATAGGAAGAAACTCAAATTACAGTTTTTTATGTTATAATTTCTGGAACTTCTTTTCACATTTTTAAAAATTTTCAACAACTGTTTCCACTATTGGTCAAAGTCTGATTCATGGCAAATTGATGAGAGATCCATTGTTTTCAACAGGATAGAAACTGTTTCCAGATTTACTAACAGAGATATAACCCCAGTATCTTTAAAGAATATTGTGCTCAAGTAAGTGGTAAAATATAAATATTTGGTTATCTGATTGTAAAATGAACAATTTGTTGAATTCTTAACATTTTATTCAATTTTATATGATTATCTTAACAAATCCTATGTACTCTCTTGCTATATGATGAAAACTTTGTTATTTCATAACACATGTAAACTTGGAGATATAGAATAAAAAGAGGAAAAGGAAACAAAACAAGCCTCAAAGTTTTAATGGTTAAGTAGTTTATTACTTCATTTCTTACTTCAGGTATGCATGGATTATCTCACTTATTCTAAAATTAAGTAACGTATAGTTGACCCACCACAAATATTAACAGCCTTGTATGTTGTAGAAGATGTGTATCAGGTCATTGATGAATTTTAGGAAATGTAATTAATTCCAAATAATGTTATCTCAATGTGTTTTACTCTATTTCATGTGTTGAGTTCAGTTCAGCTCAGTCGCTCAGGCATGTCTGACTCTTTGCGACTCCATGAATTGCAGCACTCTAGGCTTCCTTGTCCGTCACCCCATCACCAGCTCCTGGAGTTTGCCCAAACTCATGTCCATCGAGTTGGTGATGCCATCCAGCCATCTCATTCTCTGTCGTCCCCTTCTCCTCAGGTTCTCAAGGCAAGAATACTGAAGTGGTTTGCCATTCCATTCTCCAGTGGACCACATTCTGTCAGACCCCTCCGCCACGACCCGCCCATCTTGGGTTGCCCTGTTGGCATGGTTTAGTTTCATTGAGTTAGACAAGACTGTGGTCCTAGTGTGATTAGATTGACTATTTTTCTGTGAGTATGGTTTCAGTGTTTCTGCCCTCTGATGCCCTTTTGCAACACCTACCATCTTATTTGAGTTTCTCTTACCTTGGGCATGGGATATCTCTTCACAGCTGTTCCAGCAAAGCTCAGCTGCTGCTCCTTACCTTGGACAATCACCTTCAACATGGGATAGCTCCTCTAGGTCCTCCTGCACCCGTGCAGCCACCGCTCCTTGGACATGTGGTTGCTCATCCTGGTGACCGCCTCTGGCCTAGGTCACAGGGTGGCTCCCTCCGGCCACCGTCCCTGGCTTCAGGGCGCAGGATGGCTCCTCCTGGCTGCTGCCCCTTGCCTGGGGCATGGGGTGGCTCCTCCGGGCCACCACCCCTTGCCTTGGATATGGGATAGCTCCTCTCGGCTGTTCCTGCACCGTTGCAGCCTGGCACTCTCGGCCACTGCCCCTGACCTCGGATGTGGGGTAACTCCTCTTGGCCGCTGCCATTCGGGAATGGGGTCCTCCCGGCTTTTGCCCCTGACCTTGGACGTGGGGCAGCTCCTCTCGGCCGCACTTAGTGCATGGGTCGCAGCAGCCTGCGCTTAGTCTAAATCAATTACCAAATGCCCTGTTTCATTGGAATGACTGTATATACATTCAATATACAGAATGACATTCAATATACAATATTCAATATACATTCAATATACAGAATAACTGTATATTGTCATCCTACTTATTTAACTTATATGCAGAGTATATCATGTGAAATGCTTGGCTGGATGAGGCACAAGCTGAAATCAAGCTTGTCACGAGAAATATCAATAATCTCAGATATGCAGATGACACCACTCTAATGTAGAAAGTGCACAGGAACTAAAGAGCTTCTTGATGAAGGTGAAAGAGGAGAGTGGAAAAGCTGGTTTGAAACTCAACATTCAAAAAATGAAGACTATGGCATCTGGTCCCATGACTTCATGGCAAATAGATGGGGAAACAATTGAAACAGTGACAGACTTTATTTTCTTGGGCCCCAAAATCACTGCAGATGGCAACTGCAGCCATCAAACTAAGATCCTTGCTCTTTGGAATGAAAGTTATGACAAATCTAGACAGCATATTAAAAAGCATAGACATCATTTTGCTAACAAAGGTCCATATAGACAAAGTCATGATTTTTCCAAGAGTCACCTATGGATGTGAGAACTGGACTATACAGAAGGTTGAGCACTTCTGAATTGATGCCTTCAAACTGTGGTCCTGGAGAAGACTCTTGAGAGTCCCTTGGACTGCAAGGAAATCAGACCAGTCAATCCTAAAGGAAATCAACCTTGACTATTCATTGGAAGGACTGATGCTGAAGCTGAAGCTCCAATACTTTGGCCACGTGATGTGAAAGATCAACTGATTGGAAATGATCCTAATGCCTGAAAAGTCTGAAAGCAGGAGGAAAAGAGGGCAACAGAGGATGAGATGTTTGAATGGCATCATTGACTGAATGGACATGAGTTTGAGCAAACTCCAGGAGATGGTAAAGGACAGGGAAGCCTAGCAAGCTGCAGTCCTATTGTTGCTGCTGCTGCTGCTGCTAAATCATTTCAGTCGTGTCTGACTCTGTGCGACCCCATAGACAGCAGCCCACCAGGCTCCCCCGTCCCTGGGATTCTCCAGGCAAGAACACTGGAGTGGGTTGCCATTTCCTCCTCCAATACATGAAAATGAAGTGAAAGTGAAGTCGCTCAGTCATGTCTGACTCTTAGTGACCCCATGGACTG
>SJYX01012402.1:183390-208171 GCA_006410675.1 Oreotragus oreotragus
CCATCTGCAGTGATTTTGGAGCCCCAAAAAATAAAGTCTGACACTGTTTCCACTGTTTCTCCATCTATTTCCCATGAAGTGATGGGACCAGATGCCATGATCTTCGTTTTCTGAATGTTGAGCTTTAAGCCAACTTTTTCGCTCTCCTCCTTCACTTTCATCAAGAGGCTTTTTAGCTCCTCCTCACTTTCTGCCATAAGGGTGGTGTCCTCAGCATATCTGAGGTTGTTGATATTTCTCCCAGCAATCTTGATTCCAGCTTGTGTTTCTTCCATTCCAGCGTTTCTCATGATGTACTCTGCATATAAGTTAAATAAGCAGGGAGACAATATACAGCCTTGACGTACTCCTTTTCCTATTTGGAACCAGTTTGTTGTTCCATGTCCAGTTCTAACTGTTGCTTCCTGACCTGCATATAGGTTTCTCAAGAGGCAGATCAGGTGGTCTGGTATTCCCATCTCTTTCAGAATTTTCCACAGTTTATTGTGATCCGCACAGTTAAAGGCTTTGGTATAGGCAATATATCTGCCATGAAGTGATTCCTAAATTAAGAGATCTGTCAACAGTATCCGGGGCCGCGCCTCCCAGTCCTACTTGGGAGAGGGTCCCTCTGGGCTCACGGAGCTGCTGGCAAGTGAGACCGCGCATGCGCCGTCTGCGGGCAGCTAACCCCGTGGTGAACTCAGGACCGGGACGCCGGGTCCTTGCTCCCAAGTCGCGTGGCGGGTAGAAGCCCCTCAAGCCTGCCTTCGCCAGAAGCCACAGCCGCTGCTGGTGTGCGGGCACGGGCTGGGCCGCCTCGCTGGAGAACTTGTCCCTAGGACGTGAGTCTTGAGTCGGACTAGATGAAGACGGATCTGCAGAGGACGGACGGATGATTTGCGTGGACGCGGCCCCTAGGCGGCACGCGGTGAGGCCGCAGGTAAGACGGCCCCGGCGGCGGAGTCGGGTCGCGGGAAGTTCCGCGCTGGCGGAGGCCGGCCGGCGTACCAGACGTCACGGATGCGCCCTCGTGTGTGTGGCGGTGGGACCTCGCGCTAGTTTTCCTGGTGGTCCGGCCGTGTCTCGGTCTTTCTGTTCCCTGGACAGGGCCTGTGCCCCCGAGCCGCGGCCCTGGCTGTGAGTGCTTGCCGCCCCTCGCTGTCGCTGCTGGCCCTTGCCCTGTCCGCACGGGTGACCGCCCATGCCCCCTTCCCCTGTCTGGGGCCGAACCGGCCACGCCTCACCTGGATGTCGTCCCCCGGGGAACGCTGGGCACGCCGGGTTGCGCTTGAGGGGTGAGGGGTGCACGCGGACGGAGAGCATTCTCCCGCGCCGCCTGCGACTTTGGATATTGGCGGTGGTGGTCGAGAGACTCGCAAGGGCTCCCCTGGTGGCCGGGGAGGCCAGTCGGCGTCCTGGGTGCCGTGGGACCGCCCCTCTGGTGGAGGCCTCTGGCGGTGAGACCTCGTGGCGTGCCCGGGCGGCCGACTCGCGGTGGCGACTCGTTTTGAACGTCCCAGGGCTCCTCGCGATGGCGCGCGGCAGCCCCACCCAACAGCCGCTTCTGTGCCGCCGCCGCCGCATCTTCGCGATGCCGGCCTGCCTGGCTGCGCCCCGTGGGTCCCTTTCTCCGTCAGTCTGTCCCCCGACCCCAAGGGCCGCGTCTGCACGCCGACGCCTGTCCGCCGACGTCGTTTACTGCTGGGCGAGGAGGAGAGCCATGACCCCCCGCAGCTCCCCGCTCTGGCAGCTCGCCCGAGCGCGGGTTGGGTCCCTGCCAGCAGTAGTGGACCGGCCGCGTGCACGCGCCGCCCGCCCCCGTGCAGGAGAAAGGGAAAGAGCATCGGCCGGTCCCCACGCTACAGGCGGGTGTCCCCCGACCCGCTCCCTGGCCGCCAGGGCTGGGTGCCTGCGACGGTGGACGCCTCCTTGTTCCTCCACGCCGCCGCGGCGAGGCTCTGCGCCTCGAGTTGAACCAAGCGTGGGTAGTGGGCCCTCCTTCCCGCCGGTGAGGCGGGTCATTCTGCCCCCAGTGATCGCCTCCCCTCTTCTTCTCTTCGTGGGTTGCTGCCGCCCCTGTCGCCCGCGACCTGCACCCAGCACGCCCAGCTCCCTGTGCTCCTTTGGCCAGCTTCCCTGGTGGCTTAGATGGTAAAGAGTCTGCCTGTAATGCTTGAGACCCAGGTTCGATTCCTGAGTCTGGAAGATCCCCTGTAGAAGGGAATGGCAACCCACTCCAGTATTCTTGCCTGCGGAATCCCGTTGACAGATGACTTGGCAGGCTACAATCCACGGAGTCCCCAAAGAGTGGGACATAACTAAGTGGCTAACACTTAACTATCAACAGTATAACTGAGCCATAATTTGTTTAAACTTCTGTAAATAAGCATATAAATTCTTTCCAGTTCTCATTATTTCAGCAAAATAGTAAACACCTTTGATTATGGTTAAGTGCATGTTTGAGTCATTAGGATAGAATTATAGAACTAGCTTACTTGATTAAAGATTTCACAAAATTTTCGTTTAGACAGCTTTAGGTCAAATCCTTAAACCTATCTTATTTTTGATAGCAAGTATTATTTGATGTATTTATACATGCAGAAGCTGGACCATCCTCTATAACCGTGTGCCAATGGAACATTTCATGCAAAGATGGGCTCAATAAAGGACAGAAATGGTATGGACCCAACAGAAGCAGAAGATATTAAGACAGGTGGCAAGAATACACAGAAGAACTGTACAAAAAAGATCTTCATGACCCAGATAAACACGATGGTGTGATCACTCACCTAGAGCCAGACATCCTGGAATGTAAAATCAAGTGGGCATTAAGAAGCATCACTGTGAACAAAGCTAGTGGAGGTGATGGAATTCCAATTGAGCTATTTCAAATCCTGAAAGATGATGCTGTGAAAGTGCTGCACTCAATAGGTCAGCCAATTTGGAAAACTCAGCAGTGACCACAGGACTGGAAAAGGTCAGTTTTCTTTCCAATCTCAAAGAAAGGCAATGCCAAAGAAAGCTCAAACTACCACACAGTTGCACTCATCTCACACGCTAGTGAAGTAATGCTCAAAATTCTCCAAGCTAAGCTTCAGCAATACGTGAACCGTGAACTTCCAGATGTTCAAGCTGGATTTAGAAAAGGCAAAGAAACCAGAGATCAAATTGACAACATCTGCTGGATCATCAAAAAAGCAAGAGAGTTCCAGAAAAACATATTTCTGCTTTATTGACTATGCCAAAGATTTTGGCTGAAAGGATTACAATAAACTTTGGAAAATTCTGAAAGAAATGGGAATACCAGACCACCTGACCTGCCTCTTGAGAAAACCATATGCAGGTCAGGAAGCAACAGTTAGAACTGGACATGGAACAATAGACTGGTTCCAAATAGAAAAAGGAGTAATACAAGGCTGTATATTGTCACCCTGCTTATTTAACTTGGGGCTTCCCTGGTGGCTCAGAGGTTAAAGCATCTGCCTCCAATGCGGGACACCCAGGTTCGATCCCTGGGTCAGAAAGATCCCCTGGAGAAGGAAATGGTAACCCACCCCTTTATTCTTGCCTGGAGAATCCCATGGATGGAGAAGCCTGGTAGGCTACAGTCCACAGGGTCGCAAAAAAGTCCGGCACAACTGAGTGACTTCACTTCACTTTATTTAACTTATATGCATAGTACATCATGAGAAACTCTCAGTTGGAGGAAGCACAAGCTGGAATCAAGGTTGCTGGGAGAAATATCAATAACCTCAGATATGCAGATGACACCACCCTTATGGCAAAAAGTGAAGAACTAAAAAGCCTCTTGAGGAAAGTGAAAGAGGAGAGTGGAAAAGTTAGCTTAGGCTCAACATTCAGAAAACGAAGATCATGGCATCTGGTCCCATCACTTCATGGGAAATAGATGGGGATACAGTGGAAACAATGTCAGACTTTGTTTTCTTTGGTTCCAAAAATCACTGTTGATGGTGACTGCAGCCATGAAATTAAATGACCTTTACTCCTTGGAAGTAAAGTTATGACCAACCTGGATAGCATATTAAAAAGCTGAGACATTTTACTTTGCCAACAAAGGTCCATCTAGTCAAGTCTATGGTTTTTCCCGTAGTCATATATGGATGTGAGAGTTGGACTATGAAGAAAGCTGAAGGCCAAAGAACTGATGCTTTTGAACTGTGGTGTTGGAGAAGACTCTTGAGAGTTCCTTGGACTGCAAGGAGATCCAACCAGTCCATCCTAAAGGAGATCAGTTCTGGGCGTTCGTTGGAAGGACTGATGCTGAAGCTGAAACTCCAATACTTGGGCCACCTGATGCGAAGAGCTAGCTTATTTGAAAAGACCCTGATGCTGGGAAAGATTGAGGGCAGGAGGAAAAGGGGACAACAGAGGATGAGATGGTTGGATGGCATCACCGACCCAATGGACATGAGTTTGGATAAACTCCGGGAGTTGGTGATGGACAGGGAGGCCTAGTGTGCTGTGGTTCATGGGGTCTCAAAGAGTCGGACATGACTGAGTGACTGAACTGAACTGAACTGAATGTTAGAAGTAAATGCCTATTTATATTATGACAGAGCTAATGAAGAGAAGTTATTGCAGAAGTTTACCTCATTATAATAAAATCAACAAACAAAATTATAGCACAATTCTCTTGTAAAACTGAATTTTTCTCCTGTAAACTTGATTCAACTATTTGCTTAGAGTTTCAAAGGGAGAGTGGGGGATATATAATTAGTATCTCAGATTCATAAATAGCTTAAATTATCCATGAGAAGCAGAAGCTATTGGTTATTCTTGGATCACAATAATTCTTGTAGTTGTTTTTTTCTTTCATGTATTTATTTATTATAATGAAGTATACATAAAATATTTTTTTCTTTCCTATTTCCTCTGGGTGGAGTTCTAGTGCTGTGTTTAATAAAAGGGAGAGGAGTGAAAGTGGGCACCCTTGTCTTGTTTCTAATCATAGAAGAAAAGATGTCAGGTTTTCATCGTTAAGTATGATATTAGCTGTAAGCTTGCTATATATGAGCTTTATTATGTTCACATATGTTCCCTCTATACCCAGTTTATTGAGACTTTTTATCATGAAAATCTTTTGTCAAATGTTTTTCCTGTATGTATAGAGATGATCATACAATTTTTCTCTTACTTCTATTAATGCAGTAGAGTATGTTTATTGGTTTGCATATGCTGCTTGGAATCCCAGGATAAATCTCATTTGGTCATGGTGTATGACCTTTTAATGTGCTGATGAGTTAGGTTTGCTAGTATTTTGTTGAAGATTTTTGCGTCTATGTCCATCCAAGTTCATACAGTTTTATTTTCTTGTAGTGTCTTTGGCCTTGGTGTAAAGATAATTCTGGCCCAATAAAGTTAGTTTGCAAGTATTCCATAATCAGTTTTTTAGAAGAGTTTTAGAAGGGTTGGCATTAATTCTTAAAGTGTTTGGTACACTTCACCAATGAAACCAATGGTACAAGGCTTTTCTTCATTGGAAGCTTTTTTTATTACTGCTTTAATCTCCCTACTTGTTATTAATCTATTTACATTTTCTATTTCTTCACTATTCACTTTACTAGATTATGTGTTTCAGGAAATTATTTTATCTAGGTTAATGTTCAGAGAAATATGCTTAATATATGAAAAATATGCCTATTTGGATGGGACAAATAGTTTCTTTAGAGCCACCTGCATGTCTGTATTTCTCAGACAGTAAACAACAGGATTAAGACTAGGTGTTAGAATGGAATAAAACACAGACACTAGCCGTCCTTGAAAGGGGAAGTATTGAGAAGTAGGTCTCAAGTAAGCAATGCTCCCAGTGACATAAAACAGAATGATGGTAGTAAGATGAGAGGAGCAGGTGGAAAAGGCCTTCCAACGGCTACCAGCAGAGTGGGTCCGAGCAATGGTAGAAATGATGAGAACATATGAGATGATGGTGAGGGCAAAGGCACCAAGAATAGTACACCCACCCACCACAAATCCAACTTCCTCATTGGTGTGGGAGTCACTGCAGGAGAGTCTCATGATAGGGGAGCTGTCACAGAAAAAGTGGTCAATGACATTAGGCCCACAGAACTGGAGGGAGAAGGTGTTGATGGTGTGAAAGATGGCATAGAAAGCTCCACTCAACCAGGCCACCATAACAAGCTCTGTACATAGCTTTCTGCTCATAATGACACCATAAAGGAGAGGCTTGTAGATGGCCAAACAACGGTCATATGCCATAGAGGTGAGCAGGAAGCACTCAGAAGCACATAGCGTTACAAATAAGAAGAGCTGAGCCACGCATTCCCAAAAGGAGATGACTTCTGAACCCATGAGCGAATTAATCAGTGCCTTGGGGACGATGACTGTGGTGTAGCACATGTCCAAGAAAGAGAGATTCTTCAGGAAGAAATACATGGGGATGTGGAGGCGGCTGTCTTGGCTCACAGCTGCAATGATAGAGATGTTCCCCAGGAGGGCAAAGAGATAGATGAAAAGGAAAAAGATGGTGCTAATGAGCCTCAGTTCAGGCACGTCTGAGAAGCCCTTTAGAATAAATTCAGTTACTGTTGTCTCATTTGTCATTTCCCTCCCAAGTCATGAAAAGCAATAGTCAGGGAATATTCAAGATGGATATGGTCTTAGTGATAGTGCAAAACACATGCTCACAAATTGGTCCATAAAGATGGTAAAAAGTAAATCTGGTTCTCTGCATAGTTCATGAATCCCACTTACTTTTCTTTTTCTTTTTTCTCTTGCTCTTTCTCTGTTGAGTCTAAGCAATAACAGAGTATAAATGAACAAATAGGCATATATGTTCAGATACTATGGTTATATACATTCATAATAACAAGTTGTGAAAACTAATGCAAAAGGTAAAATAATCGTATTCATTTAGTAATTATCCACTCAACAAATTCAATTAATAAGTGAACTGCACTTGCAGTTTGTGAGTTTCTGGCAGGGGTGGGGGGCACTGAAATGGCTGTAACAGAACCACTCACAGAAGTTGAGCAGATACTATAAATATCTTAGCAGGTCAAGAGCTGGTAGTGATGGAATTGCTATGGGTTTCCCTATGAGATTTCATTTACTGTAATGTCAAATTTTCACAGCTTTTAGTAGAAATAAACGAGTTTAGCATAACATTTACTAATGTTCCAAATAGAACTGTGGCCTGGATTTAACCTGGTGGTCTCTGCTAAATGCATGACTGTGTCCTGTCTCTGAGTCTTCTCTTACAGTAGAAATCTTGCTAGCCTATGATCTTTAAAGTCACAATTTTAAGTCGTGTTCCAGGAAAAGCATGTGAGACAGTGCCCTGAAATATTGGCACACGACTGGCCTTGTTTTAGGACCTACCGGTACTGAAGATTGACTTTGTCTGTGATACTTGAGTCTGATGGTTCATCACTCTCACTGCACCTGGAAGGTGTCATCAGTATCCTCACAGGACCTAACATTTTCAGTAAGAACAGGAAAGTGAATATGGAGCAAAAAGCTTTGACTTGAGGAAGAGACAACCTGTTTGCCTACATGGTTCAAATAAGAGTTACTCTAAGAAACGATCCCCCAAAATGTTTGTATTTAACCAATAGAAGAAGGTGATGGCACCCCACTCCAGTAACTCTCACTGCACCTGGAAGGTGTCATCAGTATCCTCACAGGACCTAACATTTTCAGTAAGAACAGGAAAGTGAATATGGAGCAAAAAGCTTTGACTTGAGGAAGAGACAACCTGTTTGCCTACATGGTTCAAATAAGAGTTACTCTAAGAAACGATCCCCCAAAATGTTTGTATTTAACCAATAGAAGAAGGTGATGGCACCCCACTCCAGTATTCTTGCCTGGAAAATCCCATTGGCGGAGGAGCAGATGTGTATAAGAGACAGGTATAATATCATATAAGAAACGAATCGCCAGTCTAGGTTCGATGCAGGATACAGGATGCTTGGGGCTGGTGCACTGGGATAACCCAGAGGGATGGTATGGGGAGGGAGGTGGGAGGGGGGTTCAGGAGTGGGAACTTATGTACACCCATGGCAGATTCATGTTGATGTATGGCAAAACCAATACAGTATTATAAAGTTTTAAAAAATGCATATAATATACATAGAGTTTCAATGGAAATGATCATATGGAATACCAGGAATCAAAATACTTTTAATACTGTGATGTAGTGATACATGTGCATCTATATGAATACATTAAATAACCCAGTCTAAGGCAAGTCTAATACTTACCTTAATTTTGAAGTAGGGATGAACTTACATGTTGAGATACCCTCAACAACCATAAATTGATATGACAATATCTATGACTCTTATGGGTGACAAAGTCATAGGCACAGTTGACACTATTGCTTGACATCCACGTCCATGATGAGAGAAAATGCTCCATTGCAGTTAAAGTTTGGTGAATGTTAAGGTGTGATTTATTTCAAGTTCACAGACTCCGTCTAATTCTGTCTGTGAAGCTACCGGGTTAAGAACCTTTAACTTGGACCCTCCCACAGTCCTGGGACAGCAGCAAGACTTCTAAGGCAGTGGTTCTCAAACTGGCTACACGTTAGCAGCATCTAGTAAGATGCTGCCTGGCCCCACTCCTGACCACCTGAAGTAGAATCCCTAAGGAGAGGATTCCAGCATCTGGTGGGGTTTTTTAAACTTTTCATTTTTGAGTTTAAGCTTCTCCATGCAGGCAGAATGAAGAGTCACCAGCTAGAGGAACGGAGTCAAGGGGAGTCAAGCCCTACTGGGTTAGGGGGCCAGGTGTAAGAGCAAGCCTGCTCTCTTTTCCCAAGACTGGAGCCCCACTCATCAAGCCTTCAGCTACTAGGCACTGGCCCTGGCTCGGCCTTGTCCTGGGCCAGGGAACACCATAGAGGCTTTGACCTTTACTCCTCCTGGCCTTAGACTGGTAATATTCTTGGGCTGGGCCCTTCCTCTGTGCTGTCACTTCCTGCACATTTGTGCCCCCTCTTCTAGTGAGCTCTATAACATGACCCACCCCCATCCTCTCCCCACTTACCTCACCCACAGGCAACTATCTTGAAAGAACTATAGGTACCACTTATATCGTGTTCTGTGAAAATGATGCCCCTGGTGTTGTGCAAGGAGGGGATCTACTCACCTCAATTAGAATGTGAACTCCTGAGGGCGGGTTTGGGGCCTGGCTCTTCTCCGTGCTGCCTCTCTGCTTCTGGCACCAAGCCTGGCATTCTCTAGCAGTATCCTAAAGAATTCCTGTTTTTTGCATCTCATTTCCCTTGTAGGGAAAGGCACAAAGGAGTAATTACTCTGGGCTCTTGTAATTCAGCCACTTAAGATTCTTTCTCAAAACATATTCACTTGTCTATTCATTTCAATCCACAAACATTTGAATACCTACCATGTGCCAGACACTAGACTAGAGGCTTGGGCTCCATCAGAGAAAACAAGGTACAAATCCTTGCCCTCATGGAGCTTACGATTTCACAGGATCAGGGTGGGGCATGGAGGGGGAACAAAGTTACACATCATGCCCTGGGAAGTTGCACAGTGTGCTGCGGGGGAGAGATCAATGAATCAAAGAAGACAGGCAGTTTGTGGTGGGCTGCATTCTTCTTAAATAATTCAAGCAGCTCTCCTGAGAAGATAGCATCTGAATGGAGATTTGAAGGTGGAGGAGTAAGGCAGGTGGAGCACCCACCTATGCAGGAGCCCAGGGCCTACTTGCCTCCTTCCAGAGAAGAGCAGAAGTCAGCCTCAAACCATCTTGGAGACACAGAGGCAAAAGTCTTAGGGTAACCCCTGGGGGAAGCAAGGAAGAAATGGAGGAAGGACCTTGAGCTTCCAGAGTAAGTAGCAAAGGAAAGACCCAACTGGGTTCTCATTGTCTGGAATGAGACAATGGTATTGCACTGATTCAGTGAGAGCTGCAGAAAACCAGCTTCCACCCCAGCCAAATGACAGAGGAAAAGGAGCTAGAGGAAGTGAACCCCTCGAGCCAGACGCCAGGGAAGGCACCTCCCCACTGCCAGGCCCATGTAAGTCCAGCAACTCTGGACAGAGGGTCCAGATGCCCAACTTCCAGCCCAGGCCTTCTCACTGCTCCATGTTGGTCCTGGCACCTTTGATGGGCAGTCCACATCACCTGTACTTTCCGTGTGTTCCTTGAATTCATCAAGCACTGTCCTGTTTGAGGGGCTTCGTACTTGCTTTCAGAGAAGGCGATGGCACCCCACTCCAGTACTCTTGCCAGGAAAATCCCATGGGCGGAGGAGCCTGGTCGGCTGCAGTCTTAGGGTCGCTAAGAGTGGGACACGACTGAGCGACATCACTTTCACTTTTCACTTTCATGCATTGGAGAAGGAAATGGCAACCCACTCCAGTGTTCTTGCCTGGAGAATCCCAGGGATGGGGGAGCCTGGTGGGCTGCCGTCTACGGGGTTGCACAGAGTCAGACACGACTGAAGCGACTCAGCAGCAGCAGCAGTACTTGCTTTTGTCTCTGCCCCGAGTCTCTGCCCCTAGGTACTTCTGTCACTCATTGTCACCTCAGTTTACTCTCAAATATCACCTTAGAGTGGTATCCCTGCTCATCACATCCTATAAGAATATCCCAGCATGTCTACCACTCTGTTTTTCTCTATCCTCCCGCCCTGTTTACCACAACCTGACACCATATTATGTACTGATGCATCGATTGTCTGTCTCCATCGCTAAAAAGTGGGTTCCATGGACAAAGACTGTGTATATTCATCACTGTGTCCCTAGAGTCTAGACCAGCGCCTACCACACACTAAGTACTCTATTCTGCCCTATTTTGAATTTCTTAAGATTTTATTTAAATATGGTTGATTTACAATGTTGTGTTGATTTCTTCTACACAGCTAAGTGACTCAGTGATATATGAAAAAGAATATATATACTTTCCTTTGTAGTTTGTCACAGGATATTGAATCTAGATCCCCGTTCTATTCAATAGGACCTTGTTCTTTATCCATCCTGTATATAATAGTTTGCTTCTGCTAATCCCAGACTTCCAACCCATCCCTCCCCCTACCCCACCCTATCCCTTGGCAACCATAAGTTTGTTCTCTATATCTGTGAGTCTGTTTTTGTCTTGTAGATGTGTTGATTTGTATTATATTTTAGATTCCACATGTAAATGATATCATATGGTATTTGTCTTCCTCTTTCTGACTTACTTCACTTAGTATAATAACCTTTAGGTTCATCCATGTTGCTGCAGATGGCATTATTTCAATTCATTTTGATGGCTAAGTAATAGTCATATATATATATATATATATATATATATATATAAAACAATCCAGTTCAGTTGCTCAGTCATTTTCGACTCTTTGAGACCCCATGGCTACAGCATGCCAGGCTTCCCTGTTCATCACCAACTCCTGGAGCCTACTCAAATTTGTGTCCATCAAGTTGGTGTTGCCATCCAATCATCTCATCCTCTGTCATCCCCTTCTCTTCCTGCCTTCAATCTTTCTAGCATCAGGGTCTTTCCATGGGTCAGTTCTTCGCATCAGATGGCCAAAGTATTGGAATTTCAGCTTCACCATCAGTCCTTCCAATGAATATTCAGGACTGATTTCCTTTAGGATGGTCTGGTTGGATCTCCTTGCAGTCCAAAGGACTCTTAAGAGTCTTTTCCAAAACCAAAGTTCAAAAGCATCAATTCTTCAGCACTCAGCTTTCTTTATAGTCCAACTCTCACATGCATACATGACTACTGGAAAAACCATAGCTTTGACTAGACAGACTTTTGTTGATAAAGTAATATCTCTGCTTTTTAATATGCTGTCTAGTTTGGTCATAGCTTTTCTTCCAAGAGCAAGAGTGGAGAAGAGTGGAGAAATAACTCCAGAAAGAATGAAGAGATGGAGCCAAGGGAAAAATAATACCCAGTTGTGGGTGTGACTGGTGATGGAAGTAAAGTCCAATGCTGAAAAGAGCAATATTGCATAGGAACCTGGAATGTTAAGTCCATGAATCAAGGCAAATTGGAAGTGGTCAAACAGGAGATGGCAAGAGTGAACATTGACATTTTAGGAATCAGTGAACTAAAATTGACTGGAATGGGTGAATTTAACTCAAGTGACCATTATATTTACTACTGCGGGCAGGAATACTTTAGAAGAAATGGAGTAGCCATCATAGTCAACAAAAGAGTCCAAAATGCAGTACTTGGATGCAATCTCAAAAATGACAGAATGATCTCTGTTGATTTCCAAAGCAAACCATTCAATATCACAGTCATCCAAGTCTATGCCCCAAGCAGTAATGCTGAAGAAGCTGAAGTTGAATGGCTCTATGAAGACCTAAAAGACCTCCTAGAACTAACACCCAAAAAAGATGTCCTCTTCATTATAGGGGACTGGAATACAAAAGTAGGAAGTCAAGAAACATCTAGAGTAATAGGCAAATTTGGCCTTGGTGTACAAAATGAGGCAGGGCAAAGGCTAACAAAGTTTTGCCAAGAGAACACACTGGTCATAGCAAACACCCGCTTCCAAAAACACAAGAGAAGACTCTACGCATGGACATCACAAGATGGTCAATACTGAAGTTAGATTGATTATATTCTTTGCAGCCAAAGATGGAGAAGCTCTAGACAGTCAGTAAAAACAAGACTGGGAGCTGACTTTGGCTCAGATCATGAACTCCTTATTACCAAATTCAGACTTAAACTGAAAAAAGTAGGGAAAGCCACTAGACCATTCAAGTATGACCTAAGTAAAATCCCTTATGATTATACAGTGGAAGTGACAAATAGATTCAAGGAATTAGATCTGATAGAGTGCCTGAAGAACTATGGACAGAGGTTCATGACATTGAACAGGAGGCAGGGATCAAGACCGTCCCCAAGGAAATAAATGCAAAAAGGCAAAATGGTTGTCTGAGGAGGCCTTACAAATAGCTGAGAAAAAAAGAGAAGCTAAAGGCAAAGGAGAAAAGAAAGGATATACCCATTTGAATGTAGAGTTCCAGAGAATAGCAAGGAGAGATAAGAAAGCCTTCCTCAGTGATCAATGCAAAGAAAGAGAGGAAAATAATAGAATGGGAAAGACTAGAGATCTCGTCAAGAAAATTAGAGATACCAAGGGAACATTTTATACAAAAATGAGCACAATGAAGGGCAGAAATGGTATGGACCTAACAGAAGCAGAAGATATTAAGAAGAGGTGGCAAGAATACACAGAAGAACTATACAGAAAAATATCTTCATGATTCAGATAACCACAATGGTATAATCACTCACCTAGAGCCAGACATCCTGGAATGTGCAGTCAATTGGGCCTTAGGAAGAATCACTACAAACAAAGCTAGTGAAGGTGATGAAATTCCAGTTAAGCTAATTCAAATCCTAAAAGATGATGCTGTGAAAGTATTGCATTCAACATGCCAGCAGATTTGGAAAACTCAGCAGTGGCCACAGGACTGAAAAGGTCAGTTTTCATTCCAATCCCAAAGAAAGGCAATGCCAAAGAATGTTCAAACTACTGCACAATTGCACTCATCTCACACGCTAGTAAAGTAATGCTCAAAATTCTCCAAGCCAGGCTTCAGCAATACGTGAACCGTGAACTTCCAGATGCTCAAGCTGGATTTAGAAAAAGCAGAACCAGAGATCAAATTGCCGACATCCGCTGGATCGTCAGAAAAGCAAAAGAATTTCAGAAAACATCTACTTCTGCTTTATTGACAACACCAAAGCCTTTGACTGTGTGGATCACAACAAACTGCGGAAAATTCTGAAAGAGATGGGAATACNTCTAGAAAAAACATCTACTTCTGCTTTATTGACTATGCCAAAGCCTTTGACTGTGTGGATCACAACAAACTGCGGAAAATTCTTAAAGAGATGGAAATACCAGATCACCTTACCTGCCTCCTGAGAAATCTGTATGCCGGTCAAGAAGCAACAGTTAGAACTGGACGTGGAACACTGTCCCTTTAAACTTGCTCAATGAGGGTAATCCTATGCTTACCACTGGATATAGTTTTTTCTCTCCCTTGTAGGTAATATAAAGCATTATTCTTTCTATTAGACTATCCAAACCAATGTATTACAAACCTGCAGGCTACAGTCCATGGGGTTGCAAACAGTCAGGCATGACTGAGCAACTATCACTCAATCTTTATTTAAAGATAAGAATTCTATCCTCCTCCGCCATCTAGAGCTGGTCACAAGCAGGTGTCCAGCCTTCAGGAAGGAGGATGTGGTCAGCGTCTTCTTTCCTTGCTCATCTCTGCTCCTTCTTAATACCTGCTGGCTTTTACTCTTCTAGGAACAGAGGAGTAAGGAGGGGAGGAGAAGAAAGGAACGGTTACTTGGCTGGGATGGTTGTAAGCTGTCATCACATTTTCTGGGACTGACAAAGGTGTCTTTCAGATGCTTTCATGTATTCTTGGACTGCCTCCTTGCTGGCTCTTGCAACATGAGCAGGTGTCACTCATTTGGTGACAGACCTAACTCCCCATTCAGACCTTGCTCTCCTGAGGCCCACTCCAAACTCTCTTTCCCTCTAGGAGATCCAGTTTATCCTCCACTCACATGCCAGGCATCCTCTGAGCAGGACTTAAAGTGGCTATAGGATGTTTCTCTCTTGTGTGGCCCACAGCGGGTCAGTAGAAACACTCGTGCCCACTTTGCCCCAATAAATTGAATGCAGACCAATGCTAATGACAGCACTCTTCACTGTTGCCAAAGATGCTCACCAGTCCCTCTCTCCTGATCCTTAAGACTTTCAGGGCAAGAGTCAAGTCAGACATCAGTCCCCTGTCCCCACCCCCACTGACCCCCAACTTCAGGGAACTGTTCATGAGTAGCCTGTTGAAGCCCTCCCTTCCCTACCCTTGATCCTTTGATGGAAATCACAACACAGCTCTCACCACAAGAATATTCCTCATGGAATCCTCCCTCTGTTTCCACTTCTAGACCCTTTCATTTACTCCATTGAGTGAGGTGTTTAGCCTCATGAAACTGGTCTTTGTTATTTGATTGAAATTCTGCATCTTGGCACCTTACTTTGGAATTTCATATCTATTATATTTTGGTGGTTCATATGAAATTTGAATTTAGCATCTGGATAGGCCAGTGAAAACTGAATTAAGTCAGCTTCCTTTTTCATACTTTCAACATTAATGCCTACTCAACCAAGACAATTGCCTTTTCCAGGCAAGGCTGTCCATGTGGGAGTTGTAAGGAATACCACACTCATTAGGGAAGTACAGCTCACTAGTCCCCTGAGTTTTCTAAAGAAGAAATGTCTAATTTAAAATATCTGATCAGGAAAGCCCCAATTTGTGGGTTATAATAAAGAACTTTGTGGTTTTGATTTAAAACTTTGAAGATTTGTGAATTTGGTGGGGAGTATATTTGGATTTGGAGAAGGCAATGGCAGCCCACTCCAGTACTCTTGCCTGGAAAATCCCATGGACGGAGGAGCCTGGTGGGCTGCAGTCCATGGGGTCGCGAAGAGTCAGTCACAACTGAGTGACTTAACTTTCACTTTTTCACTTTCATGCATTGGAGAAGGAAATGGCAACCCACTCCAGTATTCTTGCCTGGAGAATCCCAGGGACGGAGGAGCCTAGTGGGCTGCTGTCTACGGGATCGCACAGAGTCAGACACGACTGAAACGACTTAGCAGCAGCAGTATATTTGGATTAAAGTCTCAAAACAGCAATAAATGGGGATAGAAAAGTGACTAAAATTTCTACAGTAACAAATACTGTTTTTAAAAAATTTTATCCATAAGGCAAAATCACAAATGACCCAAATATTTACATTACTAAACTATGTACTACTACATTTCTTTGTGAATTTGGGGGGCACTGGAATTACAGCAAACATTAAAATATTATGAAATCAAGAAAAAATAAGCTTGGGATTATCTGCCTTCAATTTCCAAATTCATAAAGGATCAATGTAAAAGTTTAAGTTGGCAGTGGTTACACTCCCTGTAAAGAGTCTATATATGGTTCTAGGCCCTTGTTTCACAGAAGGGTGCAGGTACCAGGCAGAGTGGTTAAGGCACTGGCCTTAAGATCCAATGGATTTATATCATTGTGGGTTTGAACCCCACGTCTGCTACAGGTGGACCTGCTTTTCAGGCTTCCCTGGTGGCTCAGATGGTAAAAAAAAGTCTGCCTGTAATGCAGGAGACCTAGGTTTGATCCCTGGGTTGGGAAGATCCCCTGGAGAAGGGAATGGCTACCCATTCCAGTATTCTTGCCTGGAAAATTCCATGAACTGAGGAGCCTGACAGGCTGCAGTCCATGGGGTTGCAGAGAGTCGGACACGACTGAGAGTCTAACACAATGCACGCTTCCCAGAAAGATAAAGTATACAGTCGAGAGGCATAGTTAAAAAGAACCATCTGTCTCCAAAATTATTCAGTTAAAATTTGTGACTTAGACATGGAAGCAAGTCCTAAAAGGAGAAAAATCTTTTGCTCCAGAAGTAAAATTGTCTACTAGAGAAACATACTTACTTCTATGTAGAAGACTGGCATTGTTGTGTTATTTCATTCAACAGAAGAACTTCCTGCCTAGTGGGAGAGAGCTGTGAAAAACCGTGAATGCTCCAACTGGCCACCTTTCCAGAATAGACTATTCCTCTGGAATCAAGACCAGCAAAAATCACTGTTACGCATATCACTCAGATCCAAACTAGGTGTAAGGACTAACCTTACAACCTGTGAAACCTGTGTTGCACAGGTGCCAAAGGAAGGCCCCTTTATATGTGCAAGTGTTCTGTATGCCACTTCCTCGGGGTGAGTGGTGAAGTAACGCTAAGGAACTTGGATAAATAATTTGGGGTGAGGAAAATGTCACCATATCACTGCATTCATCTTAGGCCTATTTTCTAGTGGAATATAACTATTCTGGTGAATTAATGAGCTGCTACTGCTCTCTGATATTGTGTGAGAGAAGTGTGGTACATTGTTTGGCTTGGAAAATTTCTACCTGTGCTATTATACATATTTTCATATTAATAGAGAAAATTACCATTAAAAGCAATTTTGAATGAATTACAGTCACAGAGATCAGCCCTGGGATTTCTTTGGAAGGAATGATGCTAAAGCTGAAACTCCAATACTTTGGCCACCTCACACGAAGAGTTGACTCATTGGAAAAGACTCTGATGCCGGGAGGGATTGGGGGCAGGAGGAGAAGGTGATGAGAGAGGATGAGATGCTGGATGGCATCACTGACTCGATGAATGTGAGTTTGAGTGAACTCCGGGAGTTGGTGATGGACAGGGAGGCCTGGCGTGCTGTGATTCATGGGGTCATAAAGAGTCGGACACGACTGAGCAACTGAACTGAACTGAACTGAAGTGAGCTTTTGTTGTAATTTCTTCCTCATCTGTAATCCAGTATGGGCTCCTTCAGATTTCAAAACCAGATTACTGATATAGTAGATTCCACAGAGAAAATAAGAACAGAAAAGAGAGAATGTGAATAAAAATCTTATTGGTTACATTAAACCAAGAGCACGTGGAACTTGACAAATAAAAGAGAGAATTGTCATTATCATTAAAAGCAGTACCTGTCACATCTTAACTGGGCAATAGCCTGATGATGAGTCGAGCTCTTCTGCTTCGGTGGCACCAATATTCACATCAACAATTGGTAGTGCTATACAAGTCAATAAGATTTTTACCAGCATTTCTGGATTAAACGTATCAGTCACTTCCAGAAACAGAAAATAACTCAGAAGGTTGAGAAAGAGGTCGAGAAGTGAAGACATGGTCCTTTACCCACCGTGACCTGCAGGGCAAGGGCGCCACACACCTTCCCCTCTCCACATTCACACCCGGAAGGTGCCAGCTCTGTCTGCTTTCCCGCCTGATGACCCAGAGGCCTCTCTGCCCTTGTTCCCTCAGCTCCTCACCTCCACCAGGAGCTGCAACACCGGAAATGGAGTGTTCCCTTCAGATGAACCTAGGCCCTGACCTGCTTACAACAGGCCTGACTATGCCAAGATCGCCCCCATGCCCACCCACTCAGGAACCCTGCAACAGACTGGAGAGATAGATGGAGGTTTTTTCATTTTTTACACCCATCAATTCACCTAGTCATTCAGTTCAGTAAATATATATTGAGTCCCTGCCATGTGCCAAGCACTGTGCTAGGCACTGAGGGAAGAGTGGAGAGCAAACAAATGTCCCGCTCTCGCGAACACAATCACAGTGGGTAACATGAGAGAGAGGCAAACGGGAGCGTAAATATATCGTATGACCAGTGGAAGGAAGTGCTATGAAGAATAATTAAGTAAAATAAAGGAATACTGAGATGGAGATGGGACTTCTCCTTGGTATAAAGCAGGCAGAGAACTCCCTGACAAGGTGACACTGAGCGGAGCATGGGACCCGTCTACACACCACCTGCCTCGTCCTCAGCCAGTTGCTCCTCCTCAGCTGCCACAGCAGGTGACGGGCCCCATGGTTCCCCACAGCCCATAGTTTCCCAGCCACAGGCCTAGAGCATCAGGCTTCACTCCCCAAACTCGGCTGAAAAGCCAAACTGCAAGGACTTGTTTCTTGAGCATCTGCCAGTGGGGCCAAATGATGCCATCCGGAAACTCAGAGCCTTTAATTCCCCTGAATGAACTTTGACCAGTGGTAGACAGGAAACTGGAGGATACCAGGCAGATAAGCCCTCTCCCTTGCTCCCTCTGATGGACTCTTTGGCTGCATAAGAAGGAAATGGCAACCCACTCCAGTATTCTTGCCTGGAGAATCCCAGGTACAGAGGAGCCTGGTGGGCCGCCATCTGTGGCATCGCCCAGAGTCGGACACGACTGAAGCGACTTAGCAGCAGCAGCAGTGCTATAAAAGCCGTCTGGGACCCATTAAAATTTGACTTTTTAAAAATCAATTTAAATTTTCTTTTGAGAAAATATGTCACCTCTACAACTTTTATTGTTCATAATATAATTTTTGTGTCATTAGAGTAAATGAATTTTTATCACTTAGTATAAAAGATTTTTAGGACCTAAAAAAATCTGTAACATATATGAAATGAGTGTGGTTATCTCTGGGAATGAGAAAAATTTTTTCAAAAGTTAGAATGAATATACATTGGTATTAAAATTATAACCTTTGTTGTTATCATTGTTGTTTGCTTGCTAAGTCGTTTCCTACTCTTTAGGAGCCCCATGAACTGCAGCCACCAGGCTCCTCTGTCCGTGGGATTTCCCAGGCAAGAAGACTGGAGTGGGTTGCCATTTCCTTCAGGGGATTTTTCTAGACCCAGGGATCAAACTTGTGTCTACTACTTGGCAGATGGATTCTGCATCACTCAACCACCTGGGAAGCCCATTGTAATCTTACTCTTTAAATAATAAAATATTTTTAAAGTCATTTCAAGAACTAATTTAAGAATTTTGCTTTTCTAGTATTTTTATTATGATATGAAGATATGAAGGAGAAAAATAATAAATTTTGGAGAATGTCAGTGGACTTTCCTCTGGGTATTTTTGTATCCAAATTTCCCCTTCTTATAAAAACAGAAGTCATATTGGATTAGAGTCCACTACAATGACCTCATTTTAACTCAATTGTCTCTAAAGATCCAATCTCCAAACTAAGTCACAATTGGAGTACTGGGGTTATGATTTCAACATATGAATTTTGGAGGGGATACAATTCAACTTATAACAGTCAATAAGAAACGAAGCATACTACCACTTATCTTTGTGGAAGAAAGATTGGGATGTCTAAGGACTGCTCATCTGGTCCAAGACAAGAAGTATAGGAAGGGTTCCTTGATCTCCATGAAAGTGACAGTGTCTTTCAAAGAGAGACAGAGAAGACTGACTTATTCAGATTAGTTTTTATCTGCCCTCCAGCATGATCCAAGCCACCTTTGCTATAAAAGTTGCTAGAGTAAGTGTATTGTTCTTTTCCTGATTTGAGCCTCCATGGTGGCTCAAAAGGTAAAAGAATCTACCTGCAATGCTGGAGACTCAGGTTCGATCCCTGGATTGGAAAGATCCCCTAGAAAAGGGAATGGCTACCCACTCCTGCATTGTTGCCTGGACAGAGGAGCCTGATGGGCTACAGTCCATGGATTTGCATAGAGATGGGATGGAGAAGGCAATGGCACCCCACTGCAGTACTCTTGCCTGGAAAATCCCATGGACGGAGGAGCCTGGTGGGCTATAGACCATGTAGTCACAAAAGAGTCAGAAATGACTGACTGACTGAGCACATAGCATGTGGGACAATACCAATACCAGTATATGCAAACTAGCAGATAGCATGGTTATTACCAGGCTCTAATATGCCCTGTGGAATCAGACCAATACAGTAAAGTTTAAAGTCAATTATTTCTCAAAATACTGAGTGTACCACTGTACCTGGTTTACTTTGATCTTGATGGTTGTTGAATCCAAAGAAATAAGCTTTGGATGAGCTTTGCGAACCATATGAAGAATCACTAAAGAATCTAACACACAGTGGTAACAGAACTAATAGTTGTTCTGTACTTATAATAGATTGATTTTAGACCAGTTTCATCACCTTTCTGTAAATTTCTTCACATATCAGGCAGAAATAGTGTATATACCTTGCCCCCATTGTTCATTATAAGTAGCTCAATTACGAAGATTTCCTGTTAGACTTAAAAAAAAAATAATACATCTAAGAGAAGAGTAGTTACTTTCTTTAGGGGCACAATTATGTATTTAATAATGATTTGGAAAACTAACTGTACTAATTTAAAAAGAGGGAAAAAATGCCTTTTCAATAAGCTTTTGCCTTGAATGTTCTCTTGATAATTAACCAATTTAATCTGATCAAAAGTAAACTTGAATTACTTCACCAATTCAAAGCATTAATTTGTGTGTGTGTGTGTGTTTTCCTGAGGACAAAGCATTCTTTGACAAAATATTGTGCTAGTCAAATTCTCAAAGATATGAATCACACAATAATACATGCTTGACAGATTTGTATGGAAGAGTTGAATAAAATCACACCTTGGGAAGTGCTTGACCAATATTTGGAATAAAGATGGAGTTGAATCAGTGAGTTTTTGCTTTATAAATGTAGATTCAGTCCTCTTTAGGGGAATACATTTCAGAATAACATTGCAAAATAAAAAATCATACTTTTCTACTCACTAAACTAAATCAATAATCATCTGCCTTTCCCCTCCAGGATGGTCCTAATGTAACTTCCACAAAAGTTGGTTTCTTGGTGTGCTTATTTCTAGATTTAATAAAATATTTATCCAGTTACTGAAAGAAGTACATCTGTATTTTGAGATGTTTAGAAGAGATGTCTAACAAAACTAAAGATTCATTGTGCTCAGTCGTGTCTGGCTCTTTGCGGCCTCTGGACTGTCACCCTCCAGGCTCCTCTGTCCATGGAATTTTCCAGACAAAAATGTTGGAGTGGGTTGTCATTTCCTACTCCAGGGAATCTTCCCGACCCAAGGATCAAACTCATATTTCTTGCATCTCCTGCGTTGGCATGCAGGTTCTTTACCATTAGCAACACCTGGGAAGCCCAAATATTTTCTGCTTTTATTAGTTGCTACATTAGCTTAACTTCTGAAGTACTGTCCACCAATTCTCAATTCCAATTATCTGTAGTTTTAGTCTTATTTCAAACTCCACTTTTGTGTTACTCACACTTATTCTATATTTTTCATACAGCTTCTAACTTAGTCTATTTTTAAATATTTTACCTTTTTATCTTTTACATATCACCATTAATACATTCACTTGTGAAAAGAAATATATCATTATTTTCCATATTTACTTTATTAAAAAATTCTAAACATCTATTTAGTTTAGTATTTGTATTTTAGTATCTTTGTTCTCTTCTTCTCCACTCTCCATATACACAACATATACCAATACCAAATCAGTTTGGTTAAGCAATTTATAGAATTATTTTGAAAAAACTAATAAAATGGATGACTGATTAAGAAATATTAAGAATAGTACATAAATGAATTCTAAATGTTTTGCAATGCATTACCTCATGTGTTCATCACAACAACCTGTAAATAAAGATGTGTTATTAAACTTGATTTCTGGGACTTCCCTGGTGGTCCAGTTATTAAGATTTTGCCTTCCAATGCTGAATGTACAAGTTCAATCCCTGGTCAGGGAGCAGAGATCCCACATGCCTCATGGCCAAAAACCCAAAACATAAAATGAAAACTATTGTAATATATTCAATAAAGACTCTTAAATAGTATAGTTTTAAAAAATTAAAAATGAACTTGATTTCATAGATAAGTAAGTTTAAAGTGTCTTCCTCACAAAATGTCAACAATCTCTCCAAAGATGGTCCACCAAGTCTTAAAGTGTCTTCCTCACAAAATGTCAACAGTCTCTCCAAAGATGGCCCACCAAGTCTTAAAGTTACAAGTTTAGATATTAAAATGAATAAAGGTGTACTACCTGAATAGTTCATTCTGATGGTTAATCATTGCATTGATTTATCATGTAGACAGAAAAAGAAATCATGAGAATAAAATAATCAGAGATAACAACAACAAAAACAAAGGAGAACTCTGTACTGAGACAAAGATGGTGATATGGATCAGTTAAAAAAAAATTTCTAGGATGAAAGTTAATTATGGACAGGAGTTGGAGGCATAAGCTGGAGTAGGAGCAAAGACTTCTATATGAAAGCCATAAGAAATCAGTCTCACAATCAACTCACTCACTCTTCAAGCTGGTAGAACATGACCTTAGATGAACTCACAAGGATTCTTTCCAATCAGCTGTTGGATGTTGTAGGAAAAATTCTGAAAATTTTCTTTCTCATCTGATATCAATGTGAATAAATAGATTACCCATCTCTTTCATATCAGGGTCTTTTATTACTTAAACTCTGCTACTAAAATCAGTAGAATACCAAAAATCTGCAGTTCCAGAGTGTGGGCTACAGTTTATTCCCTAGACTATAGGCTAGCCAGAGTGAATAGCTTAGATTTCCCTGGGGCTAAATTACTAGCAACATCTCCAGCAACTTAAAAAATTAAGCAACTCATACTATCCAGGAATTAGTCATTCAGCTTGTATGCATAAGAAGCCATGTTAAGTGCCCATTTATTTTTAGAAAAGACATCAGTATGTCTTCTTTGGAGAAATGTCTGTTTAGTTATTTGACCCATTTTTTTTTTTAATTGGGTCATTTATTTTTCTGGAATTGAGCTGCAGGAGTTGCTTGTATATTTTTGAGAACATTAGCATAGCTTAAGATAAACATTTCCATAAGAAAAAGGCATTGGTTAACTTCAAGTGAAACCAGGTGTCATGGCAACACAGAAGTTTAAGAGAAATTTCCTTTTAAATTTGTATAGAGAAAGAAAAAATATCGCTAGTTTGTTTCCTCCTGCCACTTAAGAGAAATAAAAATGTCTGACACTTGCAAGCTATTTCCTCCCTTTGGAGACCCCTGGCCTTCCTGCCTGTTACCCTCTCAGGATGATCAATGGCTATTAAAAAAAAAAGAATGCTCCAAGGCCAAACAAATAATAAAATATGATGAAGGCACATAATAGAATTTTTTAAAATAACATGTGTTATAAAGTTGCCCCTGACCATCTTCAAAGCACACTTTGTCTATTGTGTTTTCTTAGTTATTACATTTAACTATTTAAATTCCAGTCAATTTTAGGCAAAGTGTGGGCACATGGCTTTAGCTTATTTCCAAAGAATAATTAGTCACCCCAGAAACATTAATTGAACAGTCCTCTGTATTACTTTAATTGTGTTGTTGCCCGTGCTACACAGAACTTCTGTGTACAATCATCAAAACAGTATGGTGCTGGCACAAAACCAAATATAGATCAAAGGAATAGATAGAAAGCCCAGAGGTAAACCCATATACCTATGGTCACCTAATCTACAACAAAAAAGGCAAGAATACACAATGGAGAAAAGACAGTCTCTTCAATAAGTGATGCTGGAATAATTGAACAGCTCCATGTAAAATAATGAAATTAGAACACTTTCTAGCACCATACACAAAAATAAACTCAAAATGCATTGAACATCTAAATATAAGGCTCACACTATAAAACTCTGAGGAAAACATAGGCCAAGCACTTTGACTTAAATCACGGCAAGATGTTTTAGGATCCACTGCCTAGACTGGCAAAAAAATAAAAACAGTTAAAAGTGAAAGTGAAACGTTAGTTACTGAGTCGTGTCCAACTTTTGCACCCCCATGGACTGTACCCCCACCAGGCTTCTCTGTCAATGGGATTCCAGGCAAGAATACTGAAGTGAGTAGCCATTCCCTTCTCCAGGGGATCTTTTTGACCTAGGGATAAAACCCAGGTCTCCTGCACTCCAGGCCAATTCATTACCATCTGAACCAGCGGGGAAGTCCCAGAGTTATAAAAACAAAGATAGTTCAGTTCAGTTGCTCAGTCGTGTCCAACTCTTTGCGACCCCGTGAATCGCAGCATGCCAGGCCTCCCTGTCCATCACCAACTCCTGGAGTTCATTCAGACTTGTGTCCATTGAGTCCGTGATGCCATCCAGCCATCTCATCCTCGGTCGTCCCCTTCTCCTCCTGCCCCCAATCCCTCCCAGCATCAAAGTCTTTTCCAATGAGTCAACTCTTCTCATGAGGTGGCCAAAGTACTGGAGTTTCAGCTTTAGCATCATTCCCTCCAAAGAGATCCCAGGGCTGATCTCCTTCAGAATGGACTGGTTGGATCTCCTTGCAGTCCGAGGGACTCTCAAGAGTCATCTCCAACACCACAGTTCAAAAGCATCAATTCTTCTGCGCTCAGATTTCTTTATAGTCCAAC
>SJYX01012402.1:241544-277893 GCA_006410675.1 Oreotragus oreotragus
TTCTAGTTTCATTCTTTTACAAGTGGTTGACCAGTTTTCCCAGCATCACTTGTTAAAGAGATTGTCTTTTCTGCATTGTATATTCTTGCCTCCTTTGTCAAAGATAAGGTGGCCATAGGTGCGTACAGAGTGTTTTATAAGAAATTAATCAAAAGGAAATGGGAAAAAATAGTTTTAAAACATTATGTGATTTTCTTTAACCAAAAAAATTAGGTATTTATCATAGTAGTGCTTTAAACCATTTTTTGACAATCATGTAAACTTTATTACCAGAATCTTCCTTATAACTTTTCTTAGTGCTTCCTTGACCTCTTTGTTCCTCAGAGTATAAATAAGAGGATTAAGCATGGGGGTCACAACTGTGTAGAAGAGAGAGACAAACTTTCCCTGATCTTTGTATGTACTTTTGGCTGACTGCAGATACATGAACATGATGGTTCCATAGAACATGATGACAACTGTCACATGGGAAGAACAGGTCTCACAAACTTTCTTTCTTCCAGTAGCTGATTTGATCTGCAAAACTGCTTGGGTGACGTAACCATAAGAGACTAGAATGAAAGAGATAGGCACAACGAGGAAGAGGACACTAGCCACAAAGAGCTCAGCCTCATTGAAAGTGGTGTCCACACAAGCCAGCTTCATAAGTGCAGGGACTTCACAGATAAAACGATCCACTTGGTGATGCCCACATAACGGTAGAAGCAGGGTGAGAGTGGACTGAACCAGGGTGGTGGCCACCCCACTAAGCCATGCTAAAGATGTCAGGGCCATGCAGAGATGAGGATGCATTAGGAGAGCATAGTGGAGGGGACGGCAGATGGCCACATAGCGATCATAGGACATCACAGCCAGAAGGACACACTCAGTAGATCCAAGAGCAAGAGAGACATAGAGCTGAACCATGCAGCCACCATAGGTAATGGTTTTCATGGGATCCTGCAAGTTTACCAGGAGCTGAGGAATAACACTGCTAGTAAAGCAGAGGTCCAGGAAAGAGAGATGAGAAAGGAAAAAATACATTGGTGTGTGAAGGTTGGGTTCCAGATGAAATATCAGAATGATGGTGGTGTTCCCTAAAATGGTTAGTAAATATAAGATCAAGATGACCACAAAGAGAGCCGTCTGTAACTGAGGGTAATCATAAAACCCTAACAGGATAAAACCTGTTATGTTTCCCTCATTGGTGCTCTTCACCATCCCCATGTGCAAAGTGTGTTCCAGAAAGTTGAGTCATAGCTGAGAAAGATTATCTATTACATAAGGTCAGATAAATGACAATGTCATCTCTCCCCAAAGTTATATGTTAAATGGTTAGACCTCATTACTTGTTATCTATTTTCCTATTATGTGCATTCGATATAATTACAGTGTGCATTCTCTCAATGGCATAGGTGTCTTCTAATGCTCTACAAGATAGAAAAGAACAGATTTTTTAAAAAATGATCAAACTGTAGTAATTAAAACAGTATTGTATTGGCATAAAGGTAAACGTATAGATCGATGGAGCAGGATAGAGAACCTAGAGTTAAACGCTTGCATGTAGACAAGTCATCTTCAACAAAAACACCAAGAATACAAAGTGTAGAAAGGGCAGTCTCTTCAATAAACAGTTTGGGGAAAACTGAATATCCACATGCAAAAGGATAAAACTGAACCCCTAGCTTACATCATACACACAAATCAACTTAGATTAAAGATTTGAATGTAAAATCTGAAACTGAAACTCCTAGAAGAAACATGAAGGAAAACCTTCATGGTATTGGTCTTGGCAATGATTTTGAAGACATAAGACCAAACCAGAGAGAAAATATACAAAATTATACATAACATCCAAGATATGTAAGAAATTCAAATGTCTACAACAACAACAAAAGAGACGACCCAATTAAAAAGTGAACAAAGAACTTGAACAGACATTTCTCAAAACAAGACATACAAATGTCCAGTAGGCATATGAAAAAGTGTTCAACACCACTAATCATCTGGGTAATGCAAATAAACCCACAATGAGATATCACCTCGTACCTGTAAGGATGGCTGTTATTAAAAAAAAATGTCAACAAATGTTGGAAAAATTATGGAGAAATTAGAATCTTTGTACAGTATTCAGTTCAGTTTAGTCGCTCAGTCATGTCCGACTCTGCGACCCCACGAATCGCAGCACGCCAGGCCTCCCTGTCCATCACCAACTCCCAGAGCTCACTCAGACTCACGTCCATCAAGTCAGATAGTGGGAATGAAAAACAGAATCAATGTTCCTCAAAATATTGTAACTATCATATGGTCCAACATTCCCACTTCTGGGTATACACCCAAAAGAACTGAAATTGGGATCTTTAAGTGATAACTTCATTCCTGTATTTATTGCAGCATTATTCACAACAGCCAGCCTAAGTGTCCATCTAATAGTGGTCAAATAAAAAGATATACTATTCAACTTTAACTAATGGAGTATTGTTAGCATATTCCTTCTCCAGGGGATCTTCCCAATCCAGGGATCGAACCTGGATCTCCCACATTGCAGGAAGACGCTTTAACCTCTGAGCTACCAGGGAAGCCCAATAAAATATTATGAATAAAGAATATTCTGTGCATATGTGCTAAGTCGTTTCAGTTGTGTCCGACTCTGTGCGACCCTATGGACTGTAGCCTGCCAGGCTCCTCTGTCCTTGGGAGTTCTCCAGGCAAGAATGCTGGAGGGGTTGCCATGCCCTCCTCCAGGGGTGCTTCCTGACCCAGAGATCAAACCTGTGTTTCTTATACCTCCTGCACTGGCAGACAGATTCTTTACCACTAGTGCCACCTGGGAAACCCTTTATGGTATTTTAGTCAACTTTAATTAATGGACTATTATTAGAATATAAACTGAAATTGGGATCTTTAAGTGATAACTTCATTCCTGTATTTATTGCAGCATTATTCACAACAGCCAACCTAAGTGTCCATCTAATAATGATCAAATAAAAAGATATACTATTCAACTTTAACTAATGGAGTATTGTTAGCATATTGATAAAATATTATGAATAAATAAAGAAGATACAGTATATTCCGTGAAGGTGTGCTAAGGCCTTTCATTGTGTCTGACTCTGTGCGACCCTATGGACTGTAGCCTGCCAGCCTCCTCTGTCCTTGGGAATTCTCCAGGCAAGAATGCTGGAAGGATTGCCATGCCCTCCTCCAGGGGAGCTTCCTGACCCAGGGATCAGCCCTGTGTTTCTTATACCTCCTGCACTGGCAGGCAGATTCTTTACCACTAGTTCCACCTGGGAAGCCCTTTATGGTATTTTAGTCAACTTTAATTAATGGACTATTATTAGAATATTGATGAAATATTATTTAGCCTTAAAAAGGAAACAAGTCTTACAATGTGCAACAACATGAATGTACTTTGAGATGGTATACTATGTAAAATAGGTCAGACACAAATGGACAAACACACCTCTTATATGTAATATGCAAAAGAGTCAGCCTTATAGAAACATAAAATGGTGATGGCCAGAGGATGGGAGGAGGAGGAAACAGGGAAGTGCTCAATGGTTTAAAAATTGCAGCTATACAATATAAGTTCTAGAGAGCTGCTGTCCAACATATTGCTTATAATTAACAATACTATATTATGTACTTAACATTTGGTACCAGGGTAAATCATGTTATGTGTTCCTACCAAACATTCACACAAAAAGCAAAAGAACACAGGGAAACTTTCGGAGAAGACATATAAATGTACTACCTCGATTGTGGTGACTGTATCATGGGTCCACACATATGTCCAGACACATGAACTTATATATATTAAATAAATTATAAATTTATTTACATATTATATATTAGTTCTACCTCATAAAGCTGTAAAAAAGAAGCACTGTCATCTGTTTTAGGAAATTAATTTTATTATCATTTCCATCCAACCAAATGTACCCCTTTATATTGATGTCTTTCTAGTCACATGAAGGGGAAATTCAGTTAATTTCAACTAGAGGAAAAAACAGGTTTATTTAAGCAACGTTCAATAAAGTGAGAATAAAACCATTTTTCATCACCCCAAAAGAGTGGAAATTAGTTGTAACATTATGTAATTTTTAAATATACCAGATGAGACTGGTATTAATTAAAAATCAACTACTCAGAGCTATATGTTCAGTCAAAGGCTGTCTCTTATACACATCTAGATGTGTATAAGAGACAGACATAGAGCTGAACCATGCAGCCACCATAGGTAATGGTTTTCATGGGATCCTGCAAGTTTACCAGGAGCTGAGGAATAACACTGCTAGTAAAGCAGAGGTCCAGGAAAGAGAGATGAGAAAGGAAAAAATACATTGGTGTGTGAAGGTTGGGTTCCAGGTGAAATATCAGAATGATGGTGGTGTTCCCTAAAATGGTTAGTATGTATTTAGTATTTAAGGCAACATTTGAATCTATTTCTTATGATCAACCAGTTAATTCTATACTCTTACCTTTCTTTTTCTTTCTCTTAGTATTTGTTTATGTACTTTTGAAAAATTGCTCATTCTCTTTTTTTCAGAGACCCAGGATCCTCCAGGTTCCAAAAAGTCTTTAGGAAATGAAATGTTAGCCATATGATTTTTTATTTCTTTTTCCTATAATCATTTGCATATTTGTTATCAACTCAAAGTGTGAGTGCAAAATGTAATTCATATTTTGAAAGCAATTTATTAAGAGTAAATAAAACATTCTTCATTATCATTATGGTAGTAAGCATACGTTACTACCATACACTCCAAAAAAAAAAAAAAATATACAATATAAGTTCTAGAGAGCTGCTGTCCAACATATTGCTTATAATTAACAATATTATATTATGTACTTAACATTTGGTACCAGCGTAAATCATGTTATGTGTTCCTACCACACATTCACATAAAAAGCAAAAGAACACAAGGAAACTTTCGGAGAAGACATATAAATGTATTACCTAGATCGTGGTGACTATATCATGGGTCCACACATATGTCCAGACACAAGAACTTATATATGTTAAATAAATTGTGAATTTATTTATATATTAGTTCTACTTCATAAAGCTGTAAAAAGAAGCACTGTCATCTGTTTTAGGAAATTAATTTTATTGTCATTTCCATCCAACCAAATGTACCCCTTTATATTGATGTCTTTCTAGTCACATGAAGGGGAAATTCAGTTAATTTCAACTAGAGGAAAAAACAGGTTTATTTAAGCAACGTTCAATAATGTGAGAAGAAGACCATTTTTCATCACCCCAAAAGAGTGGAAATTAGTTGTAACATTATGTAATTTTTAAATATACCAGATGAGACTGGTATTAATTAAAAATCAACTACTCAGAGCTATATGTTCAGTCAAAGGTGCATACGAATTTAGTATTTAAGGCAACATTTGAATCTATTTCTTATGATCAACCAGCTAATTCTAACTCTTACCTATCTTTCTTTTTCTTTCCCTTAGTGTTTGTTTATGTGCTTTTGAAAAATTGCTCATTCTCTTTTTTTTCAGAGACCCAGGATCCTCCAGGCTCCAAAAAGTCTTTAGGAAATGAAATGCTAGCCATATGATTTTTTATTTCTTTTTCCTATAATCATTTGCATATTTGTTATTAACTCAAAGTGTGAGTGCAAAATGTAATTCCTGTTTTGAAAGCAAGTTATTAAGGGTAAATAAAACATTCTTTATTATCCTTATGGTAGTAAGCACTCCAGAAAAAATCTTTACTATCTGTTCTTAACTATCTGAGAACCTTGATAATGGATAAATATATTTTTGCATTTGACTAAGTTGTATATGTGTCTACTCACAACAGACACAACAGATTGTGAGATTCATCAGGCCAGGAGTCATAAAGATATGACTTCTCTATCTCTAACCCTTAGAGTGGTCAGCACAAAGTAGCCTTTCAAAAATTATTCAGCAGTTCACTCATATTATATCCACCATATTACACCTCTTTCTTTTTCCCTAGGGAAACCAACGTATCTCTAGTCAAATAGTAGATAGTAGATATCACTATCAAATGAATGATCAGAATTTACCAACCTTCCCTCAAATTAGAGATATCTCAAACATATATGGTTCTGTATCTATTTGAACATGCCTTTATTGAAAGCATGAGGCTGAGAAAGTGGACTTGTAATGTCATAACTAGGGGTCAAATCCACACATGGCCCTTTTCTTGATTTTTATGAACTCTATCCCAGTCTTGTAACTACAAAATTGAAACACTCTGACATATCCTCATTACTTTATCTTTTTCTCATCCTTCCTAAGTAGGAAATACCATAAACTTTGTTTATTACTAAAGCAGATGATCCCTTTTCAAATATTTTTAGTAGATATTATGCAGTGTTAACTGTCATTAGTTCTCTATCACTTCAGATCACTGCCCTGCAAAATGTCTACCTTCCACTTCACTGGCAATATTCCAGTTCATTGACTTTTTATTTGCATAGTAAATAATTACTACTTCAGTTTACATTTTCTTTCATCTGAACCTTTAAAAACCTCACAGTAAACATGAATGAGTGGATTACAGGAAACAGCAAGCAGTGTCCAAACACCTTCCAAACGTACACTGCTAAGTTCACAGGAAGCAATTAATTCCAATTATAGATATCACTAACTTGGACTCATTAAGTTACAGTATTTTTCTGAGCAAGTAAAATATCTTTATTGCTCATTAAGAACACATTACACATTACTAAGCATGAAAGTTTCAAAACAAGTTGTGAAAAACATTTTTAAGATGTAAATATTGACAATGAATGCAGTATTTCCACTTCTCTCTTTAAAACTAATAGCTTAAACACAAATGGCAGAAAATAGAAAGTGAATATTATCCTAAGCAGGAACAGTTCTAAAAGCTATGGAACGCTTATAATCCTATATTATATATCCCACGTATTATGTGCCTGATATGTTAAAATTTAACAAAATCACATGAACAAAGAGTGAAACTCTCTTCACTAAGCACCGTTCAATATAAGTCTCATCTTGGACAAACAAAGTATGAAATATAAAGGGCCATGAAAATGTATATCGTTTCAAAAGTATAGCCCATATAAGGGATGGCACCATAGCTTGGAAGATTAGCTAGTTTCATAATTGAGTGACAGGGTCAAATATCAAGTTGAGCTGGGCATGTTCCAGAGTAGAGATTTCATTAAGGGAAGAAATGATTGAAAACTATGTATGCCCTCTGTACTTTCCCATCAAATGATTGAAGGACAGAACACAAATTCTAAATTACCAACATTTAGTTCTCCCTCTCATATCCTAAAAATACCACTAAAATAGCACCAAGGACTGGGGTGGGAAGATGGAAAAATACAAGACAAAATGATTCTGCTGTATTTGGGAAAAGACAAGTCTAGATCACTATATACGTCAAAAGATAATGGATATGTAAAAAGTATAAAACACTGAACCTAGTGTTTGAAAGTGAAAGTTATTCAGTCGAGTTGGACTCTTTGCAACGCCATGGACTCTGCTGCTGCTGCTGCTAAGTTGCTTCAGTCGTGTCCGATTCTCTGTGACCCCATAGATGGCAGCTCACCAGGCTCCTCTGTCCCTGGGATTCTCCAGGCAAGAATATTGGAGTGGGTTGCCATTTCCTTCTCCAGTGCATGCATGCATGCTGTCACTTTAGTCATGTCCAACTCTGTGTGACCCTATGGACAGCAGCCCACCAGGCTCCTCTGTCCATGGGATTCTCTAGGCAAGAATACAGGAGTGGGTTGCCATTTCCTTCTCCACCATGAATTCTACAGTCCATGAAATTCTCCAGGCCAGAATACCGGGTTGCGTAGCTGTTCCCTTCTCCAGGGGGTCTTCCCAACTCAGGGACTGAACCCAGGTCTCCCACATGCAGGCTGATTCTTTACCAATTGAGCCACCAGGTAAGCCCAAGAACACTGGAGTGGGTAGCCTGTCCCTTCAGCAGCAGATCTGCTGGACCCAGGAATAGACTGGGATCTCCTGCACTGCATGTGCCTTCTTTCCCAGCTGAGCTACCAGGGAAGCCCAAGGTTTATGTTTTCCAAAATAAAATGCAACAACACCAGCAAAAATCAAAGACAGAGAAAAACAGTGAAGTGAAGGTCTCTAAGAAACAAAAGTTAGAGGAAGAACGTATATACTTGAAGAATTTCTCCAAGAAACAAGGCAAATGTTTGGGAAGTAAAATGTACTCCTCCTCACTCTCTAAGAATTTAACACAACCTGTAGCTACAAAAACAAACGATTCAAATCAACAGTAGTTTAAAAAAAAAAAGGACTGGCTAATCATGTGAAAAACATCAGGAAAATGTATAATGGTTACTGCCTAAATTAAATTTCACAAAGAAATTTTCATACAAAACAGCAAATTGAGGCTAGATTGTAAACAATTTTTATGCTTTATTATATAACTGCCAATCATCTGTTGTGCAAAATACCATCATTAAAACGTTTAATTAAAGTGGAAATAGACTTGTAAATAAAGACACATTTCTGATTCCCAGGTGGTGCAGTGGTAAAGAATCCTCCTGCCAATGCAGGAGACATAGGAGACTTAGGTTCAATCCCTGGCTCGGGAAGATCCCCTGGAGTAGAAAATGGCAACCCACTCCAGTATTCTTACCTGAAAAATTCCATGGACAAAGGAGCCCATCAGGCTACAGTACACGGGGTCACAAGGAATAGGACATGACTGAGCATGCAAGCAATATCATGTGAAGAACCATACTGTGTAACTGAGACTAAATAAGTCATGCTAAAAGACTCTGATGCTGGGAGGGATTGGGGGCAGGAGGAGAAGGGGANTATTATGCAGTGTTAACTGTCATTAGTTCTCTATCACTTCAGATCACTGCCCTGCAAAATGTCTACCTTCTACTTCACTGGCAATATTTCAGTTCATTGAGTTTTTATTTGCATAGTAAACAATTACTACTTCAGTTTACATTTTATTTTAATCTGAACCTTTAAAAACCTCACAGTAAACATGAATGAGTGGATTACAGGAAACAGCAGCAGTGTCCAAACACCTTCCAAATGTACACTGCTAAGTTCACAGGAAGCAATTAATTCCAACTATAGATATCACTAACTTGGACTTATTAAGTTACAGTATTTTTCTGAGCAAGTAAAAAATCTTTATTGCTCATTAAGAACACATCATGCATTACTAAGCATGAAAGTTTCAAAACAAGTTGTGAAAAACATTTTTAAGATGTAAATATTGACAATGAATGCAGTATTTCCACTTCTCTCTTTAAAACTAATAGCTTAAACACAAATGGCAGAAAATAGAAAATGAATACTATTCTAAGCAGGAACAGTTCTAAAAGCTATGGAATGCTTATAAGCCTATATTATATATTCCACATATTATGTGCCTGATATGTTAAAATTTAACAAAATCACATGAACAAAGAGTGAAACTCTCTTCACTAAGCACCATTCGATATAGGTCTTATCTTGGACAAACAAAGTATAAAATATAAAGGGCCATGAAAATGTATATTGTTTCGAAAGTATGGCCCCTATAAGGGATGGCGCCATAGCTGGGAAGATCAGCTAGTTTCATAATTGAGTGACAGGGTCAAATATCAAGTTGAGCTGGGCATGTTCCAGAGTAGAGATTTCATTAAGGGAAGAAATGATTGAAAACTATGTATCTTGAGTGAACATTCAATATGCTCTCTGTACTTTCCCATCAAATGATTGAAGGACAGAACACAAATTCTAAATTACCAACATTTAATTCTCCCTCTCATATTCTAAAAATACCACTAAAATAGAACCGGGGGTTGGGGAGGGAAGATGGAAAATACAAGACAAAATGATTCNCTTGAGTGAACATTCAATATGCTCTCTGTACTTTCCCATCAAATGATTGAAGGACAGAACACAAATTCTAAATTACCAACATTTAATTCTCCCTCTCATATTCTAAAAATACCACTAAAATAGAACCGGGGGTTGGGGAGGGAAGATGGAAAATACAAGACAAAATGATTCTGCTGTATTTGAGAAAAAACAAGTCTAGATCACTGTATACGTCAAAAGATAATGGATATGTAAAAAGTATAAAACACTGAACCTAGTGTTTGAAAGTGAAAATTGTTCAGTCAAGTTGGACTCTTTGCAACCCCATGGACTCTGCTGCTGCTAAGTCGCTTCGGTCATGTCTGACTCTGTGTGACCCTATGGACAGCAGCCCACCAGGCTCCTCTGTCCGTGGGAATCTCTAAGCAAGAATACAGGAGTGGGTTGCCATTTCCTTCTCCAGTGCATGCATGCATGCTGTCACTTTAGTCATGTCCAACTCTGTGTGACCCTATGGACAGCAGCCCACCAGGCTCCTCTGTCCATGGGATTCTCTAGGCAAGAATACAGGAGTGGGTTGCCATTTCCTTCTCCACCATGAATTCTACAGTCCATGAAATTCTCCAGGCCAGAATACTGGGTTGCGTAGCTGTTCCCTTCTCCAAGGGGTCTTCCCAACTCAGGGACTGAACCCAGGTCTCCCACATTGCAGGCTGATTCTTTACCAATTGAGCCACCAGGTAAGCCCAAGAACACTGGAGTGGGTAGCCTGTCCCTTCAGCAGCAGATCTGCTGGACCCAGGAATAGACTGGGATCTCCTGCACTGCATGTGCCTTCTTTCCCAGCTGAGCTACCAGGGAAGCCCAAGGTTTATGTTTTCCAAAATAAAATGCAACAACACCAGCAAAAATCAAAGACAGAGAAAAACAGTGAAGTGAAGGTCTCTAAGAAACAAAAGTTAGAGGAAGAACGTATATACTTGAAGAATTTCTCCAAGAAACAAGGCAAATGTTTGGGAAGTAAAATGTACTCCTCCTCACTCTCTAAGAATTTAACACAACCTGTAGCTACAAAAACAAACGATTCAAATCAACAGTAGTTTAAAAAAAAAAAGGACTGGCTAATCATGTGAAAAACATCAGGAAAATGTATAATGGTTACTGCCTAAATTAAATTTCACAAAGAAATTTTCATACAAAACAGCAAATTGAGGCTAGATTGTAAACAATTTTTATGCTTTATTATATAACTGCCAATCATCTGTTGTGCAAAATACCATCATTAAAACGTTTAATTAAAGTGGAAATAGACTTGTAAATAAAGACACATTTCTGATTCCCAGGTGGTGCAGTGGTAAAGAATCCTCCTGCCAATGCAGGAGACATAGGAGACTTAGGTTCAATCCCTGGCTCGGGAAGATCCCCTGGAGTAGAAAATGGCAACCCACTCCAGTATTCTTACCTGAAAAATTCCATGGACAAAGGAGCCCATCAGGCTACAGTACACGGGGTCACAAGGAATAGGACATGACTGAGCATGCAAGCAATATCATGTGAAGAACCATACTGTGTAACTGAGACTAAATAAGTCATGCTAAAAGACTCTGATGCTGGGAGGGATTGGGGGCAGGAGGAGAAGGGGATGACAGAGGATGAGATGGCTCAATGGCATCACCGACTCGATGCACATGAGGGGAATTGGTGATCGACAGGGAGGCCTGGTGTGCTGAGATTCATGGGGTCACAAGGAGTCGGACACGACTGAGTGACTGAACTGAACTGAACTGAATAATCATTCCTTCCACCAATATCTAAGGAATATCTCTCAAGTTTCAGCCAGACTTCCCCTCCAGCTCCCCCTGCAAATGTTGACTATCTAGTCTACAATTATGTTTCTTCATTCTGTGTAACCCCCTCTTCCTTGGGCTCCCCACATGCTCTGTTATGGGCCTTAAATCATTGTATGAAACTAACTTTTGGATTTGATAGCTGCCTCCTAACATGGGCACTCTTGGTGTCTTTGTTTTGAACCAATCCACTGTAACAAAGAACATCCCATAGGACAGTTCTTTAAACCACTGAAGATAATGCCCTCTTGTATTCCAACAGATGCTACCACCTTTAAGACCACTGATTATCTGTGATATCATCTGTGCTATCCTCAGAAAATGACACAATCAATGTTGTCTTGAATTGTCACCCAATCAATGTTGTCACCTGCAGCCCAACCCATCTGCCTTACACAACCATCTGCAGGGTATTTTCATCCTCAGGAAATGAGATATTCATAATTCACGTTGTCTTGGGTGTACCTCCAGGACAACTCAAGTATAGAAAGCTTCTGGATGTTTTCGTATCACAGAGAGTCTATCCTGACTGTGATATAAGCATGGAGAGAGCTCCTCCTCTTGCTTGTGCTGGACATACACATAGCACCTCACATGTACCTGGAGCTCCTCCATCTCTCAAGCATCTGCTATCTGCTGAGACTTCATCTCTAGTGTATATCCCCAATTTGTTTCTCTTGATTGAGTCATTAGAANCAAGGGACTCTCAAGAGTCTTCTCCAACACCACAGTTCAAAAGCATCAGTTCTTCAGCGCTCAGCCTTCTTCACAGTCCAACTCTCACATCCATACATGACTACTGTTTTGTGCTGTTTTGTGCTTCAAAGAAAGAAATAAAGCCAAAAGAGAAAAAAGTCTTCATGAGCCCAAAAGGTCAGTTGTTGAAATGATCTATGATCTCTAAAACAAAAGAGCCTTATTGGGTGGAGGTGGCCTGTTTCTTTATCAAGTAAGGTGGCCAACAATTTGTCAGATAGCCATCTGTGTAGTGGATTCACCACTGAAATGAGTCTCTCAGCAATCAAATCTTAAGTCAGGCATTTATTTTATCAAAAAAAAAAAAAAAAAGAAAAGAAAAAAACCTGTCAGAGCTTATGCTGCATAAGCTTGTTTTCCTTTTCATTTTTCTATTATTAAGCTCCAGTTTACTTGGATTTCAAAGATGCTTGCATCCTCCTCAATATAGTGGAAAACATTTTATTTCCAGTTATGTATTTTTATATCTGTGTATATATCATGTAAGTCTTCTATTCATTTTAAAGAAAAATGTCCTCACTGTCACCAAAAACATACCACGTGAAGACTATTTGTCTGTTATAAGCGTCACACCCTTTAAAATTTACCCATGAGTTCTTTCCCTTCTTACATGCATATTAAAATAGTTGTGATTTAGGAAATAACAGTATAAACTCATTCTTCCTTCTTCAAGGTGAGGTGCTGTTGCCTAGATAATGTTGCTTTGCAACCATATCAGCTTAATATCAAAAATCCAAATAAAATAAAAGCATGTAGCCATTAATATTATATTGAGATAAATTTGATTTTACAATCAATTTGATGAAAGTGAGGTTTTTCTCCATCTAACATTGACTTCTATTGTTTCACAAGAGATACCATCACACAGTGAAAATCTATCAGTTGGACTGAATTGGACGATTGGCATATAAACCCTTTACAAGTATGGGTGCTGTTCTGTTCACATCTGTGTCCCCAGTGCCTGAATAATTGTTAATAAACAAATGTACTTCATAAAGGAGATAAGACAAATATAAGTTTCATGAGGAGTTAAAATGTTTTAAACTCTCATATTGTGCTTCTCTAACACTGAAATTTTTTTCTCTTTGAAAGTAGTCTGGCATCCATTATTTCACTCTGTGATTATAGGGTTTGAGTTCAAATTCTGTCATACTTTTTAGTCCATGAACTATTATTCTCCTTAAAATACTTTCCAGTACATAAAAGTTGCTATGAATCATTCAATCTTCTACTCAATTTTGGTAAACTCTTTTTACATTTCTAAAACCCAACAAAAAAAAAACAAAAATTAAATTTTGTATGTAAATATACTAAACAAAATGTTCTCATCCACATAGGATAGGAATAACTAGTTTAGACATCACAAATACTGTCCACTAACTAAAATCCTTTTAAAAAATTGGGTTCAAATGTCCTTTCTATAGAAAGAAGAGATATAGGATGTATCATGAGAGAGGGCAGTATTCTGATATAAAAAACAAGCATTTTAGTTGTCTATGGGGTCAATCCAGAGGAAATTAGGAGACTGAGACTGCTGTTAAATAAAGGAGCAGCAGGGTGATAAGTGAAGAAGTGAGACACATATTAATCTTTCAGAAATGAATTTATGGAAATGTATTTGTACTTACAAGTAATATCAGTTGGTTAAGCAGATAATGTGTATACTGACTTGATTCCCTTTTAAGTCAATGAGACTGTCTCTAGACTTTGACAAGATGCTTCACAAATGTGTATCAAGTGCAAAAATATTTCGGTCAAAAGGTCATTTTTTTCATTTTGAAGAATATAGAAAGTTCAGGAATGATTGATTTTAAGCTCATTTTTTGTTGCCTTTGAGCAGAGGTGATATTGAGCACCCAAAAAAAAAAAAAAAAGAGGGAGAAGGAATGAAGGAAAGGAGCCAGGGAGGAAGGAAGAAGTCCAGTCAATTTTATGGGGGAAAATGTTTTTGAAATAGTCAAATACAACATGAAATTACTATTAGAAACCCAGAGACTTCTCAATTCTAAAAAGAAAGTGAAAGTGTTAGTTGCTGAATCTTGTCTGACTTTGCATCTCATGGACTGTAGCCCACCAGGCCCTCCTCTGCCATGGAATTCTCCAGACAAGAATACTGGAGTGGGTTACAATTCCCTGCTGTAGGGGATCTTGCCAACCCAGGGAGTGAACCCAGGTCTCCTGCATTGCAGGCAGATTCTTTGCCATCTGAGCCACATGAATTTCTTTGATTTCATAGCTTGCTTTATTTACATGCAGTAAAACATACAACCAGACTATGATGACCACAGCAGGTACCATCTGTCAACGTACCTGTTTCAGGCTGACAACATGCATTCTAGCTTCAGGAGTTACTCCTTTGTTCACAGTATTTCCAGGTGCCTGTGTCTTGAGAGGAAATATAAAGGTATTCCTGATTAAGGTCTCAGAGCCACAGGAACTGTTCACAACAGTGCAAGCTAGGAACCAAATGTGAGGTTCTGAGAAAAGGAAATGTTCAGGCTGTTGTAAAGTCCTGTCACTGACTACCAAATAAACTAATGTCGGTATGCCCACAAAGAAAATACCTAATCTTTCCTTCTTACCTGGAAGAGTATGCAAGAATGCTGAAACTATCTTTGGGACTTTCCTACGTGAATGAATTTTGACCCTCAGTTTTGAGTAAGAAATATCACAATGGCTAGAAAGCTACTTCTCTGGAACTGAATCTCTCTGCAACAGCTCAGAAAGATGTTGCGCCTGCTCATGCAGTCTGTAGTACAATATGGAAATGCCAGTTGCAAATAATGAGAAAGTAAATAGCTTCTAAACTAGATGCTGGAGTTTGCATAGAAATGTGCCAGAAGAAAATGAGCGACCCCCGGTGATGCCAGTTCTGAAAAGAATGATCTTGAAAGGGTAAAACCCCAGTGACTTATTTCCTCCTTTAGGAGTTGGTTTATACTAGGGGAAAAAAAAGACAGTTAATATGGCCTTAGATAGTCCCCAGAAGGATGAGGAAATTACCATATTCCCTCTATGGAAAATATGTTGCTCATTAAAATGTCCATAACAGAAGATCCCAGGATATGATCATGAAAAAAAAATGCCTTGTGATCATCATTTGTTAATATCATCTAATGTTTGTGTGGTAAGATACCAGGAACTTCCCTGATGGCTCAGAGGTAAAGAATGTGCCTGCAAAGTGGGAGACACAGGTTCAATCCCTGGGTCGGGAAGATCCCTTGGAGAAGGAAATGGCTACCTACTCCAGTATTCTTGCCTGGAGAATTTCATGGGCAGAGGAGCTTGGTGGGCTATATTCCATGGGGTCACAAAGAGTAGTTCACAACTGAGCAAGTAACACAAACACCGGGAACTTATCTTGGCACTTTCCAAAACATGTGCCAGTTAAATTTATCCTAAATAGCTGTGGAAAGAGAGAAGTGAAAAGCAAAGGAGAAAAGGAAATACCCATTTGAATTCAGAGTTCCAAAAAATAGCAAGGAGAAATAAGAAAGCCTTCCTCAGCAATCAATGCAAAGAAAGAGAGGACAACAATAGAATTTGAAAGACAAGAGATCTCTTCAAGAAAATTAGAGATACCAAGGGAACATTTCATAAAAAATGGGCTCAACAAAGGACAGAAATGGTATGGACCTAACAAAAGCAGAAGATATTAAGAAGAGATGGCAAGAATACACAGAAGAACTGTACAAAAAAGAGCTTCAGGACCTAGGTAATCATGATGGTGTTATCACTCACACCCACATAGAGCCAGACATTCTGGAATGTGAAGTCAGGTGGGCCTTAGAAAGCATCACTAAGAACAAAGCTAGTGGAAGTGATGGAATTCCTGTTGAGCTATTTCAAATCCTAAAAGATGATGCTGTGAAAGTACTACACTCAATTTGCCAGCAAATCTGGAAAACTCAGCAGTGGCCACAGGACAGGAAAAGGTCAGTTTTCATTCCAACCCCAAAAAAAGGCAATGCAAAGAATGCTCAAACTACCGCACAGTTGCACTCATCTCACACGCTAGTGAAGGATTCCTCAAAATTCTCCAAGCCAGGCTTCAGCAATACATGAAGCGTGAACTTACAGATGTTCAAGATGGTTTTAGAAAAGGCAGAGGAACCAGACATCAAATTGCCAACATCTGCTGGATCATGGAAAAAGCAAGAGAATTCCAGAAAAACATCTATTTCTGCTTTATTGACTGTGCCAAAGCCTTTGACTGTGTGGATCACAATAAACTGTGGAAAATTCTGAGATGGCAATACCAGACCACCTGAGCTGCCTCTTGAGAAATCTGTATGCAGGTCAGGAAGCAACAGTTAGAACTGGACATGGAACAACAGACTGCTTCCAAATAAGAAAAGGAGTACATCAGGCTGTATGTTGTCACCCTGCTTATTTAACTTATATGCAGAGTACATCATGAGAAATGCTGGGCTGGAAGAAGCACAAGCTGGAATCAAGATTACAGGAGAAATATCAATAACTTCAGATATGCAGATAAGACCACCCTTATGGCAGAAAGTGAAGAACTAAAGAGCCTCTTGATGAAAGTGAAAGAGGAGAGTGAAAAAAATGGCTTAAAGCTCAACATTCAGAAAACTAAGATCATGGCGTCTGGTCCCATTATCTCATGGCAAATAGATGGGGAAACAGTGGAAACAGTGGCTGCTATTTTTCTGGGCTCCAAAATCACTGCAGATGGTGATTGAAGCCATGAAATTTAAAGATGCTTACTCCTTGGAAGGAAAGTTATGACCAACCTAGATAGTATATTCAAAAACAGAGACATTACTTTATTAACAAAGGTCCATGTAGTCAAGGCTATTGTTTTTCCAGTGGTCATGTATGGATATGAGAGTTGGACTATAAAAAAAGCTGAACACCGAAGAATTGATGCTTTTGAACTATGGTGTTGAGAAGACTCTTGAGAGTCCCTTGGACTGCAAGGAGATCCAACCAGTCTATCCTAAAGGAGATCAGTCCTGGGTGTTCTTTGGAAGGACTGATATTGAAGCTAAAACTCCATTACTTTTGCCACCTGATGCAAAGAGCTTACTCATTGGAAAAGACCCAGATGCTGGGAAAGATTGAGGGCAGAAGGAAAAGGGCATGACAGAGGATGAGATGGTTGGATGGCATCACCAACTCAATGGACATAGGTTTGGGTGGACTCTGGGAGTTTGTGATGGGCAGGAAGGCCTGGCGTGCTGTGGTTCATGGGGTTGCAAAAAAGAGTTGGACATGACTGAGTGCCTGATCTGAACGGAACCCTTTTTAATGCTTGCTTGGACAATAGAAAAATACTAATTTAGCAATTACAGAGAATTCGGTAGAATTACAGCAACTCAGAAAAATAACCTCAAGAATAGATCTCTTAAGTAATTGGCCCACAATATTGAGGTGGCTATAGAATGAGTTACAATTGAACAGCAAATATCAAGCATTATTACACCGCCCTGTTCTCACTATTGTAAAATGCCACTTTACATTTTTGAGTAGACAAATTAATAATTCTATTCTTATTTCTCTTCTCTGTTCATATAATACTTTAGTTCTTCTGTAGAAGAAAAATTAATTGCTGCTTTGCTTTTATTCAAAACCAAAGAGTCCCCATTTTTCCTTGATTGTCTAAGTCTGATCATGCTTACCAACAATCTCCAAATTCTACATCCTGCCTGTTAAGCTGTTTTGTGCTGATATCAGACTATCAATAATCAATGTTGTGACTGGACACAATTGTAGTTCTTATATACTTGCAAAACACCCTTCAGCAATAACCTTCAGGAAACTTTGAAAAATAAAGCTTTATTATTTACAAGATTTAATAATTACCCAGCACACATGGGGCCACATGGGGTTGGGGAGAAGAGAAGTGGGCTTGGGGTTCTGACTTTATTGAAATCATGGGTAGGAACCTAGGATTTCCTAAGTTCATTCTTTTTAGGTGAACTTAAAACACAAGAGCAGAAATTTAAAGTGCCCAAATCAGAGAAAGACAAATATATCATGTCCCTTACATGTGAAATCTGAAAAAAAGGGATACATGTGAATTTATTTATAAAAGAGAAATATTCAAAATATATATACATATATATATAATTAATATGCTTCAAAGAAAGAAAAAAAGCCAAAAGAGAAAAAAGTCCTCATCAGCCCAAAAGGTCAGTTGTTGAAGTGATCTATGATCTCTAAAACAAAAGAGCCTTATTGGGTGGAGATGGCCTGTCTCTTTTATCAAGTAAGGTGGCCAACAATTTGTCAGATAGCCATCTGTGTAGTGGATTCACCACTGAAATGGGTCTCTCAGCAATCAAACCTTAAGTCAGGCATTTATGTTACCAAAAAAAAGAGAAAGAAACCTGTCAGAGCTTATGCTGCATAAGCTTGTTTTCCTTTTCATTTTTCTATTATTAAGCTCCAGTTTACTTGGATTTCAGAGATGCTTGCATCCTCCTCAATATAGTTGAAAACATTTTATTTCCAGTTATATCTTGCTATATCTGTGTATATATCATGCAAGTCTTCTATTCATTTTAAAGAAAAATGTCCTCACTGTCACCAAAAGCATACCACTTGAAGACTATTTGTCTATTATAAGCTGTCAGACCCTTTAAAATTTACCCATTAATTCTTTCCCTTCTCACACACATATTAAAATAGTTGTGATTGATGGCTCAGAAGTTAAAGCGTCTGCCTCCAATGCGGGAGACCTGGATTCGATCCCTGGGTTGGGAAGATCCCCGGAGAAGGAAATGGCAACCCACTCCAGTATTCTTGCCTGGAGAATCCCATGGACGGAGGAACCTGGTGGGCTACAGTCCATGGGGTCACAAAGAGTCAGACACGACTGAGCGACTTCACCTTAGCAAATAACATTATAAACTCTTTCTTCCTTCTTCAAGGTGAGGTGCTGCTGCCTAGATAATGTTGCTTTGCAACCGTATCAGCTTAATATCAAAAATCCAAATAAAATAAAAACACATAGCCATTAATATTATATTGAGATAAATTTGATTTACAATCAATTTGATGAAAGTGAGGTTTTTCTCCATCTAACATTGACTCCTATTGTTTGACAAGAGATACCGTCACACAGTGAAAATCTATCAGTTGGACTGAGTTGGATGATTAGCATAAACCCTTTACAAGTGTGAATGCTGTTCTGTTCACATCTGTGTCCCCAGTGCCTGAATAATTGTTAATAAACAAATGTACTTCATAAAGGAGATAAGACAAATATAAGTTTCATGAGGAGTTAAAAATTGCATGTACCTAGTAACATATATAATGGAAAACATGATTAGTTCATTAAATAATCTTCTGCCTAGTAAGGAGGCCATCTTAGAAGTGCACTTGTGGTATAAAATGAAAATGGAAAGAAGTGGATAGACTAGAGAGATAACTAAAAGGTAAATTCCACAAGACTATATATACGTTACAAACAGCAAATGAAATAGGAGACAGAGTTGGGATGATGTATGTTCCATTTTGTGATATTGAGAATAGTAAAAAATAACGAAAAAACCAGAGAGCTTTTGACTTAGCTTTGATGTACTAATTCTGAGGTTGTTTTAATATACCCAAGTGTAGAAGTGAAATACATAATTGAACATGAAAATATAGACAGTAAATATCTATATTGAAGGACAAATCTGGTAGTCACCTTTGTACAGATTTTACTTTAAACTTTGATCTGGTCATAGCATAGTTACCATTCTTAAAAATCTACTCAGGAAGAGAAACACTTAAAAAGTCAGAAAATTGTCAAACAGGAGGAAAGCACAGCAATAATGAGCTCGGTGTATAATGTGATCACAACCTGAGGGGTTCAGGAATCCATGGTTAGCTGAAAGAATAATAGTGTGGATGTTTAGGATTTGTTCTTTCTGACATGAGTAGTTGGTCAAAATATTTCAATTCATGCAAAAGAAAAAGTATAATACTCATGTAGTTATGACTAATAAACTAAATTTATGAATAAACTTTATAAGCAATAAAACACCTAGAATCTAATTTTAATTTAAGCTGCTCAATATCATTCATTCCAGCTTATATTTATAGCTGATGTAAAGATTATGCAAATTGTTCGGTCACCCAGCTGTTCTGTCATGAAATGGGCATTCAAACTCAAGTTCGTCCAACGTAGAATTTCAAGCTCTGTTTAAAATTTTTCTATGGAAACTTACTTATAAGGTTATGGACAGAACTGAATTATTTGTTGAGTCATCATCCATTAAATTACTGTCCTAATAATGCTCTTTTAAATATCTTTCGACAATCATGCCTCACTAAATCATAAAGTTTTCCCCATAAATTTTTTCAGTGCTGCTTTGACTTCATTATTTCTCAGGGTATAAATAAGGGGGTTAAGCATGGGCGTCACCACAGTGTAGAAGAGAGACACAAACTTTCCCTGGTCCTTGGATCTACTCTTGGCTGGCTGGAGATACATGAAGATAATGGTTCCAAAGAAGATGATGACAACCATCAGGTGGGAAGAGCAGGTCCTAAATGCTTTACGTCGTCCAGTGGCTGACTTTATCTTCAGCACTGCTTGAGCAATGTTCCCATAAGACAGCAAGATGAGCGACAAGGGCACCACCAAGAATAAGACACTAGCCACAGAGAGTTCTGCCTGGTTGAAAGTGGTGTCCACACAAGCCAACTTGATGAGCACAGGAACTTCACAGAAGAAGTGATCCACTTTGCGATTCCCACAAAAGGGGAGTTGTAGGGTGAGGGTGGACTGTATAAAGGTGGTCGTCACCCCACTGAGCCACGCCAGAGAGGCCAGGATGTTACAGACCCGAGGGTGCATGACAAGGGCATAACGTAGAGGACGGCAGACTGCAACATAACGGTCATAGGACATTACAGCCAGAAGGACACACTCCGTGGATCCCAGGGCCAGGGAGACATAGAGCTGAACCACACACCCACCATATGTGATAGACTTATCTGAACTTCCCAGGTTGACTAAAAGCTGAGGAACAATACTGCTGGTAAAGCAGAGATCCAGGAAGGAGAGATGGGAGAGGAAAAAGTACATGGGATTATGGAGTTTAGAATCCAAGAGGGATACAAGGATGATGGTAGAGTTGCCGAGGAGCGTCATGAAGTAAAGAAACAAGATTACCCCAAAGAGAATGAGCTCTAATTGAGGTTGGTCAGAAAAACCTACCAGGATGAACCCAAGGAGTCTGCTGTCATTGGTCCACTGCATTACTCTTGCTTTGATTATTCACTCCAAAGTGATGAAGTCACATTAAACAGAAACTGAAAGAGTTTTATAGCAATTCTCCTGGCAATTAAGATCTAGAAAGAAAGAAAGAAAATGAAGTCGCTCAGTCCTGTCCAACTTTGCGACCCCATGGACTGTAGGGCTCCTCTGTTTATGGGATTTTCCAAGAATACAGGAGTGGGTTGCCATTTCCTTCTCCAGGGGGTCTCCCTGACCCAGGAATCGAACCTGGGTCTCCCACATTGGAGGCAGTCACTTTTACCGTCTGAGCCACCAGGGAATTAAGATCTAGATATTGAGAAATAAGACTTTGTATATAGGTAAAGAGAAAGGGCCAAAGTAGAGGATTCTGGAGTATGATATCATTGGTTATCTTGTGAAGTGGCATGCCTGATCTGTTGATCACAGGTTTTCCATTTATCTTGAGGATAAAACCAAAGTTTTAAAATGCATCAAGGTTGAAATTCTCAACACCTTTTCATCAATATCATTTTTTTCGATATAAAAGTAATGGAATTTTGTCAGAAATGAATGTAGGAATCATAAACATCAATGTGCATTATCAGAGTCTACCAAATAGTTTAAGTAAAGTAGGGCCATGGTGAAACATGTGAGAATATTTATCTTATTATCTGTATAAGCAGTGTACTTATGAGAATGTAGAGTAGGGAGACTAATCTATAGAGGACAAGGCTTAGATTGAATCAACTGTGCTCTCAAAAAGATGAGAACAATCAAAGAATAAACCATGTCTTGATGGTAAGATATAAATATAGAGGGCTTCCCTAGTGACTCAGTGGTAAAGAATCCACCAGCCAATACAGTAGATATGGATTCGATCCCTGATCCGGGTTGATCCCACATGCCATGGAGCAACTGAGCCCAGGCGCCACAACTATTGAGCCTGTGCCCTAGTGCCCAGGAGGCGCAACTACTGAGCCCACAGGGCACTGCAACTAGAGAATAGCCCCCACTCTCCATAACTAGAGTAAAGCTCACACAGTAACAAAGACTGAACAGAGTCAAACATAAATAAAATTATTTTTAAAAAAGAAATGAATATAGAAATGGAGAGTACATTATAGGATGTCATAGGAAAAAGGAACTAAATCTGAAGCATGATTATTGCTTATTGAATGCCACATAACAGAATAGGATATAAGGTAAATTTGAGTCACTTTTCAAGGATACCAATATCAATACATATTATCTGCATAGCCTAGGCTTTGTAGGAGGGTTTTGGTTTGCTTTAAATTTTCCTTTGCTAGATAAATATGTCTGCCCAGTGTAGAATAATTTAAAACAGAAGGTAGCCTAGTATAGAAACTATGTAGGCAGCTAATAATAACAGTGTCATGCTAACTCACTTCAGTAGTATCCAACTCTTTGTGACCTTATGGACACATAAGTTCCATAAGGAGCCCGCCAGGCTCCTCTGTCCATGGGATTTTCCAGGCAAGAAAACTGGAGTGGGTTGCCATGCCCTCCTCCAGGGGATCTTCCCGACCCAGAGATCAAATCTACATTTCTTGTGTCTCCTGAATTGGCATGTGGGTTCTTTACCACTAGCTTTACCTAGGAAGCCCATAGCATAACGGTGTAGACAATCACAATTAGAGGCAGTGAAGTTGATATCAATAGGATGCAAGAAATACTTCAGAGCATGAAGTGAAAATTATTAGGATTTAACTACCATTGGGATATGGAGCCAGTGAATAGGAAGAAGTTAAAATTACTTAAGTTTTGCACATAATGAAATAAGAGGACTGAGTAGTTAAGAACAGTGTGCATCAATTCAGTTCCAAGTCAGTTGATGCCTGGAAAAATCAGACTGAGCATTTCTACAATGTTTAAGAACAAAATTAAAAACCACTGTTTGGTCCCTTTCTTATGATGAAGACTTTGACCTAGAGTCTCATCCAACCTATGACATATTGTTACCAGCTACTCATTTGACACCTAGTCATAATTAAGATCCTATATAAACACATAAATCATATATATAACTTTTATGATTATGGAAATTGCATAATAATAAATGTTTAAGAACAAAATTAAAAACCACTGTTTGGTGCCTTTCTTATGATGAAGACTTTGACCTAGAGTCTCATCCAACCTATGACATATTGTTACCAGCTACTCATTTGACACCTAGTCATAATTAAGATCCTATATAAACACATAAATCATATATATAACTTTTATGATTATGGAAATTGCATAATAATATGATTCAGTTCAGTTCAGTTTGGTCGCTCAGTCATGTCCAACTCTGCGACCCCATGAATTGCAGCACGCCAGGCCTCCCTGTCCATCACCAACTCCTGGAGTTCACTCAGACTCACGCCCATCGAGTCAGTGATGCCATCCAGCCATCTCATCCTCTTTAGTCCCCTTCTCCTCCTGCCCTCAATCGCTCCCAGCATCAGNGTGTAGAGAATCACAATTAGAGGCAGTGAAGTTGATATCAATAGGATGCAAGAAATACTTCAGAGCATGAAGTGAAAATTATTAGGATTTAACTACCATTGGGATATGGAGCCAGTGAATAGGAAGAAGTTAAAATTACTTAAGTTTTGCACATAATGAAATAAGAGGACTGAGTAGTTAAGAACAGTGTGCATCAATTCAGTTCCAAGTCAGTTGATGCCTGGAAAAATCAGACTGAGCATTTCTACAATGTTGAAGAACAAAATTAAAAACCACTGTTTGGTCCCTTTCTTATGATGAAGACTTTGACCTAGAGTCTCATCCAACCTATGACATATTGTTACCAGCTACTCATTTGACACCTAGTCATAATTAAGATCCTATATAAACACATAAATCATATATATAACTTTTATGATTATGGAAATTGCATAATAATATGATTCGGTTCAGTTCAGTTTGGTCGCTCAGTCATGTCCAACTCTGCGACCCCATGAATTGCAGCACGCCAGGCCTCCCTGTCCATCACCAACTCCTGGAGTTCACTCAGACTCACGCCCATCGAGTCAGTGATGCCATCCAGCCATCTCATCCTCTTTAGTCCCCTTCTCCTCCTGCCCTCAATCGCTCCCAGCATCAGAGTCTTTTCCAATGAGTCAACTCTTCGCATGAGGTGGCCAGAGTACTGAAGTTTCAGCTTTAGCATATTTCCTTCCAAAGAAATCCCAGGGCTGATCTCCTTCAGAATGGACTGGTTGGATCTCCTTGCAGTCCAAGGGACCCTCGAGAGTCTTCTCCAACACCACAGTTCAAAAACATCAATTCTGTGGCGCTCAGCCTTCTTCACAGTCCAACTCTCACATCCATATATGACTACTGGAAAAACCATAGCCTTGACTAGACGGACTTTAGTTGGCAAAGTAATGTCTCTGCTTTTGAATATGCTATCTAAGTTGGTCATATTAGGACAGCTGAATGAATATAAGCACTATCCTCAGCCAAGTGTCAAAACTCTGGATGTTTGAAGAACTTATGGCAAATTAATCATTATCACGCCCCAGGTGAAGGTGAAGTTCCTCAGCCGTGTCCGACTCTTTGTGACCCTGTGGACTGTAACCTACTAGGCTTCTCTGTCCATGGAATTCTCCAGGCAAGAATGCTGGAGTGGATTGCCATTTCCTTCTCCAGGGGATCTTCAAGTCTCTTTTAAAATGCAAATGTGGCTGAAAAGGGTAACACTTTAAGACCTTAAATTTTTGTCCTGAAGTTTTTATTTAAAAACAATCCTGTCAAGTTTTTTATTTTTTTAAACTATATCTCTTTTACCACTAAGTATGTTGTCTTAGCACAGGTTTTCAAAATTTCTCTTTTGTGTCATTAAAATCCAACAAGACACCACCAAAGTCATATTTATTGTGCTTAGATGCACATGCAATCATTGCTTCTCCTTGTGTTAATGGAAGTCTATGGAGCATGATGAAAAGTCAAGGACTCTGGAGGCAGATAAAGTTTAAGTCTTGGTCTTTCACATCTTAGTTGTATATCTTGAATAAATCTCTAGATATCACTGGGCTTTGGTTTACTTGACTGTAACATGGAGATGATGAATAGTTCTAATTCACAATGGTAATGTAAAAACTGTTTGAGATAGTGGATCTAGAATGGCAGTGCTTTGGTTGGGGATAAAGGTCTGAATAAATATTATATTTCATGTATGGGTGAGAGTGTTAAAACACAAGGTCAAAAGTCCTTCATGTAGTTTACTAGCCCCTCAATAATCATGCCTAAGCCAAACATGGTGGCTTTTGGCAATTCCTTCCAAGCTTCAGAAGGAAACACTTTCAGTTCTCCAAACTTAGAATGTGGTTTTCCATTGTTAAGTTTTACTGCATACTGTATTTTTAATAGTATTCACTCATACAGATACTACATACTCATACTCATCATCTGCTTAGATATTTTTACATTCTTTAAGACTCAATTTCATCTGCATTTTGGCAAATCTTTACAGAAGTCACTTTTGCAATTCATTTCTACAACTCTGTATTTCTATACTTATACATCATTAGCATTAAAGAGTATTGATGTGATGTCTATTATCTTGATGTCCTTCATATCTAGCATAGTTTCCAAAAAATGATTGTTAAGTCAAAATCAATATATAAATATGTATAAATAAAACTTAAGGCTTCCCTGGTGGCTCAGACCGTAAAGAGTCTGCCTGCAATGCGGGAGACCCAGGTTCGATTCCTGGGGCGGGAAGAAATAAAACTTGGGCTTCCCTGGTGGCTCAGATGGTAAACAATCTGCCTCCTACATGAAAGACCCAGGTTTGATCCCTGGGTTGGGAAGATCTCCTAAAGACGGGAATGGCAACCCCCTCCAGTGTTCTTGCCTGGAGTATTCCATGGACAGAGGCTATTGTCCACAGGGTCACAAAGAGTCAAACATGACTGAGCAACTAACACTGTCACTTTCAAATAAAATTTTAATAGAAGAGTTTGTGGCTTATCTAAGAATATATTTATCTTTTATCATTTAATATATGAAATATTTTACATATTTATATAGTAATATACTTTTATTATTTATTCCATTATATATAATTATATATTATGCTTTATTATATAGAAATAAAAGACAGAAGATATAGAATAATGAACTTATAATACATATTCAAATATTACATTATAATATAATAAATGACAAAGAAAAAGATCTAAATATTCAGAAAGAAGACTTTGTAATAAAGGGAAGGGGCTAAAGTAGAGAATACCAGTGTGTAATATCATCAATTATCCCATGATACCTGGTCTATTGATCAGAGATTTTCCATCTACCTTGAAAATAAAACAACTTAGAATGAATCAAGACTGAGGTTTTCATCTCTTTTTCATCAATATCAAATCTATATATACTTAATTTTTATACTCTTCTCTATTCAGTCATAAACACATTGAGGATCAGTTTTCTTATCCTTTTAACAGCATGTATTAAAGTATTTATACATGTTAGGTGAATAACTACAAATTAACTATTTCTCTTGGACATTGTATCACCAATGTAGCCACCAAAATTTATTGTATATATACTACATTCTATGCTATATAGGGGAATATTAAATTTTAAAAAGCATGAATTTTGTATAAGAAATTTTGCTGGCTAGTAGAAGCACAAGCATACTCAAGAAGTAAGCCCAATGAGAAGTTTTAGGTATAGTTGCTTAGCAAATCTTACTCCATTCTATAATAACTAACAGAGGGGAGAAAAAATGGAGATAAAAGAGAGATTTCAGAAAGTGCATTTGAGTTGAACTTTTAAGATTGTAGAGTGCTCTTGAGTTGCACAAGTTTATTTCAAGCAGCAGCAGCAGTCTGATGAGTTAAAAAAAAAAAAAAAAAAGGCTTGAAATAAGCTGGTATCATCAGTAAAGCTGGGCTTCCCTGGTGGCTCAGAGGTTAAAGCTTCTGCCTGCAATGTGGGAGACCTGAGTTCGATCTCTGGATCAGGAAGATCCCCTGGAGAAGGAAATGGCAACCCACTCCAGTATTCCTGCCTGGAGAAGCCCATGGACGGAGGAGCCTGGTGGACTACAGTCCACAGGGTCGCAAAGAGTCAGACACGACTGAGCCACTTCACTTTCACTTTCATCAGGAAAGCTGAAAATTACTGCCTGGAGCTTAAGTGCAAGAGCTGGAAAGAGCGGAGGGATAGAGAAGCTGCAACCAGCAGTTGATTGATCTTAGATTGTTTAGGTACTAGAAATTCATGCAGCATTTTTACAAACTATGACAACCATGTGGGTAATTTTATGAATGGAAATGTCAAGCAATTATTCTGAAGATTTCAGTAGAGGCTGGGTGATAGAAATGGGATTTAAAACAGCAAGAAGGAAAAGGTAAGTGTCTGGCTGACCTCTGTTTTTACCTTCCACTGTCTCTGATCCAATTCATGTCTTTAAAAATAAAAACAAACTTATCTCATGGTACTACTGAACAGGCCATTCTGATAAGAGAATTCCAAATGGGTTTTCTCTTTATCTACAAATGTTTGTTACATGATATACAGAAAACCACACCTCTCATAGTTGAGTTTGGAAGCTGCTTTTCACTTAGAAAAGAAAATGCATGACCTGGTCTCAATACTTTGCTGCAGAAAGTTCTGCCTGCTCTTACCATTTCTGAAACAGAGAAAAATGTCTTGGCTGTTTATGTTGCATTGATTCTGAGAGGATGCCAGGACAGGGCTGCAATCTGTGCAATTGCCTAGGAATTCACTAGATAAAACATGAGATTTGGCATTTGCTCTAAGAGTGATCACTGACTACCTGGCTAACTTTGGGAAATGGTTTTATGTCCCTAGAATTAAGTGTCTTTATATATAAAGTTAGGATATTACCATCAGTTTTTTCCATGCATCTAAGATATATTGCCATGAGGAATTAAAATATGTTTTATAAATATCACTGAAAGTCAGTAATTCAATCATGAGTACATAATGAATGAGACACAGAGGACTCATCATACACCAAACTCTGTTCTGAGTTATGTGCATTCTGTGAACCTGTTTAACTCTCTCTATAAGACTAGTGGTTTTTACTATTCTTATCAACAAAGATGAGAAAATTGATGCTGAGAGTGGAGAAGTAACATGTTCAAGGAGACGTTAGTGGCAAAGCTGGAATCTGAGCCCAGGTGTTTGTACTCCCAAACTCCTCACGCTGTGCTTGCCTCCTGGGTTCTTGCTAAGATGCAAGAAAGGGACATACATGTAACGGCTATGCCACTACCACTACCTTCTAAGTCATCTCTTTAGTGTCTCATTCATTAACTCTTTCTGTTAAGAGATTTATTTTGGTGAAAACTGCCCTGTTTTGAGTTTTAGCTTCAAGCCTTCCGGGCTGTGCTAATACCTTGGAGAGCTCTCAGATATTTACATTCAAACACTCCAAGGCCACAGATGGGAAGCAGTGTCGCAATGGCGGTATACCAAAACCTATTTCATATATACATATCTGCATGTTCTGCTCTGAGGTGAAGAGAGGAAGGAAAATTTAATAAGAACATATAGACAGAGCCAGTGGCAGGTGGCATTCTGACAAATAATAGAGACAGAGAGTAACACTGGGAAAGAAGATAAGGATTAAAAGAAATACAATTGTGGGGAAACTGGCACTATGATATATCTTTGCAACTTTTGCAGCTAGGGATATTCACTTAGTCAGATGAGCAAAACCAAGCATGAATGAAGCCAGTGTTGAGAGTTTAATCGTATGGTGATATTTTCTGGTCCAGAAGTACACACCACACATGAATGTGGGGAAAGAGGTAGCAGTACAGATGTTTCCACTGTTCAGTTGAGTGAACCCTAAACCAGTAGATCTAAGCATAGCTTACTGTAATCAATGTGTATTGGGGTTATCTGATTAGATATTGTGAAATGTTTAAATGTTGCTTATGAGAGTCAAGGGTATTGGAAACATGTTACAAAACTTACCCATAAAGTTGCTGATATAAAGACTTTATGTATAATTGCTTCTGAGATGCCTAGTGTGGAGTTCATAGCTGACCATTCTATCATAGGAGACTTGTACCATTCCTGCATTATTTATTTGGTTTGATCTTAGTAGGTCATTTTCCCTTTTTTACTAATTTTCCCTTTTCCCTAAAGTGAAATGAAAGAATGGAGAAAAATTGAACTGTGAAAGGGCTGGGTTACACAAAGTTAATTCTTATTATAACCCCAACTTAAGCATTGTCCAGGAGAGGAATACTTTGCTGCTATATAATTTTAATGCTGAGTATCAACTATTGAAGAAATATAACTTAAGCCCACAAAGCAGGGAAAAAACACTGTATTTTCATGAATACACCAAACCAATGAACTTTTGGAAGCCACACAGTAGTCAATCTCTTACAAACTCATTGACATCTCTTCTTTAGAAATGTGTTACCCAGAGTTGGTAATGGACAGGGAGGCCTGGGATGCTGCAGTTCATGGAATCACAAAGAGTTGGACACGACTGAGTGACTGAACTGAATTGAACTACCCAGTTACCTTTTCCCCACTTAGTGGTGATGTTAGTCCAACATTATCTGCTGCCAACTCATTAAAGTTCCTTGAACTCATGGTTTCATCTCTATATGTTTCTGTTGCCACTTCTGTAAAAAAGAATGAAAATTAAAATATATCTATGCTTTAAAGAAAGATTAAAATATNGTATCAACTATTGAAGAAATATAACTTAAGCCCACAAAGCAGGGAAAGAACACTGTATTTTCATGAATACACCAAACCAATGAACTTTTGGAAGCCACACAGTAGTCAATCTGTTACAAACTCATTGACATCTCTTCTTTAGAAATGTATTACCCAGAGTTGGTAATGGACAGGAAGGCCTGGCATGCTGCGGTTCATGAGGTTGCAAAGAGTCGGACACGACTGAGTGACTGAACTGAATTGAACTACCCAGCTACCTTTGCCCCACTTAGTGGTGATGTTAGTCCAAAATTATCTGCTGCCAACTCATTAAAGTTCCTTAAACTCATGGTTTCATCTCTATATGTTTCTGTTGCCACTTCTGTAAAAAGGAATGAAAATTAAATTATCTCTATGCTTTAAAGAAAGATTAAAATAATTTTTAAGTTTAATTTTAAAAAGATTTTTAAGTCAACAGACTATAACCAAATTTATGACTCTTAAAAGAAGCTACTATAAGTGCTTTAGAAATCTCTCTGAAGTAGTAAACTTAACGATTATAATTTGGTAGCAATTAAATGAACTCCCTCACTTTATCCAACTCTTAAAGCGTGGGCATTCTTCTTTAGTCAGCATGATAGTTCAAGCAGAATTCTATGAAACATATTTAGCAGTTNAGTTCAGAAGCATCAACTCTTTGGCTCTCAGCTTTCTTTTTAGTCCAACTCACACCCAAACATGACTACTGGAAAAACCATAGCTTTGACTAGATGGACCTTTGTTGACAAAGGTCTCTGCTGTTTAATATGCTGTCTAGGTGGGTCATAGCTTTTCTTCCAAGGAGCAAGCATCTTTTAATTTCATGGCTGCAGTCACCATCTGCAGTGATTTTGGAGCCCAAAAAACTAAAAAACTAAAGTTTGTCCCTGTTTCCACTGTTTCCCCATCTATTTGAAATGATGGGACCGGATGCCATGATCTTAGTTTTCTGAATGCTGAGTTTTAAGCCAACTTTTTCACTCTCCTCTTTCACTTTCATCAAGAGGTTTTTCGTTCTTCTTTGCTTTCTGCAATAAGGGTGGTGTTGTCTGAGGTTATTGATATTTCTCCCAGCAATCTTGATTCCAGCTTGTGCTTCATCCAGCCCAGCATTTCTCATGATGTACTCTGCATGGAAGTTAAATAAGCAGGGTGACAATATACAGCTTTGATGTACTCCTTTCCCAATTTGGAACCAGTTTGTTGTTCTATGTCCAGTTCTATTCAATATTTCTATACACTTCAAAATGATCACCACTATAAGTTTTGCTATAATCTGTCATCAAAAAAGGTATTATATAATTATTGACTATATTCCCACACTGTGCATTTCATACATGTGATTCATTTATTCTGCAACTGGAAGTTTATAGCTCTTAATCTTGTTTGAGCAACATTTGGCATTGCCTTTCTTTGGGACTGGAATGAAAGCTGAACTTTTCCCATCCTGTGGCCACTGCTGAGTTTTCCAAATTTGCTGGCATACTGAGTGCAGCATTTTCATAGCATCATCTTTTAGGATTTGAAATAGCTCAACTGGAATTTCATCACCTCCTTTAGCTTTGTTCATAGTGATGCTTCCTAAGGACAATTTGACTTCACGCTATGGTATGCTTGGCTCTAGGTGAAGTGATCACACCATTGTCATTATCTGGGTCATTAAGAGTTTTTTTTTTTTTTTTTTGTATAGTTTTCCTGTGTATTCTTGCCAATTCTTCTTAATATTTTCTGCTTCTGTTAGGTCCATACCATTTCTGTCCTTTGTTGTGCCCATCTTTGCATGAAATATTCTCTTGCTATCTCTAATTTTCTTGAAGAAATCTCTAGTCTTTCCCATTCTGTTTTTTCCCTCTAATTCTTTGCATTGTTCACTTAGGGAGGCTTTCTTATCTCTCCTTTGAAACTCTGCATTCAGATGGCTATATCCTTCCTTTTCTCCTTTGCCTTTCACTTCACTTCCTTTCTCAGCTATTTGTAAGACCCCCTCAGACAACCATTTTGCCTTTTTACATTTATTTTTCTTGGCGATGGTTTTGATCACAGCTTCCTGTACAATATTATGAACTTCTGTCATAGTTCCTCAGGGACTCTATCAGGTCTAATCCCTTGAATCTTTTTGTCACTTCTACAGAACAATCATAAGAGATTTGAATAATGAGCATAAAGGGAACATATCACAATATAATAAAAACCATATATGACAAACCATAGCTAACATCACACTCAACAGGGAAAAGCTGTAAGCATTTCCTCTAAGATCTGGAACAAGACAAGTATGTCCACCCTTACCACTTTTATTCCATGTAGTTTTGGAATTCCTAACCATGGCAACAAAGGTGAAAGAACATATCACAATATAATAAAAACCATATATGACAAACCATAGCTAACATCACACTCAACAGGGAAAAGCTGTAAGCATTTCCTCTAAGATCTGGAACAAGACAAGTATGTCCACCCTTACCACTTTTATTCCATGTAGTTTTGGAATTCCTAACCATGGCAACAAAGGTGAAAAATATAAATAAGCGTAATTCACATTGGAAAAGAAGTAATGCTGTCATTGTTTGCAGGTGACATGATACTGTACATAGAAAAAACTAAAAATGCTACCAGAACGCTACCACAGTTCATCAATGATGAATTTGGTAAAGTACAGGATGCAAAATTAATACGTGGAAATCTGTTGCTTTTCCATACATTAACAATGAAAATTCAGAAAGAGAAACTAAGGAAGCAATTCTAGTTAATATCACATCAAAAAGAATAAGAATGCTAGGGAAAAAAATGACCTAAGAAAACAAAAGATTTATACTCTTAAATCTTTAAGATGCTGATGAAAATAAATGCAGATTAAACAAACAGATGTAAAGATATTCTTGAATTGGAAGAATCAACATTGTGAAAATGATNGAAAGAGAAACTAAGGAAGCAATTCTAGTTAATATCACATCAAAAAGAATAAGAATGCTAGGGAAAAAAATGACCTAAGAAAACAAAAGATTTATACTCTTAAATCTTTAAGATGCTGATGAAAATAAATGCAGATTAAACAAACAGATGTAAAGATATTCTTGAATTGGAAGAATCAACATTGTGAAAATGATTTTTATCCCAAAGCAGATTCAATGAAATCCTATTAAATTGCCAATGGCATTTTTCATATTAATAGAATAAACTTTTTTTTAATTTGTATGGAGACACAAAAAAACCCAAATACCAAAGAAATCTTAAGAATAAAGAAATAAACTTGGAGGAAATAGTTTCTGTGATTTCATACTATATTATCAAAACAAAGCTACAGTCATCAAAACAGTATAGTACTAGCAAAAAAAAAAAAAAAAAAACATTGATCAGTGGAGCTCAATAGGAAGCTCAGAAATAAACCAACACACACCTATGGTCAGTGATATACAACAAAAGACAAAGAAAAAGATCTAAATATTCAGAAAGAAGACTTTGTAATAAAGGGAAGGGGCTAAAGTAGAGAATACCAGTGTGTAATATCATCAATTATCCCATGATACCTGGTCTATTGATCAGAGATTTTCCATCTACCTTGAAAATAAAACAACTTAGAATGAATCAAGACTGAGGTTTTCATCTCTTTTTCATCAATATCAAATCTATATATACTTAATTTTTATACTCTTCTCTATTCAGTCATAAACACATTGAGGATCAGTTTTCTTATCCTTTTAACAGCATGTATTAAAGTATTTATACATGTTAGGTGAATAACTACAAATTAACTATTTCTCTTGGACATTGTATCACCAATGTAGCCACCAAAATTTATTGTATATATACTACATTCTATGCTATATAGGGGAATATTAAATTTTAAAAAGCATGAATTTTGTATAAGAAATTTTGCTGGCTAGTAGAAGCACAAGCATACTCAAGAAGTAAGCCCAATGAGAAGTTTTAGGTATAGTTGCTTAGCAAATCTTACTCCATTCAGGGAGGTGATGATGGACAGGGAGGCCTGGGACTGTCTCTTATACACATCTAGATGTGTATAAGAGACAGATACTACATTCTATGCTATATAAGGGGAATATTAAATTTTAAAAAGCATGAATTTTGTATCAGAAATTTTGCTGGCTAGTAGAAGCACAAGCATACTCAAGAAGTAAGCCCAATGAGAAGTTTTAGGTATAGTTGCTTAGCAAATCTTACTCCATTCTATAATAACTAACAGAGGGGAGAAAAAATGGAGATAAAAGAGAGATTTCAGAAAGTGCATTTGAGTTGAACTTTTAAGATTGTAGAGTGCTCTTGAGTTGCACAAGTTTATTTCAAGCAGCAGCAGCAGTCTGATGAGTTAAAAAAAAAAAAAAAACAGACTTGAAATAAGCTGATATCATCAGTAAAACTGGGCTTCCCTGGTGGCTCAGAGGTTAAAGCTTCTGCCTGCAATGCGGGAGACCTGAGTTCGATTCCTGGATCAGGAAGATCCCCTGGAGAAGGAAATGTATTCCTGCCTGGAGAAGGAAATGTATTCCTGCCTGGAGAAGCCCATGGATGGAGGAGCCTGGTGGACTACAGTCCCCAGGGTCGCAAAGAGTCGGACACAACTGAGCCACTTCACTTTCACTTTCATCAGGAAAGCTGAAAATTACTGCCTGGAGCTTAAGTGCAAGAGCTGGAAAGAGCGGAGGGATAGAGAAGCTGCAACCAGCAGTTGATTGATCTTAGATTGTTTAGGTACTAGAAATTCATGCAGCATTTTTACAAACTATGACAACCATGTGGGTAATTTTATGAATGGAAATGTCAAGCAATTATTCTGAAGATTTCAGTAGAGGCTGGGTGATAGAAATGGGATTTAAAACAGCAAGAAGGAAAAGGTAAGTGTCTGCTGACCTCTATTTTTACCTTCACTGTCTCTGATCCAATTCATGTCTTTAAAAATAAAAACAAACTTATCTCATGGTACTACTGAACAGGCCATTCTGATAAGAGAATTCCAAATGGGTTTTCTCTTTATCTACAAATGTTTGTTACATGATATACAGAAAACCGCACCTCTCATAGTTGAGTTTGGAAGCTGCTTTTCACTTAGAAAAGAAAATGCATGACCTGGTCTCAATACTTTGCTGCAGAAAGTTCTGCCTGCTCTTACCATTTCTGAAACAGAGAAAAATGTCTTGGCTGTTTATGTTGCATTGATTCTGAGAGGATGCCAGGACAGGGCTGCAATCTGTGCAATTGCCTAGGAATTCACTAGATAAAACATGAGATTTGGCATTTGCTCTAAGAGTGATCACTGACTACCTGGCTAACTTTGGGAAATGGTTTTATGTCCCTAGAATTAAGTGTCTTTATATATAAAGTTAGGATATTACCATCAGTTTTTTCCATGCATCTAAGATATATTGCCATGAGGAATTAAAATATGTTTTATAAATATCACTGAAAGTCAGTAATTCAATCATGAGTACATAATGAATGAGACACAGAGGACTCATCATACACCAAACTCTGTTCTGAGTTATGTGCATTCTGTGAACCTGTTTAACTCTCTCTATAAGACTAGTGGTTTTTACTATTCTTATCAACAAAGATGAGAAAATTGATGCTGAGAGTGGAGAAGTAACATGTTCAAGGAGACGTTAGTGGCAAAGCTGGAATCTGAGCCCAGGTGTTTGTACTCCCAAACTCCTCACGCTGTGCTTGCCTCCTGGGTTCTTGCTAAGATGCAAGAAAGGGACATACATGTAACGGCTATGCCACTACCACTACCTTCTAAGTCATCTCTTTAGTGTCTCATTCATTAACTCTTTCTGTTAAGAGATTTATTTTGGTGAAAACTGCCCTGTTTTGAGTTTTAGCTTCAAGCCTTCCGGGCTGTGCTAATACCTTGGAGAGCTCCCAGATATTTACATTCAAACACTCCAAGGCCACAGATGGGAAGCAGTGTCGCAATGGCGGTATACCAAAACCTATTTCATATATACATATCTGCATGTTCTGCTCTGAGGTGAAGAGAGGAAGGAAAATTTAATAAGAACATATAGACAGAGCCAGT
>SJYX01012402.1:296301-313035 GCA_006410675.1 Oreotragus oreotragus
AGGGATGATGTGGGGTGGGAGGTGGGAGGGGGGTTCATGTTTGGGAGTTCATGTAAAAAAATAAATAAATAAATAAAAAAGAAATTAATGATGTAATACATTCAATACATTTTGTGTTTCCCAGACCACCCTCAACTTCACAAAAATATATAAAAATAATCAGATATAAATTGATTGCAGAATATGTAAATTTGGTATAGCTATGGCAGGAGAGATGACAAATATGATAATGGTAATAGATCTAGCTCTCAATAAATGATTTCACTTACTTTATTTAATGTATGTACCATACAATTTAAAGTCAGCAGGGTACTTATATATTTAGTACCAATTTACCACCCAGTATTTTGCCTAAGGCTGCCTTCATATCCTTGTTCCTCAGACTATAGATGAGAGGGTTCAGGCTGGGAGGTAATACAGAGTATAATACAGACATGAAGAGACTCAGAGATGATGCAGACTTAGAATTAGTCCCTAAATAATTGGCAATACCTGAAAAGAGAAACAACATTACTACAGTGAGATGGGGTACACAGGTAGAAAAAGTTTTGAACCTGCCTTGTGCAGATGGAATCCTCAGGACAGCTGAAAAAATGTAAACATAAGAGGCAATCAGGAAAAGAAAGCATACAAAAGCAAAAGCACAGCTAGCAATGACAAATGCATATTCTAGAATTTGTTCTCCTGAACAAGCAAGTGTGAGCACTGAAGGAATATCACAGAAGAACTGATGTACTATGTAAGGCCCACAGAAAGGTACAGAGAATGTACCTGCAACATGAATGGATCCATAGGCACACCCACTAGCCCACGATGCTATCACCATCTGCAGACAGGTGCCTCTATTCATGGTTGTCTCATAGTACAGAGGATGGCAGATGGCAACATAACGGTCATAGGACATCACTATAAGGAGGGCATACTCTGTGCCAGCCAAAAAAATGAAAAGAAAAATTTGTGAGGCACATCCCAGGAAAGAGATGGAATGGCTTTTGGTCAGAGAGTTTATGATGGATTTGGGCACAGTGACAGAGATGTAGCAGATATCAATCAAGGACAAATTCTTTAGGAAGAAATACATGGGTGACTGGAGACGCTGGTCAGTGGTGGTGAGAATAATAATGAGGAGGTTCCCCATCAGTGTTGTCAGGTAAATCAGGAAGAAGAATGGACCATAGAGTCCTTGTAGCACCTGGTTATCAGTGAATCCCATGAGCAAAAATTCTGTTATGATGGTAGCGTTGGTTAATTTCTCAGTCATGTTGATTCTTATTTGTAAAAATAAAGATTATACTAGTAACTAGTTCATTCAGATATGGTAACATTCATCTTTACTTAACTTTTGATATGGCTTGATCCTGAGTGAGGCATAGCTCATCAGAATAACTCTGAAAATACATTGTATAGATTTCCCTTCTTATAATACTAACAGGTAGAAATAAGATTCGGAGAAGGCGATGGCACCCCACTCCAGTACTCTTGTCTGGAAAATCTCATGGACGGAGGAGCCTGATAGGCTGCAGTCCATGTGTTTGCTGAGAGTCGGACACGACTGAGCGACTTCACTTTCACTTTTCACTTTCATGCATTGGAGAAGGAAATGGCAACCCACTCCAGTGTTCTTGCCTGGAAAATCCCGTGGATGGAGGAGCCTGGTGGGCTGCCGTCTATGGGGTTGCACAGAGTTGGACACGACTGAAGCGACTTAGCAGCAGCAGCAGAAATAAGATTGATATTAAGGAGAGCTTAGAAGAGGTGCAAAGTGAAATGAAATGCTATTGTTTAGTTGTCTACAGAACAGGAGAATTTTATATTTCATGTTTCAGGTAGATAACAGACAGGTGTAAAGCCTTTCGGACATATCTGTGTGTCAAGCAGCAAACACACTTTGCAAGTACAGGCAACAAAGGAAACAATTTCTCTTTCTTACTCAGAAGTTATTTTCCAAACACTGCTCTAGACCTTGAGAAAGATCAAAGTAAAAAATACAACAAAATGTAACAAAGTTAAAGAAAAAATAATGTCAAATGAAATCAAAGATGATACAGAAAATATCTGAGGCAGAATATGGGAGAAGCATACGTTAATGTGACAGTGGGATATTAGCTCTTTATTGATATTAGATAGAAATATTCATACCAGAAATATGACACCAACATTGACATTTCCTACCATATATATCTATTTCTTGTTCCTGCCTGCACAGTTCCTTGAAACTATCAGAAGAGAAGTGGCCTGTTCAGGGCCATAAAATGATTCTCTCAAAGACACCAGCTTTCATTTAAACAAAATGTGCATGGTGTTTCTTAGCCATTCAGAGACAAGCATCATTATCATACTCTACTCATCTTGGTTCTTGAAATAAGTTGTTTGGATAATTTTCTAAACAACTGATGCAAGTTTCTTTCACAGTTGCAGATGACAATGTTGCAACATCTTCCTGAGGTCAGAAGAAGAAAAGCACTTGAGTAATATACCCTTCAAATGTATCAAAATTAAGTGACTTTTCTTCCCATTCATTCATTAGACTTGGCAATCAGACATGGAATAAAAAGAGAATATCCCAATAACCATGGTGTGATGCAGTATATTTTTTTCTTCCATTCTGCATTTCCTTTAAATGTGTAAGGAAAGGATAGTGATTGGTAGCTGTTATCAAAAAACATTTTTATTCAAGAATAGCTGCCTGATTCATGACCAAGGTGCTTAATTAGCTGTACAATTTGTGTATGACTACTGTTTTAAGCTTTACCTTCAGCCTCTGTCATTGGTTTAAGTTTAACAATCTTACTTTTCACATGAGGTTACAGTTATATAATCGTGGTAGGAATTAACTAAGAGAAACGACTAGGGATTCTAATGAGAGATAGCATTTATTCCCTGAAGGATCAGAAGGCAACCTTAAACCTAGAACTTAAGACTTAGGACCACTTAGGACTTAGGCCCACTTAGAAGGGTGATTTACTTACAACTGTTTTTCTGTCGTGAGCACATAACAACCTTATGAATACATTCAAATTGTGTTTTCTATTTACTAATGTATTACAACATGAAGATTTCAGTGGAAAATAGAATATTTGAATTCAAGTATTGAAAATAAGCCATGAATGTTGATTTTTTTAATTTGGTCATTATATTTTCATTTTTTGACACTATTATATAGGCAAATGTTGTTCATGTAATATACCAAACAATGTAATAGACAACATAAAGTAAAACTTGCCTCACTACCACATTTCTTCTCAGGGACTGTTGAAGGTACAAGAGTGGGAGTCTTTCCTCCAATTTTAACTAGCTCTGTTTCTGGTTTTATTCATATAACAATGTTCTACTAAGCTGAAAATTCTGATTTGTTTACATTCACTCTTAGAGTTTACAAATATAACATGATCTCACAATATTCTCAGGACAGTCACACAAAATAACATATTCCACTATTATTCCAAGAAGTGTAAAGTATCTGCACTTAAAAGGAGATTGCACAAAACCTTGTAATTTGATTCTGAGTATTATTTTTTATCTTGTTTTTAAATTTTTATTATTTTTATTAATAAAAATTAAATTTTTATTAGAATTTCAGAGTTGGCCATCAGATGAGTGTCAAATCGGTATGATCAGTGGTCATTTAAGAATTCAGTTCAGTTCAGTAACTCAGTTGTGTCTGACTCTTTGCGACCCCATGAATTGCAGCAATCTTTGGCTGCAAAGAATATAATAAATCTGATTTTGGTATTGACCATCTGGTGATGTCCATGTGTAGAGTCAGGCCAATTTAAGAATTAAGAATGTCTAAAGAGGATACTGAGAATATTTCCATAATAGCCCTGGTACAGAAAAGAACCTCAGCATGAATTTTTTTTTTAGTCAGAAAAAAATTACAATCAGAAAATACTGTAAAGATTCTGGACATACCAATTTTTTTTCTTTATCTCTCTTAAATTCCTTCTTTCTTGTCTTTCTTTTAATTTTTGTTTCTTTCAACTTTTGTCCTATTTTAGTCTTTCCTTCTGCACTTTAAATATAGATATTTTTTCTTCCATTAGTGCTACTTGACATTCTATTGTTTCTCAAACTTATGAAATAAAATTTGTACTTAAGGCAGGAGAAGAAAAAATTAAGCATAAAATTTTTTCCCTAATATGCAACCCGTATCTGCACTATACTTTAACCAGAGCTCCTCAAAGAGGGGAATATCTTGGTCATCCTTAGAGATCAGTTTTTCTCCTTTTTTTCTGACACTAGCAAGGTAATTACTTATAAGAATAGTGCTTTTTCCCAGCTCTACCAGAGTTTTTTCTGACTTGTTGCTCAGTTAGTATGTGCTTGTGTGTGTGTGTGTATGTGTGCTAAGTCACTTCAGTTGTGTCCAACTCTTTGCAACCCTATGGATTGTAGCCCCCCCTGGCTCTTCTGCCCATGGGATTCTCCAGGCAAGAACACTGGAGTGTGTTGCCATGCCTTCCTCCAGGGGGTCTTCCCAACCCAGGAATTGAACTTGCATTTCCTGCAGCTCTTGCATTTCAGGCAGATTCTTTACTGCTGAGCCACTGGGGAAATTCTTGTATGTGCTTACCTGCACTATTTGTTCCTGGTGAACTTTATGTGAAATATCCGTATGTCCTTTTTTTATATGATCTTTTGTCTCAAAAATCTATGTGACTATCTTCAACTTCTGATACATTGTTGGGAGCAGCATTAAGCATTATTGACAAAATGGGAGCACGGCCCCAACTCCCTCTCCTTGTCCGGCAGGCATGGACCCAGGATAAAGGAGTTAGCCCTTGTGATTCTGACTTGTTTTTTCCTCTCCTCAGCTGAGTTGACTGAAAGGAATATTAAGGTGCTTCTTGTTCTTGAGAGGAACATGAGAAGGCACAAAGACTTCGGCAGCTGTGCTCAGAGAATAATTCATAAAGTTAATCATTGACATTCATTCAAGGACCTTTACAGAAGAGTATTCCAGTATGAGCATGTAGGCCGCAGCTTGAGGCCATGGGAGGGATTGCTATCTGAAACCTATTTGTGAGTGAAATGTTTATGGCAAAGGAGTTTGCTGAATTTAGTGCTTAGGGATAATTAAAATAGTTAGAAGCTAAAGATTTAAGAATTTTGTAATGTTAGCATATTTTACTATAGCTGAAAGAGATTAAGAATTTTGTAGATATTAGTGGTTACAAGCCTTTTTAGAGAAAGTGAGCTCAGGATACTAGGGGCAAACAGGACTTAGAAAGATAAGAAATAAACTGAGGAATGTGGTATGCAGCCCAGACATTAGCATGAGTTACTATGTATTTACAAGGACACATGAGAAGAAGTAGATAAGAGAATCTCTGAGGCAGGAACTCTTTTTGAGGGGCAACAATGATTTATGGAGACAACAAATCTGGCTCAGGGAGAAATGAAAATGTCAAACCTCTGACCTAATACTTTTGTAAAGTATAAAAGAGAATCTTAAGCTTGAAATAAATATGCAGTCCAAGGAAAATGAGAGGCTGCATCGTTACTCGCCGACACCGCCCATCTCTTCAGGTTGATTCCCCGGCTGTTGGAGCTGGACTCCGGCAATACATGGAACACTTCTCAGAACTTTCTGAGAGTTTCTCTGCTGGATTATAATCCTTAGTTTACTGGAATATATTTCCTTTTTCCTTCTTAACTTATCAATTGAATTTTTGACCTTTTTTTTTTTTTTTTTACAGTCAGCAGAATATCAGAATACTGACCAGAGGACACTTGGAGTCTACCCTGAACCAGTGCTTGGTACTAGCATGGCCCTTTGAGCCCCACTCACTTGTTGGTATTCCCCAGGTGCTTTGGTGATTTCATCTGCTATCTGGACATCACTGCTTTAGATGACACCTGGATTTTACCTGAACTGTTTTACCTGTTAGTTGGATGTCTAAGATATATTGTACTGTTACATTTCAAAGTGGAGATCTAGGGAGATCTTTGATGTGAACTGGCTTGGTTTACCTTTTTAAATTTTGGTTTAAATTGAAAATATTATATATATATGATCTGAAAAAACCATTTTTTAGTAAAATGAGAAGCCAAGCCTACCCATCTCTGACAAAAAAGGGCACTTGCTCATTTTGGCCATAAAGTGTTGTCAGATAACGAAGAACCTAGTAGAAATGATGGTGCATCAGTCCTGCAAGAGATCCCACTACAATCATTAAGTAAGTTCTGCTCACTGGGGTGGGGTACAATAATACTGATAACCTGGTGGCCCAAGCACCCATATCAGTTTATGCTGGAGCCAGAAACTGAGACTTATATGAGAGTCAAACAGACCCAAGGGTAACTCCTTGAGGAGCTAAACTTAGAACAGCACATATTATATTTATTACACTGCACTGAGAAAATTCATATCTTATCTGATCATATTTGAATCAGGGTACAAAACTGATAAAGAGAAACTTCACCTCAAAAGTTGAACAGTTCCCTGATGGACAGTCACTCACTTAAACCCAGCTGGCTTTATGTACATTTAAAATGAAGCCAATGCATGCAATCACGTATCTTAACTCTTAAATGGACAGGATGAAACTCTTTTGACATTCCAAAACTGTAGAAAAAGCTGGCTTAATAAAACACCTTTTCAAAATTCTGACTTTGAGAGAACAAAAAATTTCCTAGGAAAAATCTGACATTTTCTCTTCCATCATATCTTAGAAATGCAAACACAGTCTATATCACCTGAAAATGCAACCTTGGTTCAATTAGTGAGACCTAAAACTGAAAGAAAGAAGGGAAAAGAGGCCTTTTTAAACTCAGGCAGAAAAAGATATGAGATCTTTGTGTCCATTAGGATGAATACACATCTATGTGTACATTATAAATATAATATATATTCTTGCTTTCAGATAGTGTTATAAAAATTAATTGTAAAATAACTTCAACTAATCCATTTTTTAAGGAGATCCCTGATGGACAGTCACTCACTTAAACCCAGCTGGCTTTATGTACATTTAAAATGAAGCCAATGCATGCAATCACGTATCTTAACTCTTAAATGGACAGGATGAAACTCTTTTGACATTCCAAAACTGTAGAAAAAGCTGGCTTAATAAAACACCTTTTCAAAATTCTGACTTTGAGAGAACAAAAAATTTCCTAGGAAAAATCTGACATTTTCTCTTCCATCATATCTTAGAAATGCAAACACAGTCTATATCACCTGAAAATGCAACCTTGGTTCAATTAGTGAGACCTAAAACTGAAAGAAAGAAGGGAAAAGAGGCCTTTTTAAACTCAGGCAGAAAAAGATATGAGATCTTTGTGTCCATTAGGATGAATACACATCTATGTGTACATTATAAATATAATATATATTCTTGCTTTCAGATAGTGTTATAAAAATTAATTGTAAAATAACTTCAACTAATCCATTTTTTATCCTCCTAGATCCTGATTTGAAATTACTAATTTTTATTTAAATTTAACTACCAATAATTAATATTGACATGTCCTTTGAGTCATCAACTTTATAATATACTTTTATTGTATATAGGTTTACTGAAAGTTAATAAGCACATGTTATCTGTGTTAAAATTTCCCAACAAGAATATTAACTTGGTATAATAATATTTTCATAAATTAATGAATTAGAGATAAGTGGGATAAAATCTTCTGGGTAAGCTTTTTAAAGAAAGTTATGTTTATGGTATGTCTACCTACAAATACTATCTCCAGATTTTTAGAAATCTGAAGCTTTGGAGTTCAGCTATATAAAGTTAAGTAATGGAAATCTACTGAATGTCTAGATTATATTTAATAAAATACTAGAGCACCAACTTATATGCAGAGTACTTCATGAGAAATGCTGGGCTGGATGAAGCACAAGCTGGAAAAAAGATTGCCGGGAGAAGTATCAATAACCTCAGATAACTGAAGCTTTGGAGTTCAGCTATATAAAGTTAAGTAATGGAAATCTACTGAATGTCTAGATTATATTTAATAAAATACTAGAGCACCAACTTATATGCAGAGTACTTCATGAGAAATGCTGGGCTGGATGAAGCACAAGCTGGAAAAAAGATTGCCAGGAGAAGTATCAATAACCTCAGATATGCAGATGACACTACCATTATGGCAGAGAGTGAAGAAGACCTAAAGAGCCTCTTGATGAAATTGAAAAAGGACAGTGAAAAAGTTGGCTTGAAACTCAACATTCAGAAAACTGAGATTATGACATCCGGTCCCATCACTTCATGGCAAATAGATGGGGAAGCAATGGAAACAGATTTGATTTTGGGCAGCTGTAAAATCACTGCAGATGGTGACTGCAGCCATGAAATTAAAAGACACTTGCTCCTTGGAAGAAAAGTTATGACCAACCTAGACAGCATATTAAAAAGCAGAGACATTACTTTGCCAACAAAGGTCTGTCTTGTCAAAGCTATGGTTTTTCCAGTAGTCATGTATGGATGAGAGAGCTGGATTATGAAGAAAGCTGAGTGCCAAAGAATTGATGCTTTGAATTGTGGTATTGGAGAAGACTCTTGAGAGTCCCTTGGATTTTGAGGAGATACAACCAGTCCATTCTAAAGGAAATCAACCCTGAATATTCATTAGAAGGATAGATGCTAAAGCTGAAGTTCCAATACTTGAGTCACCTGCTACAAAGAACTGACTCATTGGAAAAAACCCTGATGTTGGAAAAGATTGACAGCAAGAGGAGAAAGGAACGACAGAGGATAAGATGGTTAGCTGGCATCACTGACTCAATAGACATGAGTTTGAGCAAGCTCCAGGTATTTTTAATGGACAGGGAAGCCTGGTGTGCTGCATGCATTCATGGGGTCGCAAAGAGTTGGACATGACTGAGTGACTGAACTGAAATTTCCTTCCACAGAAGTTTCCTGGATTTGATTTTAATAGGAGAAAAAAACATCTTTTCTTGATACCCTATGATAGGCTACCTCAGAATCATATCTTACTCTGGATGTGCTAACATTTTTTTTATCTCTTCTGGTAAGCATGTAAAGTCCTTCCACTGGGCACAATTTGCCATGCAAAGGCTCATTCTAAACGTGAAGTGAGAACTATTACAGCATGTCCTGTCTAATATTGTGCCATTTCAATCTGAAGATTTGACACACTTACAAACAAGGTTAAAACTGGATTTTCAGAGGACTTTCTAAAACTTCTATTAGTAGCATAATTTAAGAACAGCAGTTAAACAGTTTTGAATTTCCCTTTCTTCAGATTATGGAATTAAAAACATTATAAAGATATATTTAGAAATATGTGAGAAATTAATATAAAATTTTCTCCAAAATATGGTTTTATCCAGGGTAACAACATTCACAAAATGAAGATCGTGGACCGCCAGTCCCATCATTTCATGGGAGACAGACGGGGAAACAATGGAAAGTGACAGACTTTATTTTCTTGGGCTCCAAAGTCACTGCAGACAGTGACTGCAGCCATGATATTAACAGACACTTGCTCTTGGAAGAAAAGCTGTGACCAACCTAGACAGTATATTAAAAAGCAGAGACATTGTTTTGCTGACAAAGGTCTGTACAGTCAAAGCTATGGTTTTTTCAGTAGTCATGTATGGATTAGAGAGTTGGACCATAAAGAAGGCTGATCCTCAAAGAATTGATGCTTACAAATTGCAGTGCTGGAGAAGACTCTTGAGAGTCCCTTGGACTGCAAGGAGATCAAACCAGTCAACCCTGAAGGAAATCAATCTTGAACATTCATTAGAAGGACCGATGCTAAAGCTGAAGCTCTAATACTTTGACTACCTGATGTGAAGAGCTGACTCATTAGAAAAGATGCTGATGCTGGGAAAGATTGAGGCAGGAGGAGAAGGGGATGACAGAGGATGAGATGGTCAGGTGGCATCACTGACAATGGGCATCAGTTTGAACAAGCTCCAGGAGATGGTGAAGGACAGGGAAGCCTGGCATGCTGCAGTCCGTGGGACTGCAAAAGTTGAACACTACTGAGTGACTGAACTTGCCTGCTGTCAGTATTTATTTATTTTATATGTTTCACTAGAGATTTAAATGAATAAATCTGAATCTTGATAATGTCAGCTCCAATAATTTGAGCTCCATGTATTGGTATAACTTCTTTCCCAAGAAACGCTTGGATCATAAAATCATCAGTTTGAGCTTGAGTCAGACCCAATGAGGTCATAGGTAACATTCATTAAAAATAGTGACTATTTGGGGGGATTAACATTAAAGGACCAATAGGAGAGCATTTAATCTGGCAATTTCATCTGCAAAATATATCAATGTTTATCAAGTTAGCATGCGTGAATGCATGCTAAATCACTTTGGCCATGTCCAGCTCTTTGTGACCCCATGGACTGTGGCTTTCCAGATGTTCTGTCCATGGGATTTTCCAAGCAAGAATACTGGAGTGGGTTGCCATTTCCTCCTCCAGGGGATCTTCCTGAGAAGATCCTGGGAAGCTTCCTGGAAGCCCAAGTTAGTATATGTGTTAACAAACAGGACAACAGCAACAAANGTCCATGGGATTTTCCAAGCAAGAATACTGGAGTGGGTTGCCATTTCCTCCTCCAGGGGATCTTCCTGAGAAGATCCTGGGAAGCTTCCTGGAAGCCCAAGTTAGTATATGTGTTAACAAACAGGACAACAGCAACAAAAAATGTTTATGTGTTACTAGCCTGAGAGAGACCACAATGGATGAGACAAGGAGATGCAACCCTCATTTGGGTTATGTTGAAGATATGTGTAAATAGCAAGGGAACAACTAGGAGGAAACGGTGGTAAATTTAACTTTAGGCTGAAAACAAAACCCTAAGTGTCTTGCACGTCTAATTAAAAAATATTGCTTTTGCACCTCATGTTTCAGATTGTCCAAACTTAGTGGGTAAGTCATTGAGCTACAAAAGCCAATGAGAGCTTTATAGTTTTCGGTCCTACATTTATCTCTTTAATTTATTTTGAGTTTATTTTTGTATACAGTGTTATTGAATGAATAGTTCATGTTCAATGCTTTCTGACTATGGACTGTTACCATAGTCAACAGCCTGTGGACTGTTGCCTGCCAGGCTCATCTGTCCATAGGATTATCCAGGCAAGAATACTGGAGTGAGTTGCCATTTCCTTTTTCAGAAGATCTTCCCAACCCGGGAATCAAACCCACATCTTCTGCACTGGCAGGCAGATTCTTTACCACTGATGATGCCCTGTCAATGCTGAAGAGGATATGGTGAATAGATAAAGACATGGCACCTATATACAATGGAATATTACTCTACCATAAAAAAGCCATGATAAGCCTACATGACAAACAGTACATTAAAAAGCAGAGACATCACTTTGCTAACACGTATAGTCAAAGGTTTTTCCGGTAGTCAGGTATGGATGTCCAGAACTGTACCATAAAAAAGGCTGAGTGTCAATGAATTGATTCTTTAAAATTGTGGTGCTGGAGTAGACTCCTAAAGAGTCCCTTGGACTGCAAGGAGATCAAACTTGTCAATCCTAAAGGAAATCAATTCTGAATATTCATTGGAAGGATGGTGCCCTTTGGCCACCTGATACAAACAGTCGACTCACTGGAAAAGACCCTGATGCTAGGAAAGCTAGAGGTCAGGAGGAGAAAGGGTGACAGAGAATGAGATGGTTGAATGGCAACATTCATTCAATGTACATGAATTTGGGCAAACTCTGGGAGATAGTGAAGGACAGGGAAGCCTAGCATGCTGTAGTTCATAGAGTCACAAAGAGTTGGACATGACTTAGCAACCGAACAACAACAGCAATATATACTTATAACTGAATTACTTTGCTGTACACCTGAAACTAACAACACATTGTAAATCAGTTATGCCCCAATATAAATAATTTTTTTCACAAAGAACATACTCTGATACCAAGATAATGACAGCCTCGTCGACTGAGTTTGGGAGTGTTCTTTCCTCTGCAATTTTTTTGAAGTTTCAAGACAAATGTTCATTCTTTTCTAAATATTTGATAGAATTCTTGTGTGATGCCTTCTGGTCTTGGAGTTTTGTTTATTGGCAGATTTTTAATTGCAGTTTCAGTCCTTATCATTCATTTGTTCATATTTTCTATTTTTTCTTGGTTTAGTCTTGGGAGATTTTGTTTTTCTAAGCATTTGCCCATTCTTTTTAGATTGCCTATAAGTTGGCATATGGTTGCCTGTATTAGTCTCTTACGATCCTTTGTATTTCTGTTGTGTCTCTTGTAACTTTTTCTATTTCTAATTTTATTGATTTTAGGTCTCTCCCTTTTTTTTTTCTTGAATAATCTGGCTGAAAGTTTATCAATTTTGTTTATTTTTTCAAAGAACTAACTTTTATAACTGTTTCATTTATTATTTCTGTTGTTTTCTTCTTTTATTTCCACTCTGATCTTTATGATTTCTCATTGCTTTTCGTTTTTTTAGCAGGTTGTTCTGAAAAGATTAAAAGCCTCATTGTTTTCATAGCATTCTAAAGTCATGTGCCACTCCAAAAGCATAGCAACTATCAGTATAAACACTCATTACCTGGACTTTAGATAGTTGATAAGTTCCAGTAAAGCATTTTTTTTTTTATTGTTAACTAAGAGATTTCACCCTGCTTATTTAACTTCTATGCAGAGTACATCATGAGAAATGCTGGGCTGGAAGAAGACAAGCTGGAATCAAGATTGCCGGGAGAAATATCAATAACCTCAGATAGACAGATGACACCACCATTATGGCAGAGAGTGAAGAGAAACTCAAAAGCCTCTTGATGAAAGTGAAAGAGGAGAGTGAAGAAGTTGGCTTAAAGCTCAACATTCAGAAAACTAAGATTATGGCATCTGGTCCCATCACTTCATGGGAAATAGATGGGGAAACAGTAGAAACAGTGTCAGAGTTTATTTTGGGGGGCTCCAAAATCACTGCAGATGGTGATTGCAGCCATGAAATTAAAAGACGCTTACTCCTTGGAAGGAAAGTTATAACCAACTTGGATAGCATATTCAAAAGCAGAGACATTACTTTGTCAACAAAGGTCCGTCTAGTCAAGGCTATGGTTTTTCAAGTAGTCATGTATGGATGTGAGAGTTGAACTGTGAAGAAAGCTGAGCGCTAAAGAATTGATGCTTTTGAACTGTGGAGAAGACTCTTGAGAGTCCCATGGAGTGCAAGGAAATCCAACCAGTCCATTCTAAAGGAGATCAGTCCTGGGTGTTCTTTGGAAGGACTGATGCTAAAGCTGAAACTCAAATACTTTGGCTACCTCATGCAGAGTTGACTCATTGGAAAAGACTCTGATGCTGGGAGGGATTGGGGGCAGGAGGAAAAGGGGACGACAGAGGATAAGATGGCTGGATGGCATCACCAACTCGATGGATGTGAGTTTGAGTGAACTCTGGGAGTTGGTGATGGACAGGGAGGCCTGGAGTGCTGCAATTCATGGGGTCGCAAAGAGTCAGACATGACTGAGCGACTGAACTGAACTGAAGAGATTTCAATTGTGTTGACTGTGGACATCATTGCACATCCAACTTGGTAATGTTCTTGCTCATCCCTTAAGTGGGACCCATGTGTAAATCAAATTGTATCAGTTTTATCAGTAGGAGTTTCTTGTAAGACTTTCCTGGGAGAAGAAGATGATCTGTTAACAAAATGCAGTTTTGGTTGTTTTCTTCTTGTGGTGCTGAGAGCAAAGTTGCAATGTTACGGTTATTATCAGTACATTGAACCAAATTAACATTAGATGCAGAAAACAGCAATACTGTTAGAAACTAGTCAACTTACAAAATTGGTCTGAGCATGGTGAGAGATTAGAAGAGACTTAATGGAATGTGGAACATAAATAGCTCAAGGAGAATGTATTTAGTGTTTCTTTAACAATTTTTCATAAGGAAGCCACTGCTGAAATAGCTTTCATTAAAAGTGTAAGTCCTTTTCCTGTAGAATCTAATTTAGGTTGGGAGTATAAAAGCTAGCCTTCCACAAGCATTTTTTGGTAAAAGTATAAGAGTAAGAAAATAACAGTCTATAAATGACAAGAGAGTTAAAATGCATAGTTAAAAACCTGATTACAGTGCAGTTGTTAAGGAAATTTGGCTATCTTTGTGACATACAATGTGCTTCCCAGGTGGCACTACTGGTAAATAACCCGCCTGCAAATGCAGAAAACATAATAGACACAGGTTCCTTTGCTGAGTCAGAAGATCCTCTAGCGGAAGGCATGGAAATCCACTCCAGTTCTTGCCTGGAGAATCCCATGGTCAGAGGAGTCTGGTGGGCTACAGTCCACAGGATCACAAAGAGTTAGACAAGTCAGAAGCGACTGAGCACACACACATCTGACATACATTTTAAGACTGGAATTGCTATTGACACAACACTAGGGCATTCAAATTTTAAGAAGGTCTTATAATTTTTATAACATCTATATTAAGAATATTTATCTGTACAACTAAATAAAGTTTAACTTTATTCACTTGATAATGTTTCCCATGTAATTTAACAAATTAAATGAGCCTAATTAATTTAATATCTCTCCAAGATGTCCAGGGCCACGCCAATGCATCTCAAAGTTAGCTAGAGAACAAATAAACTTCATTTAAAATTTGATTTGAGAAAGTTTGACAAAGATATCAAAAGGTTTTAAATGTTTGCAAAGTAGGATCACAAGTCACTATGAAACAATACTTATTCGTTTAAACAAGTGACAATAAGAAATTTCAAATGCAAGTGCAGAAAATTACCAGTAAATAAATCTCACAATATCTTATCAAAATCAGATTAATATTTCAGGAAAAACTGCTCTCTTAACAGAGAAAAACCAAATTCTGGTTTTGTATTATTTCACTTTTAATATTAAAATTAATTAAATTAAATTAAATCTAATCTTAATGAGTCTTGACCATGGGTAAAGCCATTTCTAAGGGTTCCCTTTTAAAAATAAACTTCTAGAAATATATGTCATTTCATAGTACAATCTCCAGTGAAGAACAAAATACATTAATAGTCTCAAACATATTTAGTCTCTCTAATAAGAGTTCAAAAGCAGGTAAACACAAATTTCTTTAGCAATTAATGCTTTCAGTTTTCGGTCTTTCACACGATGTACTGTGCATAGAAGTTAAATAAGCAGGATGACAATATACAGCCTTGATGTACCCCTTTCCCAATTTGGAACCAATCTGTTGTTCCATGTCCAGTTTTCTAACCTAATACCAAAGTAGAATCTGAAAGGCTTCCAGGGAAACAAGCAAAGATCTTATAAGTAAAATTCACTGTTTTTCTCTTGCTGAGGTTTACCTTATTGAGCTAGATATTACAAAATTAATTGCCCTGTGCCAAGTTTTTCTTGATGAGTCCTACCAAAACATTACAACATCTTTTGAAAATTCCATAGAAATATTATTACCAAAAACTGATCAGTGAATTCCTACCAGTGCCTGGCATTTGGTAAAGCCTACTGGCTGTTATCATTAAGTTGGCCAGAAACTTGTTACCTGGATAAAATAATGTCTGCAGTCAGAATTATCTTTAATAACTTCATGTTCACTTTAGCCTTTTATTTTTTCCTCTAGGAAAAATAAATTAATATATATTTTAATTAAAGGAGGAGTGTGTGTGTTAGTTGCTCAGTCAGGTCCAACTCTTTGCAACCCCATGGACTATAGCCTGCCAGGCTTTTCTGTCCATGGGATTCTCCAGGCAAGAATACTGGAGTGGGTTGCCATTTCCTCCTCCATGGGGTCTTCCCAAGCCAGGGATCAAACCTGGGAAAGCAGGAGTAGCCTCCCTTTTCTTTTTCTTAGCCTATCTAAAGTTCTATCAACTTTATTTTTCTTTTAAAAAACAGCTCAGTGTTTATTCTCTATTGCATTTGTAACAGGTATAGACAAGTCACAGCTCAGTTTAGCTCAAGCATATAATCTTTAATTAGACAGACACTCCCAAGATAAGTGCTTTCTTGGTGGCTCAGAGAGTAAAGAATCCACCTGCAATGTGGAAGAGCTGGGTTGGAGAGATCCCCCAAAGAAAGGCTTTTCAACACACTCCAGTATCCTTGCCTGGAGAATCCCCATGGACAGAGATGCCATTAAGTGACTAAGATTGCACTAAGGGTGAACACACACCCAAGAGAAGGGAGCAGGCTGACCCCAAAGGAGATCTCCTCATCCTTCCTATTGAACACTCTTGGCTTTCCCTTTTCATACTTCCAGTCTCCTCCTTTTAGTTATGGCATGTGCAAAGTCAAGCTTGTACCAACCACCAGTCAATGAAAGGGAATGCAAATGGACATCCACTCAAGGCCGATTGACAATTGTAAGTTATATAATAGCAGACTGTTGTTTATGTCTTCCTATAATTAAGTCTATTATAATTCAGTTCAGTTCAGTCACTCAGTCGTGTCTGACTCTTTGCAACCCCATGAACCACAGCACTCCAGGCCTCCCTGTCCATCACCAACTGCTGGAGTCCACCCAAATCCATGTCCATTGAGTCAATAATGCCATCCAACCATCTCATTCTTAGTTGTCCCCTTCTCCTCCTGCCTTCAATCTTTCCCAGCATCAGGGTCTTTTCAAATGAGTCAGCTCTTCACATCAGGTGACAAAAGTATTGGAGCTTCAGCTTTAACATCAGGCCTTCCAATGAACACCCAGGACTGATCTCCTTTAGGATGGACTGGTTGGATCTCCTTGCAGTCCAAGGGACTCCCAAGAGTCTTCTCCAGCACCACAGTTCAAAAGCATCAATTCTTCAGCACTCAGCTTTCCT
>SJYX01012403.1:0-11733 GCA_006410675.1 Oreotragus oreotragus
AGGCTGAGCACCGAAGAATTGATGCTTTTAAACTGGTGTTGGAGAAGACTCTTGAGAGTCCCTTGGACTGCAAGGAGATCCAACCAGTCCATTCTGAAGGAGATCAGCCCTGGGTGTTCTTTGGAAGGAATGATGCTAAAACTGAAACTCCAGTACTTTGGCCACCTCATGCAAAGAGTTGACTCATTGGAAAAGACTGATGCTGGGAGGGATTGGGGGCAGGAGGAGAAGGGGACGACCGAGGATGAGATGGCTGGATGGCATCATGGACTCGATGGACATGAGTTTGAGTGAACTCCAGGAGATGGTGATGAACAGGGAGGCCTGGCGTGCTGCGATTCATGGGGTCGCAAAGAGTCGGACACGACTGAGAGACTGAACTGAACTGAACTGAACCGAACCTCCAGAAATCGGAAAGGAAAAGTTTCTTTTTGTTTAAGCCACATATTTTGTGGTACTTTGTTATAGCAGCCCTGTTATATAGCCTTGTTATAGCGGCAGGTTTTATAGGAACCTAATAAGGATAAGATGAAGAAAGGAGGAAAACAACAGAAAAGCTGGTTCAAGGAAAAGAGTATCATTATTATGATCAAATGCTGAAAAGTGGTCAAATAAAATAAGGACTGAGATGGTGCAAATGACAAGTAAGAGTTTAGTGATGAGCCTGGGAGGAGCCCTGTCAAGTGAGTGATGGGAGTGAGTGGAAACCAGAGGAAAGTGGGCAAAGGAATGAGTGTGAATTCAAAAGACAATGCCAGTGAGTAGATTTAAGAAGCCTCTCTTGGAAGGAGGTGAGAGCAACAGGATAATAGAGGCACATCACACTTAGGAAGCAAAGATAAATTTTTTTAAAGATAGACACCGTGCATATCTGTAGTGATCGATTGCTGAATGTGCCTAATGACCCACTCAGCACCCTGCTCCAGCTGTTCTGTTAGGAAATCAACATGGATGAATCACACTGGCGGGCTCTGGTGCACTCTGACTGCTGGTTAGTTTGCTCAGTGGGAGACACCAGCAAAAACAGAAGCAGTGTCCAAAAGTGAGATCATATTTTTTGCCCTGCCTTCATCCCTTCTGGGGTCATGGGTCAGCATAGCTAAATTCTCCACAGCTTCTGTCTGGTGGTACTCTCCTATAGCATTGGTTCTCTCCCAGCCTTCTGATAAATGCTCCCTCCTCTTGCCCCTTGGAAATGGCTCTTCCCCTGATTCCTCCTCACCTTCCCTCATAGGCACTCCTCCTTGTCAATCTTCTCAAACAATTAAATCCATCTCCCTGTCTGCTGTTTGCTGGACATGGATTAACACATAAAGGAACCTTCTCCCAGGGGCCCAAAGCACACAGCATTGCCTCTTGCACAAGTCCTTGTCTTTCCTAGAAATCATTTTGATGACAAATCCCAAGATCTTTAGAAAATTATTCTTCAATTAATGGCTTACAAGGAGGAATTTCCTCCCTATTTTCTGTTATTGTCATTATTCTATTTTCTGACCCTTCTCATATTTCCCTCTCTTCCATTCTGGTTCTCGCCACTGTCAGAGAAAGTAAAGACCTCCACTGGTTTTAAGGCATGACAGTTATGTGCAGGCCTCTTTATTTGAGGGGAATACAACACATCACCAGAAGATAATGGTGAACTTCGTGCACAGAAATGAGGCTTATTATTTAAAGTGTATGTGTATGTGCAGGTATGCAAGCACATGTATATAAAACAGTATTTGTTGTCATCCTAGAAGTGGCCAGGAGGAAGACAAATTTGATTTGATGTGGTTGAGATGTCAGGTTTCTGGGCTCTAGTCCATGCTCTGCTAATGAACTGCACATGACCAGTGATAATTTTCAGTTTGGAGTTTTCTTCCCTGTCTCTTGCTTCTGAGTTCCTTTCTCACATCCTCCTCAAGGGACTTAAATTTTTTTCCTCCCTTCTCACATTCTGCATCTGCTGCCCCTCAAACGGGGTCTTCTCTAAAGCATGTAAGAATGCTTAACTGTCTCTTATTTAAACAAACACATAAACAAACAAAATTCAAAAGATCATAACTTCTGTAGCTGCTTTACAGGAATGTTATGGGGAGCATGAAACCAACTTGGGTGTAAACTCCATGCAAGCAGCAACTACGTCTACCTTAATCTGTGCTGCATCTCCAGTGCCTCGCCTGTTACCTCGATAACGACAGAATATAAACTGACCAATGAGCAATTATAGAATGGATAAATAAAACGAAATAACACATGTGCTTTGAAAGTGGTGTAAGATATAAATATAAAAGCATATATCCTAATTCATTTTTGAGTAAACTTTGATGAACTGTAAAGCACAAGCAAAAACATGCACACACCATCAGTTCAGTTCAGTTCAGTTGCTCAGTCGTGTCCAACTCTTTGCGACCCCATGAATCGCAGCAGGCCAGGCCTCCCGTCCATCACCAACTCCCGGAGTTCACCCAGACTCACGTCCATTGAGTCAGTGATGCCATCCAGCCATCTCATCCTCTGTCGTCCCCTTCTCCTCCTGCCCCCAATCCCTCCCAGCTCAATGACCTTTTATAAAGTACTCACAATGCAGAGACAGGACCAACGTCAAGAGCCAAAGTATTAGTGACACCAGGCACCCCAGCATTCCCCACCTTGTTCCCTTCCAGTCCCTACAAACTTCCTCACAGGAAGCTCTCTTGTATCCAGCTTCCCTGATGCGACATTTTGCTTGGCAGTTTTAACCCGTATTGTTCTGTGACATTAATCCATTCTTATGGATACGCAATATTCCATTGTATGATATGTGGCAGGAGGGGAAAGGGATAGGGCACAACCCTTAAAGAATGACATAGCCAGTTGAGACAAACTTAGGACAGAAACTGGTTAGAACCGATTAGATCCAAGATGGTGGAAAGCTCAACTCCCTGTAGACCTTGGGCCTCGTTATGCACTCATTGTAATATATTACCATATGCTAAGTGATACGCCCACAGGCGCCATGACAGTTCAGCAGCAGACCATAAAAGGCCAAGGAGCGGGCAGAGGCCCAATTCCTGGAAATCCCTACCCCTTCCTAAAAATACTTGGAGTAACTAGTTAGCATATGAAATTGTCCAGCCAGAAAAAGCGAACCACCTCCACAACCTCGATTGCTCTCACCTGAGGCAGCAGGTTGCATTCTGCCTATAGATGCATCTCTCTCAGTCAACCTGTTTTCACTTCACCACTGCTGGCTCTTGAATTCTTTCCTACAAGAAGTCAACAAATCTTACTTGGTAGGTCATTCCAGGAACTTGCTAAGATGTGGGACATGACCATCCCCTTGCACCAGGTTTTCCTGCAACAAAATACTAAAATTTAGGAATCAGTTCTACTTTCAATAGACATTAGCTTTATCACCAGGTTTCGGCTACAGTGAATAGTGCTTCTCTGAACATTGACCTATGTGTTTTATGTTGGATTATATCCAGTAGTAGAATTGCTGGGTTATATCATTTTTTTTAAGGCTATGTATTAAAATGTCTCCTGTAAACACTCCTAAAATACCTAATAAGTAATAGAAACTCAAATTTACTCAAGTAAAAAGGATTTTATTGCAAACTACACAAATTCCACCAAATTAAAAAAAAGGAAAATTACCAAAAGCAGACATATGAATTCATAAAGCATAGCATTTGTGTTTAAACCACTCTACATATTTTAATAGATCCAGAAGCACTTAAAATTTTATAACCCAGAAGGATGCTCATGAGGAGGCCACTCAGTCATCAAGAGCAGATTAAATTGTCAGGATAATGTACTATATTTTAGGAAAATTTTTATTAAAAAATTAAAATATAATTTGAATCTTAATAAGAAAAATATTTAGCAATGTGGGAATATCTTCTACCCCAAACTTGCTTTACTTAGGAGTCTAAATAGCTACTATTTATTGAGAGGGAAAAAAGCACACTTTTTGTATGGTGAGGAAAAATATAATGGGGAAAACTTAAATTTACTTTCAGCATATTTTAAATAAGGTATATTTTCTATACTTTAAAACACATTTTATAAGAACACACGCACAGTAACCATTTAATAAATATATTAGTTATTTATAAATTATTTACTTTTCTTACATATAATATACATGTAGTGAAGTAAAAATAGAAGGATTTTCATTAAGATTTGTTGATTAAATATCTATACAGTACACAAAATATGCATCATGTAAATTTTATATTCATCTATCTACATTATTAAAAGTTCTATTGGCCACACAGTTCCTCACAGGTGATGAATTTGTGCTGGATCTTTATTCTGATTTCCACAGTGATATCCTACCTACATCATTAGGGAGGTAATTACTGTTTTCTCTAGGTTCTTATAAAGATGACCTCGTGCTTTGTTATTCAACCTTTACTGAAATGTGTCAAGTGCAAGAGAGAACAGGACTATTATATTATTAGATAAGCATACCTGTCCCTTGGCTAGTTCAAAAGGACATTGTAAGAATTCATGAGATTATATCACTGAAGTACTTTTAATACTGGAAAAATTCGAACGATGTAATAGTTATGACTTAAAATAATCACCAAAGGTATATATAGGGAATTTGATTGTATTTCATTCAAAAATTATTAAGTCAATAAATTAGCTTTATAATGTCATTTTTTTTTCTAAATTCAAAGGGTAGAGTCTGGGATTAATTTAACTTTTGTGAGAGAGACCTTTTCTGTAAAGCAAGATTCTGCCAGTGGCAAGTTTGAAAATGCAGCCCAAAGGGGCTTAACCATTATAGGGAATTGATTAACTCAAGTAATTGAAAAGGCTGGGGGTGGCAGACCTTCAAGCTTGGCTGGCTGCCAGAAGATGGAGCAATGAAACGGCTACACTCTTCAGCCTCTTCTCAGTCCCGCTTTGTCCTCAGGTGATTGCCAGTGTCAGGCAAGCTGTGCTGCATAAGAGCGAATTGGGTCAACAGGAGTTTCACAGGCTTTTCAACCCAAGTGGAAACCCCAGAGAAAACAGCAGCGTATCTTTCCCAACAGTTTTGTGCAAGTCCCCAGAATAGTGTTGGTCCACAGTGGGGAGACTGTGGTCAGTTCGATGTGACCTCTGTTAGCCAGGACTGGGCCACCAGTGAGTGGGTCCAGGAGTCGGTAGTTTCACCTTGTCTGGTCCCTAGTCTGAATGGGAAAGTGCTCTCTGCCCAGAGGAAAAGTAGGTGCTGCTACCAGCGGATGAGACTAAAGGCAAAATCAGCAAAGGACCCACTTTTCTTTTCATTTTAAAAAATTTTAGTCGTTTATTTATTTGGGGCCGTGGTGGGCCTTTGTTGCTGCAGCAGGTGGAGCTGCTCTTCACTGACGTGCACAGGCCTCTGCACCGGCTTCTCTTAGGCGAGCACTGACTCAGTAACTGTGGCGCACAGGCTTTGCCCCAGGCATGTGGGGGCTTCCGTGACCAGAGGTCAGACCTGGGTTCCCTGCAGTGGCAGGCAGACTCTTGACCACTAGACCACCAGGGAAGTCCCAGATTTTCTTTCATCAGTATGAAACACATGAATCAGAAAGCTAAAAAAAAAACAACTTCCACCGAATCCAGTTTTGCTTTTAACATTTCTTGAAGATTGATGAAACATTTAACAGTTAGTGCCTAAACGTTCTGGCACTCTAAATTACCTTCTGTGTTTAGTGAAACTACTTGTCAAAATCTTATTGACTCTGTTTTTCAGACTCACTGCCATGTTTTATCCCCATCGAGATCACAAATGTACACGTTAATCAGGATATTTGGGACTCATGATCAAATACAGTGAATACGTAGGCCAAATCTGATGACCCTGTTATGTTCGAACACCTACTAATTAGGAAGCTGTGAGGTTTCCAAGAGCAAGTGACACATTAAAACTCCAAAAATTAGAGGAAAACCAGAATACCAATCAACCGATTTTATCTGTAGAAAATATTCTCCACAAATAAATAATTAAAAAAGAATTTAGAGCCTCAAGGGGAAAATTAAAGATCTCATAGAATAGTAGGAAAAAGTAACAAGGGCAAGGAAAGTCAAATAGCAACAGATGCACTTGTTGGTGGGCCATTTCAATTTTGCTGGCGGGATAACCCCAGCAGGAGGGGCATTTTCACTTCGTTTAGCAGCGGCCACAGCAAGGATAAGGAGTTCTAATCACTTTATTAGAATTGCAAAGTCATCATAGGAGATATGGCATGTGGGAAATGTTTATAGAAATATTCAATGAAATGCTTGTATGACCACAAGAAATAACGGAAAGTAGAAGTTGTTCATGGACACATTAAGAGAAAAAAATTGATTTATCTTGGCTAAATAGATGGATTCATGAGAATCTCTTTGGTGAAGAAAAATAATTGTTCTGAGAATGAGGTCTTAAGCTGGCAGCTTTAGTGCACAATCTTGGACCATCAACTCCAATTACGTTCTTATGCCCCTTTGGTAATGGTGATTAAAATATTAATCTACCTTATAATGTTGATTGTAACATATAAACTTGAACAGAGGTTTTAAAAATCACTTCTGATAGGGAAGTTTTGAACTACTACATACGGGATTCTGTTCTTCCTATCAAAAATTTCTTAATGAATTTTTTTAACTTAGATACAGCAGATCTTAGTGATTTTATAAACCTAATTTGATATGTAAAATCTACTGGTTCATTACACCAATCTCTTTTTGTGGATGAGATTCAAAGAAATCAATGTGTGCATAGCAGTGGCTGGGTTCAGATACACACCTGTCACCACAGGTCAGGTCACCTTGGTGCAATTGGGTATCAATTAGTTTTCTATTGCTGTGAAACAAATCATCATAGATGTAACATCTTAAAATAACATCCATTTGTTACCCCACAGTTTATTTTAGGTTAGAAGTTCGGATGTGAAGTGACTGAATTCTCTGTTCTGGGTCTTATAAAACTGAAACTGATGGCCCGCTCTTTTTCATTTGGAGACTGGGAGAAAATTTGTTTCCATTTTCATTAAGCTTGTTGGCTAAATTCCACTCCTTGTGGTTATAAGACCACAGATCCTGTTTCCTTGCTGGCTGTCATGTGGGGGCTTCTCTTTGCTCGTAGAGACTGCCACATGGCTCTGTTAATCTGCAAATCTAGCAATTGGGACTCTTACATATTGAATCACAAACTTCGGGAAGAGCCCATTCTCTTTCAAAGGCTCACCTGATTAGGTCAGGCTAACCTAGGATTTCTTTTTCTCAGAATCAACTGTCCCATCTAATGTAACCCAATAATGAGAGTAAAATCCATCATAGTCATATTGTCATGGATTACACAGGCTATGTACCCCAGGGAGAGGGCATCTTGGAAGTCATCTCAGAATTCTGTCTAGAAGAATATATTTTTTTGACCCAAAAGTAGATGGCTAACTCTATAATGGTCTAATGTTTTAGGTCAAGTATTTCCCATCCAGTTTTCAGCCTGTTTCCTCTTATCACTGTCCTGTCTCCCAACGGAGAGTGAAGCCAAGTGGGCCTTAGGAAGCATCACTATGAACAGAGTTAGTGAAGGTGATGCAATTCCAGTTGACCTATTTTAAATCCTGAAAGATGATGCTGTTAAAGTGCTGCAATCAATATGCCAGCAAATTTGGAAAACTCAGCAGTGGCCACATATTGGAAAAGGTCACTTTTCATTCCAGTGCCAAAGAAAGGCAATGCCAGAGAATGTTCAAACTACTGCACAATTGCACTCATCTCACACGCTCAAAATTCTCCAAGCCAACCTTCAACACAACATGAACCAAGAACTTCCAGATGTACAAGCTGGATTTAGAAAAGACAGATGAACCAGAGATCNGTCACTTTTCATTCCAGTGCCAAAGAAAGGCAATGCCAGAGAATGTTCAAACTACTGCACAATTGCACTCATCTCACACGCTCAAAATTCTCCAAGCCAACCTTCAACACAACATGAACCAAGAACTTCCAGATGTACAAGCTGGATTTAGAAAAGACAGATGAACCAGAGATCAAATTGCTAACATCCATTGGATCATAGAAAAAGCAAGAGAGTCCCAGAAAAACATCTATTTCTGCTTTATTGACTATGCCAAAGCCTTTGACTGTGTGGCTCACAACAAACTATGGAAAATTCTAAAGAGATGGGAATACCAGACTACCTTACCTGACTCCTGAGAAACCTGTATGCAGGTCAAGAAGCAACAATTAGAACTGGACATAGAACCATAGGCTGTTCCAAATTGGGAAAGGAGTATGTCAAGGATGTATATGACACTCTACTTATTTAACTTATATGCAGAGTACATCAAGGAAAATGCTGGGATAGATGAAGCACAAACTGGAATAAAGATTGCTGGGAGAAATGTCAATAACTTCAGATATGCAGATGACACCAACCTTATGGAAGAAAGCAAAGAGGAACTGAAGAGCCTCTGGATGAAAGTGAAGGAGGAGAGTGAAAAAGCTGGCTTAAAACTCAGCATTCAAAAAACTAAGATCATAGTATTTGGTCCCATTACTTCATGGCAAATAGGTGAGGAAACAATGGAAACAGTGACAGATTTTATTTTGGGGGGCTCCAAAATCACTGCAGATGGTGACTGCAGCCATGAAATTAAAAGACGCTTGCTCCTTGGAAGAAGAGCTATGACCAACCTAGACAGCATATTAAAAAGCAGAGACATTACTTTGCCAACAAAGTAGGTCTGTCTAGTCAAAGCTATGGTTTTTCCAGTAGTCATGTACGGATGTGAGAGCTGCACCGTAAAGAAAGCTGAGCGCCAAATAATTGATGCTTTTGAACTGTCGTGTTGGAGAAGACTCTTGAGAGTCCCTTGGACTGCAAGGAGATCCAGCCAGTCAATTCTAAAGGAAATAAATCCTGAATATTCATTGGAAGGACTGATGCTGAAGTTGAAGCTCCAATACTTTGGCCACCTGATGCAAAGAACTAACTCATTGGAAAAGACCCTGGTGCTGGGAAAGATTGAAGGCAGGAGGAGAAAGGGATGACAGAGGATGAGATGGTTGGAAGGCATCATTGACTTGATGGACATGAGTTTGAGCAAGCTCTGGGAGTTGGTGATGGACAGGGAAGCCTGGTGTGCTGCAGTCCATGGGGTCGCAAAGAGTTGGACATGACTGAGCAACTGAACTGATCTGATCTCCCCACGATTGTGAAAACTGACAAACTATAACACAACATTAGGTGGTGGTTTTCAAATTTAAGTATGTATGAATCTCCTGGGGAAAATATTAAATTTTCTGATTGTTGTCTGCCAATCCTAAGAAATTCTGGCACAATAGGTCTCAGAGAGAGCCCAAGAATACACATTTTAATACTGATTCTGATGTGCTGCGATTCATGGGGTCGCAAAGAGTCGGACACGACTGAGCGACTGAACTGAACTGAACTGACTGATGTATCCAATCAGTAGAAAAAAGCTCAAGAAACACTATGACTTCAGCATCTGTATATTGATCCTGGCAGTCTGTCCACATGTATTCCTTATAGCCTGGCATATCTAGCATTGTTCAGACTTGAAAACTGCAATTTCTGAAAATATTTGAGGACTAAATCTGAGAAAATGACAAATTAATATAAAGCTACTTCAGATGAGAAACACAAAACAAAATCTACATATATATATGTATATATTATACATATGTGATAGAGAAGTCACTTTTCTTAAAGAATTTTAATGACTTCCTGTGTCATTATTAAAAATTTTATTAAACAAAACAAAAAAATATGTTATCTCTTTTATCTGTGCTGTAGTTTGTTAGGTTTGCACTAGGAAATTTAAGACATTCTTTATTGAGATTAAGTAACATGAATATTTAGCTTCCCAGGTGGCGCTAACGGTAAAGAACCTGCCCGCCAATGTAGGAGCACCAGAAGACATGGGTTCAATCTCCGAGTTGAGTTTGAGCAAACTCAGGAGATAGTGAAGGACAGGGAATCCTGGTGTGCTGCAGTCCATGGGGTCATAGTCAGACATGAGCTACTGAACAACAAAATCAAGAATATTGACTGCATTTTCCTTTTATTCATACATAATAATGATCATGGAACAAAGCATGAAAAAAGTATTGCAGACTCCATGTGTGTATGTTAGTTACTCAGTAATGTCCAACTCTGTAACCCCGTTGATTCAAGTCCACCAGTCTCCTCTGTCCATGCAATTTTCCAGGCAAGAATATTGGAGTGGGTTGCCATTCCCTTCTCCAAGGGATCTTCCCAACACAGGGACTGAACCCAGGTGTCCTGATAGTAGGTGGATTCTTTACCATCTGAGCCACCAGGGAAGCCCGGAGACTCTACATTCATGCTGAAATAGACCTTATATTTTGAGATCATCAGTTAAAGCCTGAATACAGAGCCAAAATCTTGATTTAGGAATAGAAATGAGAAATGAAATATACAAAATAGCATCATAATGAGAGACACATTAAAAAAGAATGCTGTTTTTAGGACAATTTTTTAGTTACTCTGAATATAGGATTGTTTTATCTTTTAAATTTTAACTCTAGTGATTTAAATTTTATTCATATTTTATTTTCAAGGGCTTTCACTCCATAATTAAATTAAACCCTGTTTGTTCTGGAAAGTATTAAATATTTTAAACAAGAAATGTGTACATTGCAACTAAGACATTTGCAATCAGGAATGACGTAAATTTGCCTCATGATTATGCCACTTTTTTGAAGTGAGAGTGTTAGTTGCTCAGTCGATCCCAGCTCTTTGGACTCCACTGACTATAGCCTGCCAGGCTCCTCTGTCGTGGAATTCTCCAGGCAACAATACTGGAGTGGGTTGCCATTTCCTTTAAGATTGTTTTATTTATTTAGGCTGTACTGGGTGTTTGTCGCTGCTTCTGGGCTTGCTTTCGTTGCGGTGAGCCAGGGCTACCCTCTGGTTGTGGTGTGCAGGCTTGTCATTGCAGTGGCTTCTCTGGTTTCAGAACATGGGCTCTAGGGCGCTCAGGTTCCAGCAGTTGGGGCACGTGGGCTCAGCAGTTGCAGTTCCCGGGCTCTAGAGCACAGGCTCAGTTGTTGTGGCGTTGGGCTTCACTGCTCTGCGGCAAGTGGGATCTTCCTGGATCAAAGGGCGAACCCCTGTCTCCCGTATTGGCAGGAGAGTCTTTACCAATGCCACAGGGAAGCCCTTATGCCACTTTTTAATAAAACAAGGTGGTAGATACAACATCAGATACTCTTTTTAGGTAAAATGCAAATAAATCTTTTTAATTGCCATTAGTAGCAATAATTGCGGTAATAAATGAATATAAATGTCCAACTTCGTTCACTTTTACTTACCCATTCACAGAAACCAGTCTAAGATTAATTTATCAAATTTTCATGCCTGCTAATTCTACTATTAGATAAAAACCTTGCCTTTTTAATAGCAGAGTTCCATTTGATAACTAAACCATGTGTAATTACTGAAATCTATTAATTTCAAAATATATGTGATGATAATGCATGATGATTATCAAAGTGAATTCTAGAGCATGATTTGGCTAGTATGGTTATAGATAGAAGCCATATATAGACAGAAACCATACATAGATATGGTTATGCATAGAGAATGAAGCATAAATCAGGGTGTTTTTCTTTTTTTTTTTCTTTTCTTTTTTTTTAATTTAATTTTATTTTACTTTACAGTACTCTACTGGTTTTGGCATACATTGACATGAATCCGCCACGGGTGTACATGAACTCCCAAACATGAAACCCCCTCCCTCCTCCCACCCCCCATCA